>OY992882.1:57378335-57753335 GCA_963921405.1 Cepaea hortensis | reverse complement strand
AGTTAACTTTACATCTCTATTCTACAATAACAACAATTCCATATATTTCCTAACTCAATTCTCCTATCTCCTCATAGCCAATTGCTAACTAGAGACCATAATATCGAAACTCTCTACAAAACTCGTTATAAAGTTCTCTAGAAAACTTTCTACAAAACTCTCCATAAAATTCCCCACAATACAAAAGTCTCCATAAGCGAACCGCTTTTACTTTAAAACGTCCATCCAAATTATGATTGACAAAACTGAAGATATTCCCTTATCCTTTATTTCCCCCTTATTCACATTCTCACACTCTCAGTATTCTAGGATAGACAGAAAAAACATAGTTAGATTAGATTTGGGTTGGTGCGCACCAAAAAAAATAAGAAAGAAAAAGTAAGGAAAAAGTAAGAAGTAATCACCTTTCTCTTCCCATACATTCTCAAAACTTTATCAAAAAATAAAGTTTCCAAATTTATCTTCAGTTTCCGTCAATAATAATTGTTATTATCAAAAAAAAATATGTTAATCCAAAACTGCCAGCCTTTGTATTATTCAGGTCATCAATTTCCCGTTTACCATTCCTTCAACAAAAAAAAACCTCCTAACTATTATTATACTGTTAAGTACAGTCTTCTTCTTCCAATATCCAGTTATTTAAATGCCAAAACTCAACCTGGCATTCCCCCCATATTCTCCCATTAAACGCTGTTCAACCCAGCTCCTATTATAAACCTTGTATATACATTGCATACCCCACATGTAATAACAACATACCCCTCCATTACTACATATTGAGTCACTTCACTAACCACCACTTTAATTCATCTTCTAACTGAACTTCAAAGTAATAATCATTTTAAACACACTCAATAAAACCAAAACATTGTAAAAATAACCATCTAAGTTAACTTATTTTTCACATTTCATAAAACACAATTGTAGTCCCAACAATTGAGCAAACCATATCAATCCCCTCATCATATTTATCCCCACACATTAATCAATTTACACATACATTATGAATTTCAAGACCATATTATGAGTACCCAATAATAATTTTCCGTTTTAGAAAAAACTCCACCAAGTACCTTCTTTGTAAACACAAAAATATCGTGTCTAACTTCTTCTTCTATCTGCCATCTGCAGAATATTCTACCAAGCTATTTATCTATCTCTTCTCCATTTTCTTAATAACCTCAAATTTTTTTCTATAATTGCAATATCTACATCAATGTCGCTATCCTCCCGAGGAGAGCTATCTTCTTTCATATCAGCTTCTTCATCAGTTTCTGACTTTTCATCCATTTCTTCTTCCCCGTCTGTATATCCATTACTAGCAACCGCTAATTTCTTCCTTTCTAAATCCAATCTAATTTTCCTGTCTTGCCGTCTCAACAAATTTTCAAATACTGGCATATCTTCACCACTTGAAGAACTCACTCTAAGTTTCCTTTGCCTCTTAATTTCTTTTTCTTTCTGTCTATCCAACTTTCTTTTTACTGCCTGTCTTGTATTCATAAATGGAGGTTCGATATTTTCCCTGATCGACTTTTCACTAATATAATCGTCATACATGTTATTTTCCTCTGTCATGACTGTTTTTGGTACCGTTTCTTCTTGTTCAGCTGTTGTTACTTGTTTTCCATTCTCTATAGGTATTGGATATACCGTTTGTCTGACAAACTGTCCACCTGACAATATTTCTTCGGAACAATAATTATTATTATTATTCTCTGCATTCCTTTCTTCATTATCCCGCCTTAAGTGCTCTACATGTGAACGTGCAACATGCCCTGAAATTTGATTCTTAATAGTATATGACACTGGACCTTTTTTTTCTAGAATATAGTATCCCGGGACCCAATGAGCATCAAACTTAGAGTTTTTTCTATGTTTTTTATAATATACTCTTATCACCTACGTTAAACTCTTGTAAGTGTGCATTTTTATTTGCGTATTTCTTCTGTCTTTCTCTAGCCTTAATTATATTATTTCTTAAACGTACATGTGCTTTATGCATCTCTTGCAACCTTGTTTCTTGAAAATCTTCCCCCAGATATTTTCTCCTAGGCTTTAATAAATTATCAATTGGCAATATTGGTTCTCTTCCATGTACTAAGTAAAATGGTGAGAAACCTGTTCCTTCATTTTCGTGTGTACGTATCGCCGCTAATGCTATCCCCAAATAAAGATCCCAATCCATATCGTGTTCTTCTACATTTTTCGCTAGAATATTGTATAGTGTTCTGTGTTGTCTCTCATTTTTAGCATTAGAAGTTGGTCTGTAATATGAAGTCCTAATGTGTTTTATATTCCAATCTTTTACCAATTTCTCAAACTTTTTATTTACAAATTCTTTCCCATTATCTGTAAGTATTATTTGTGGACACCCAAACCTTGGTATACATTCTTGTAAAAGCATATTTATAACTGAATCAGCACTCTTGTCTGGAATTGGATAAACTTCTGGCCAGAGACTATATGAATCAACTATATGTAGTAGGTATACATTTCCCGATAATGTTTTTGGATGAGGACCTGAAATATCCAAACTTACTTTCTGCATTGGAAATTGAGGAATATCGGTATCTTGTAAAGGACATTTAATTATCTTCATGTTTCTTAACCTACACTTTTCACATGCTTCAACATATTCATATACGCTTTTGAATAAATTCGGCCAGTAATATTTACTGCTAATAGCCTTCACTAACTTATCTCGTCCAAAATGACCATTATTATCGTGATATGCCTTTAAGACTTCTTGTTCTAAATGTTTCGGAATATATTTTCTTACTCCTTCACCTTTTTCACTGATATAATATAATTGATTGTCTTCTTGTAACTCTACAAACTTTCTTTTAAAACTATTTTCCCCTGTTTCTTTCAGTTTTCTTTTTATCTGTACTATTTTTGGATCTAATTCTTGTTCTGTTTTCATATCAAACTGTTCTAAATGTGGGTCTTCTGTTCTAGGTTCAGACTCTTGATCCGATGGTAAACTCTCAAATTCTTCCCTATTTATTATGGCAGAATCTAATATATTTACTTGCCAGTTTCGATCGTCTATGTCTGGTTCAATTTCATCTTCCGTGTTTCCTGATGACTGTGGGTACGGGATTCTAGACAAAAGATCGGCGCACGTATTATGTTTCCCTGACACATATTCAACCCTAGCATTGTACCCTTGTAAATTCAATGCCCAGGTTTGTATTTTCCTATTTTGTATTGGTGCTTCTAATAACGACTTTAATGGCATGTGGTCAGTTCTAATAATGAAATTGGCGTTATGTAAATAGTAATTTAATTTTTGAAGAGCGTAGTGTATAGCATATGCTTCTTTCTCAATAATTGGCCATTTCTTTTGAGTCTTGCTGAGTTTATGAGACAAGAAATAGATTGGTCTTTCATTTTTTACCCCTGGTATTCCAGATTCTTCTCCTTCATATGGTTGAACCAAACATGCTCCTATTGCGTTGTCTGAAGCATCTGTGTATAATATTAGCTGTTTATTCAAGTCTGGATGTGTCAATAATGGTACCACTGTTAAGCTATCTTTTAAAAGTTCGAACGCTTTTTGACACTCATCATCCCACTTAAACCTAGCGTATTTTCCTGTTAAATTCGTAATAGGTATTGCTATCCTTGAAAAGGCTGGTACAAACCGCCTATAATACGCACACGTTCCTATAAAAGCACGCACTTCCTTAACGTTAGTGGGAGGAGGTAACTCTTTAATAACCTTTATCTTTTCCTGGTCTGGTTTAATACCTTTCCTATTTATTATATAACCTAAATATTTTGTTTCTGTCTTTAAAAACTGGCACTTACTAAGCTTTAATTTAACGTCATGCTTTCTTAATCTGTCAAATACTAGTCTAACATGTTTCAAATGATTCTCTACATCTCCTTTCGTAAAAATCAATACGTCATCAATATATGCCAGGGCAAAACTTTGCATACCGTCTAGTACTTCATTTATTAAGAACATATAGTGAGATGGTGCATTTTTGAGACCGAATGGCATACGTAAGAATTCGTAAGAACCCATATGAGTACAAAAGGCACTTTTCTTTTGCGCGTCCTTCGACATCGGAATACACCAAAATCCTGCCCTTGCATCCAGCGTTGTGAAATATGTAGAGCCATTAAGTAACCCCAAAATATCATCAATCACCGGCAATGGGTACGCTACATTCTTAGTAATTTTATTTAACGCCCTATAGTCGCAGCAGAACCTGTTCGAACCATCAGATTTGGCTACTATGACGACCGGAGATGACCATTCTGATTTTGACCTTGTTATTATGCCTGCTTTCAACATATCTTCTATTGCCTTTTCTACGACTTCTCTATTTCTTAATGGAGTTCTGTATGGTTTTAAACTAATTGGTGGATGATCTCCCGTGTCTATTTCCATCGTAACTGTTTGTGTCTTACCCAATTCTAAATCATTTATCGCAAACACATCTTGATTTTGCTTTATAAGTTTTTCTAACACTTCCTTATTTTCTGGCGAAGTTTTTAATTGTGCTAACAATTCTTTTTCTCTTGTTACTTTGTCTAGTGAATGTATTTGTGCTGTATTTCTTCTATATGGATGGATCAATTCATCCATTCTTACGTTCCCTTTTCTTCTGCATCCGCGTCTATTATTAATTCTTTCACTAGAGGTTTCTGAATAACTTATATCTGCCATATTTACTCTATCTGTTGCCAATATGTCACTAACGTTATGTTCTAGCTTGGCTATTACATATCCTCTGTATAATTTAATTTCTCTACCTGTGTTATTAATAACCATTACTGGAAATGTTAAACTTTTATCTAATTCTATTATTCCATCCGGAACTTCTAAACCTGGCTCATCAATTATTTCATTTTGCAATTCCGTGATTCTGACTATGTTTCCTGCCACATAATACGGGTTTCTCTTCAGTCTTGCTTGTATCAAATTAACTGACTGTGGTTTTAAATTCATGGTCGTTTTAACTCTAACTAGTGTCGACACATGCATATCTTCTTCTAGATCTACGTAAACGTCTTGGAATTTTAATTTATGCAAATCAAATAAAAGTCTCACCCCATTTTTCAATAAAAAATCTCGTCCCAATATCATATTTCTATTTAAATCTTTAACCACATGAAACATATGCCTGACATTTATCCCTCCTAATTTCAAATTTATCATCGTTTGTCCTAGCACTTCTAACTTTTGTCCCGTTACCGAATGAAGATTCTCCTGAATTCTAAATATTTTACAATTTTTTAACATTCGATATAAAAATGCTTCTTTAATCACGCTAACTTGTGCTCCCGAATCCACTAATGTTCTAACTTTATATTTTCCTATCTGTACTATACATGAGCTAGGATCTACCATATTTAATGACAATTGTTTTACCTCGTCTTGTTTTTTATTTCTAAATGTTCTATTATACTCATCCTTTGGGTTTTTAATATATTGATGCCCTTTTTGGATCTTACTATCTTCCCTCCTACTGCCGACCCTATTCAGTAAGCGGGATGCCAATTTTCCTGATTTCCTGACCTTCTAAAATTTCTCTGTATTTCTCCAGAATTCCAATTTGCTGGTCTGCCATTTGCAATTCTATTCTGTATACTCGACTGAACACCTCTACTATTTTGCGTATTCGATGGGCCACTTCTGTTACCACAAAAGCGAAAAATGTGCCCCCGTTTATGACACCCCCAACAAACCACATTCGAGTTATTTGTGTTTCCTTCCATGTTTCTTACAGTATTTCTCACTTGTCCTCTTCTATCTTGATTATATGCGTTCTCGTTTCTTTGTACCATCTGTATTTCTCCTCGTCTTCCTCTCCATCCATGTCTATACTGTCCTATTTCCATAGGTTCTTCAATTCTATCTTCTGAACTACTACCTAACTCTCGTCCTACTCTTAACCTAAACCTCCTCCTCAAGCTTTCCTCTTGTATAGCGATATCTACCGCTTGTGACAATCTTGCAGGATTCTCTCTTAATAATTTAAATTTCAATCCATCTGACCTAATCCCATCAACAAAAATCCCTACTAACATCCGTTCCACTTCTTCAGCTCGTACATTCTGTCCTAAAAATGACTCTTCAGCTAAATTGATTAACCTGTCACTGTATAACTGGACACTTTCTGTTCTGCTTTGTCTAGTCTGTCGCAATACTGAGAATGCGTGTTGTGGATCAGTAATTTCAGCATATTTTCTTGCGAGATCATCTTTAAATTCTTCCCAGGTTTCACCTCCTGCTGCTTCTAATTTTCTTCTTATATGGTCAGAAACTGGACTTGTACTTGTTCTGTATGCCAAATTCTTTTTCTCCCCATCTGTAGCGTTTATTAAATATGCATGTTTCTCAATAGAAATGATCCATTTCTTAAACTGATTTGCTTGACCACTAAATCTTTCAACATCACTGTTTACATTTTGTTGTCTTAACACTGCATCCAACCTTGATATTGCCCCGCCAACTCCAGTCAGTACCTGTGAAAAATCTTGGGATTCCATCCTAAAATCTATAATTATCAAGCAATATACAAATATTTCAAACAATGTTAATTTCAAATTCAGCAACAATACATAATCTGTTAATTACTCTAATATTATCTAATTAACTTAACTAAAGCCTCCAATCGAAGATCCTGACGAAGAATATTCCTGTTTCAATCCTGAATTTTGATAAAAGAATTTAAATGAGCTACTGATTCACAATTACCTACACCACATTAACAAAGGACTCTAATCAACCTCGTTGAAATGAGCAGAACAAAGAAGAGCCTCTGGATTTCTTTCCGTAATAATTTAATCGAAGTCGAAGTCAGTTCTTTCCAATTAATTCCTGACGAAAATTATGCTCGATACCAGGCTCGCAACAAGACTGCTTGTTTACTTGCTCGATTAACTGTAGATTCCCTTCAAGTAAGGTCACCTTCACGCAAACGACAACTGCTCACGACTTCAGCAAAAAAACTCAGTTTCCAACAGCCATCTGGGTTTTTCATATATATATTTCAGCGCAAACGTAATCCAGTCAACAACAATTTGATTTAAAGCTGACGCTATCCAATCTCTTATTTTCATGTGGGACTCTCGCCATGGTCAGTTTAAAGTGCTTTATCTTATAAGTTGAGACAATTTTCATCAATGCCCTCTAAATGTGAAGTGACTGTAGAAAGTATTGCAGATCTTGATTTCATAATTATGAAATTTGCACCATAACCTTGACTTCACCTTCAACAGTCCCACGGGTTAAAATTCATAATTTGTACTGATTTTTGATGCAGAACGGCATTACTTGATCAATTATACAATTAGCGTTGGTCAATTCTCCAGTTAATTTATAGGATTACATATGTAATAACATCAGTCTTTCAAAAAAATAAGTTTATCAATCAAACCTTTTTGAGCGCTGTCCTTGAAAATGAATCTCCTTGTTAAACAGGTATACAACAACTATCAACAGGCGGCTTTCATCTGTTGCGTTTCTCAATATTTACAAACTTCCTTCTCCAGACGCCCAGACACAACAATTTTCCATAGCGGTACTCTCTCCGCGACCTCCCATGTTTCAGACTTTCACGGCACCAAATCAACCTTCTGTCATAGTGTGGTCAAGACAGGTTAAGCACGTGATCGTATAGGACCCAAGTCTCCGCGTTGTTATAAACATACTTTATTGGCCGAATCGTTATACTACAGCACACATGATGGTAGACTCCCTGCCCGGTGTTGACATGTCTTCTCGCTGGCCCCAAGTGACGTGTGTGTTTTTCTAGATACCCTTCTTCATTCGTGCACACACGTTCACTATGGTTTTCCCCCTAGTCAAGGAATGCGCAGCATTCCTTAACTCTTTACTCCTAACCTAATTCCCTCACTGTTACATAATTAACATTTAAAACCTAGATTTGTGAACTTAGAAATTTTTGTCCAACTTTAGAGTGCATTTAAATGTGATTGTGAAGGCTCATTTTGATATATTATTACATTGTTTGTACATGGAGACTAAATGTCAACGTACAGTGCATACATATTGTTTGATCTTGTAAACGTGTAAAATATTTGTGATTGTGGAACTTGTCACCGTTTTGACCTTGTCGACATTGTGAAGTTGTCGCCATTGTGACCTTGTCGCCATCTTGTAAACTTGATGTCTATGTCCTTACTGAATGTTATCTTGATGTAAGTGATGTGTCATCAATGTTGTATAGTGTTGAGATATAGTTAGATTGTCTTTGAAAAGTGAATTGTAGAAAGCAGAAAGTTTCGGAAAGAAAGTGACTTGTGATTTTGAAAAAAAAATTGTTGACGGACAACATTACGACCTACAATTATACGCAACGCCATACAAACCTAATCAAAACTTAGTGACAAGCATACACACCACATCAAATAGAAGACGTTAATTTATTTCCTCCAAAAACAAAGCAGGTTTTCTGTGCCATCTGAAACCCTTGCCCGTAGAGGTCATTTATGTTTTGAAGTAGCGACCCTACAGTTCCTATTCCGAATTTCAACCGTTCTCCACCGCACCCAGGATACTTGAGTATATTTTTCTTTCTATATACTTTCGGGTGCAAATTTAGGCACATGTTGTAAATAGAACACAATTGTAAATTGTTCACGTTACTAACAACTTGTAACAAATTGTGTGTCTGATTTTTCATTTGCATTTTCCATCATGTCATCATTAAATGATTTCATCGATATGGGGTTGAAGTTAAAGTCAACAGGTGATGAGTTAACGAAGTGGAGTGAGAAGAATTACTCTGAATACCACGAGCGTGAAGAAAGAGCAGCTGAAAGAGCTGCCAAGCAAGCAGAAGCAGAGCTATCTGCAAAAACGAAGCAAGCAGAGATTGAAAGAGAGACAGAATTAAAGAAGGCAGAGATAGCAGCTCAAAGTAAACTGGAAGAGCTGGAAGTGCAATTAAAAATCAAACAACTTGATACTGAGACTGCCATAAACAAAGAGTCCAAGAAATCTGAGAGACTGGAGAAAGAAAACCAGTACAAGAAATATCAAGGTATCGTAAGAAATTATACCTCGGGTGACTGCATTGCAGCCTTCACCCAAAATTTTGAGACTTTAATGGACCATTACCAGGTCCCATTGTCTGAATGGAATATAATTTATATGAGAAGTTTATCAGGGGAGCCTCTGAAAGTCATAGAAACTATCCCCAAAGACCTCAGAAAAGATTACCATTATCTAAAATCAAAGATTATGGCACATTTTATGTTAGATGAGGCAGGTTACAGAGAACAATTCAGCAAGTTGAGCCCCAAACCGACTCAAACGTTCTCTGACTACCTCTGTTTAGTCCGAGATATATTTACCAAATGGACTTCAGCAGCTAAAATTGATAAGAACTATCAAAAGTTAGAAGATCTTATCATCAGAGATAAAGTCATTTCATCTATTCCATCAGCATTTTCAAAGTTTTTGAAAGAGAATGAATGTACGAGTGTAGAGCAGATTGAGAGGCGTGGTTCGGCTTATTACACAGCCAACAAACATTGTTTTGCCAGTGAAGCTACTGAAACCAATTTTGTAGCAGCGGCTAACTATGACAAACCCTATAGTAGGCAAAAACCTTATAAGCCTACATCTGAGAAGTACAACCATTGTAAATATTGTAGAATTTCACATCATCAAGGTGAGATGTGCGACAAGAACACGGCATATCTTACATATTTACAGAACATCGTAAACAGATAAGATAAGGAGCGTAAATCCTTTAGAAATTTGCGTAAATGTTTTCTCTGTAAGGCGTATGGACATTATCGCCATGATTGTAAAGGTAGGCAAATGACCAAGAAAGCCAATGCCGCCTTATTTGATAGCTCATCATCAGATGAAGAACAATCAGAGAAACACCCTGTGAACTCAGCTAAGGCTTTTGATATGTTAAACGCAAATAAATGTACTGTTTGTAATACCTTTTATGAAGATGGTATTTTAACATGCGGCCACTCCATCCCTATTGCCAATGAAGAATCTAATTTGGTAGTAGATTCCAAAGGCAGAATAAACATCCATCAGGGATACGTGAATGGCAAGTCTGCTACAGTCCTTCGGGACACAGGAAGTTCATTGATTGGACTGAAGAGAACGTTCATAATGCCTACAGACTATACAGGCAGGCACGTAACATGCAGAACATTCTCTGGCAATATTGAAAAGTACCCACTAGCATGGGCATATATTCAAACACCTTTCCTCACTGGGAAAGTAAAATGCGCAGCATTAACAAACCCGGTGTGTGATATTATAATTGGAAATTTACCAGAGGTAAATGATATGCCTCATGACATAACATCTCTTTGCATTAATGAGATCACAACATCACCATCAAATGTCATCATTGATAATGTTGTACCACCTAATGAATATATGATAGCTAACGTAGCACTAGTATCTCATGACATCATTGATAACACTGTTTCATCACCATCTGATATCATTGAATGTGTGAACGCAGTAACCAGATCTACTGCTAGAATGCAAGATGAAATTAATCAAACTGAGGCTATAGAAATGCTTAGCCCAGTATTACTACCTCCTAAAACCATGAAGGAAACTTTTGTAACAGCCCAAAAGGCTGATCCTTCATTGTCAAAATATTTTAATCTGATCGGCCAAAAGCCAAAGTTAACCAAAAATGCAAGATGGCATTTTGCTTTGAAAAATTGTATCCTCACCAGGTATTATACCAGAGGTGACACCACAACAGAGCAAACTGTTTTGCCAATTGAGTATCGTAAGCAAGCCTAACATCTTGCCCATGATATACCTCTTGCAGGGCATATGGCATACGCTAAGACCAGATCAAGATTATTATTACAGTTTTATTGGCCCAAATTCTGCAATGACATTAAGCAATATTGCAGGAATTGTGACATCTGCCAAAAACTTGTAAAGAAAGGAAAAAACCCACAGGCAAAGTTACAAATTACTGACTTAGCCAGTCGACCTTTTGAGAAAATATCTGTCGACATAGTGGGCCCTCTTAATCAGATAACAACCAGAGGGAATAAATATATATTAACTATTGTTGATCAATGTAGCCGCTGGCCTGAAGCGATTCCGCTAAAGAACATAACTGCCAATGACATAATGGAAGTTTTCTTCCATATATTTTCACGGATAGGATTTCCAGACGCTATCCAATCAGACAGGGGAAGTCAGTTCATCGCCGCATCTACTCAAGCTTTCACCAAAATGTTAGGAGTGAAGCAATGTTTCAATTCCTCGTACCATCCTCACTCGAGCGGAATTATAGAAAAATTTAACGGTGATTTAAAGCATATGCTTGCTAAAGTCACGCAAGAGCACCCCAATAACTGGGACGTATATTTACCTGCTATTCTCTTTGCTTATCGCGAGGTGCCACATGCTAGTACAGGTTTCTCACCTTTTGAACTTATCTATGGTGCCAAACCACGTGGCCCATGCTAGTACAGGTTTCTCTCCTTTTGAACTTATCTATGGTGCCAAACCACGTGGCCCATTAAGCATCTATCATCAAATGTTAACTGAATCCACTCCTTTACTCAAACCCATATCATCATACGTATACGTTACATCATTGCGTGAAAGAATCATCAAATCTTGTATAATTGCAAAGGATGCACTAAAATTATCTGGTGCTACATATAGACATTATGCTGACAAAGGTAACAGGACAATAACGTTGACACCTGGACAGGACGTTCTTCTTCTTCTACCTAGTGACAGACACTTATTGACTGATTCTTGGCAAGGACCATTTAAAGTGACGAGACAGATTTCACCGGTAGACTATGAGATCCAAATAAAAGACAAACACAAAATATTCCACGTCAATATGCTAAGACCATATTACAACAGAGACAACGAACAAGACGATACAACAGCATGTACAGTGATAATAGACCATGAAGATGACGAGGCTAGTGACGAAATTCCAACACCTGCATTAGACACGACGAACTGCTTGAAGGAAATTAAGATCAACCCAAAGTTAACTCAAGCAGAAACAGACAGTTGCAAACAGCTCATACAACAGTACAACACCATTTTCTCCAACAACCCAGGACAAACAGAGTTAGTACAACATCACATCACACTCACGTCAAATACACCCATAAAATGCAGACCATACACCATTCCATTGCATTACAAAGAACACTTACATCAAGAGATCATCAGCTTAGAGAAAAACAACATCATTAGACGATCCCAATCAAATTTCTCATCTCCAATGGTCATAGTACGCAAAAAGGACAACACAATAAGACTCTGTGTCGACTATAGGAAATTAAATAAGATAACTCTTTTAGATTTAGAGCCAATGGCAAACTCTGAAGATCTATTGACAGAACTGACAGACGCTAGGTTCTTTACGAAGGTAGACATGACGAAAGGTTACTGGCAAATAGCAGTAGACGAAAAGAGCAGACATCTGACAGCTTTTGTCACACCTTGGGGACTGTACGAATGGTGCAAACTTCCATTTGGGCTTGTCAATGCCCCAGCAACATACGTACGTATGACACGACTTCTACTAGTAGACATACCGAATATTATCTGTTACATAGACGACATTTGTGTTCACACAAAGACAATGACAGACCACATAAAGACATTAGAACAGACATTTGAACGCATTAGACAGCACGGACTGACGGTAAAGCCTGCAAAAGTAGACATAGCCTATCAGGAAATATCCTTCTTGGGGTACAAAATATCTAATGGCTTTGTCACGACAGACGATAACATTGTGTCCAAGATACTAAAACTCTCACTTCCGACTACGAAAAAGCAAGTCAGAAGTTTGTTGGGACTTATAAATTATTATAGGCAGTTCATACCAGAGTTTGCTGAACTGACCGAAGTATTTACTAAATTACTAACAAAAGATCAACCCGAGAAAATTGTAAGCAACGAATGCCTAAAATTTGCATTCCATAAAGTATTATCTTATTTCTCTGAGAATAGTTTAAAGAATCCCATTCTTAAATTGCCAAATTTTCTTATTTCTTTCAGATTACGCACAGACGCGAGCTCCGTAGCGATTGGAGCAGTTCTGTTACAGGAACATGATAACATCCTACATCCTGTATATTACTTCTCGAGAAAATTAAAACCTAGAGAACGCTCTTGGTCGACACCGCAGTTGGAAGCCCTTGCTCTGGTTGAAGGTATAACTAAATTTTCCAGGTTCCTTCTGGGACGTCAGTTTATTGTGGAGTCTGACAGTAGTCCATTGAGATTTATCAATTCAGGTGTACCTTCCAACCAAATGATAGCTCGCTGGTCTCTTAAACTTCAAGATTACAGCTTTGAAGTTCGACACATCGCGGGCAGAACCAACACGATTGCCGATCTTTTGTCCCGTTGTCCGACCGACCCAGTAAGCACCAATGTCTGAGTGCAGTGTGTAAAATACACTCAGACCAACACAGCCATGCATCAGTGAAGTTTGTTTTCACGAAAGCTGTGTATGTCTATATGATGTGATAGGGTGTATTCCCAATATATATAGTTTTTCTTATTTTATTATTAATGTAGTGATTGTCGTGAATAATTGTGTAGTGTGTGGTAGAAAGAGAACTTTATTAATTGTATATATTACGAAACAAGAACAGTGCCACATTCGCTCTGAACTTACCGCAAGCGAACTATCCAATTTATCCGTGGTATCTGCATTTGGAACATATCCAGTGATATTTTAACTCCGTGTGTGAAAGTGTGACCTGAACATTGACATCTACACCACTTCAGTAAATCGAAATCCAGAAGTTTTTCCAGTGAAACAACCAACACATGAACGATCAGAACATTGCACATTCCGTTTTACTACATCAGACCGGAACAAGTGTGTTCTACAAATTTCAACATCAACTGTTCGTGTGTACTTCCGGATGATTTAGAAATTTTGTTCAAAATTAGCAGACGACAAACAAAAGCTTAAAAAGTTATAACACTTCTGAACTATTTACGATTCAATAATTTCGAATACACGAATTGTGTATTAATATTTTTCATTAAATGTAATCTTAGAATCATGTCTTGATTAATTTATTCATACTACCGACATTTTTTCGCTAGTATGGAAAAACATCAAGCTATGACGCTGAGAAATAGAAGAATTATTGTAAGATATTATATTTCTTAATTTTTGAAGTTACGTCCCTTTCATTTAATTGTTATTACATTATTACACCAAGGGCGTTAATTGAAATGTATACGATGATGTATTGTATATAAATAGCCATGTTGTTGCCAGATTGTTTAACACGCCAAGAAGCCATCTACTGGGCATGGTAGAGTGTTACCGACATTGCAGACCGACACAAGAACTCTTGGCCAAACGAGGTCAGAGTTTGAGCGTTGAATGCGACTTATATAAAGCCGTATTACGGTCTTGCCAGATGTTTTTTGTCTCAAAAAGCATATTATTACTTTTTTTTGAAAGGCTGCGAGGTAGTTGCTTGGGAAGCTGTTACTACCGATCTGACTGGGTCAATAATGCAATTAAGGTAATCAGCCATCGAGAGGATGAAGCTTGACGAGTGTTAAAGGTTGAACACCACATGTCTTTAGATACAATGTCCATTTCTTATGTGTTTCTATGCCAAGAAATGTGTTTTTGTATTTCTACACCAAAATAATTGTATATAACAGAAAGGTTGACTCTGACAGGTTAAAAATATTAACCCAGTATTGTATATAGAGTGTACATGAAAGATAACATCTTTCATGAAGAAGCCCCGGGGGGAGCATGTCAGAGTCTAAAGTATTGCCAGCAGAGATGCAGGGACATCGTTACGCCCGCCAGGCGAATAGTCCCTAGCGGGGATGCTGTAACATCGTTACGCCCGCCAGGCGAGTATTAGTAACCTGCCTGCGAGGTTGCCGGCTGACGAGACAACCAGCGGTCAGGCAAGGACAAAGCAGGACGCACGCAGGCCTCGTGAAGCCACTTCAGGTGGGCTGGCGCGTTGCGAGAAATAGCCAGACAGCTCTGGGACTCGGACTCGACTGGACGTATGATGGGAGAAAGGCTTGTGTAGTTCTGTGGCCCGAAAGTCGAGTGCTTGTACATCTTGTGAGACTGATTGTAAGCTGTGGGTTGCTTGTAAGTGTATTGTTATAACTTATGTATTGTGATGATCTTCTCTAGATCGTGATCTGTAAATAAATCCATCGAAACTTCGTGTCGTTGAGTCTCAAGTCAAATCACGTTGTATTTGTACTGTCTCACATGTGTTAGGTTAACGAGCCAGGTTTAAGACCCTGACAGATATCCCAGCTGGAGGTAATGAAAGATTATTATCACTGCGCTTGGCAACCTCTTGTGGATTTGCCACCATTATCACTGCATATGCACCGACACTCGCTTCCTCTGATGATGTAAAGGATACGTTCTATGAGCAGCTAGACTCTGCGATCAAGGCAGTTCCAAAATCCGACTACATTTATATGCTCGGTGATTTCAATGCTCGTGTGGGCAGGGACTCGAGTTCATGGCCAGTGTGCCTTGGAAAATACAACATCGGTCGCATGAATGATAATGGGCAAAGGCTGCTGGAGCATTGCACTAGAAATGACCTATGTATTACAAACTCCTTTTTTAAAACAAAAGAGATGCATAAGGTCACATGGAAACATCCAAGATCCGGCCATTGGCATCAGCTGGACTTCATTATCACACGGAGACAACATCTGAACCATACATCATTAACTCGAAGTTACCACAGTGCTGACTGTGATACAGATCATTCTTTGGTTGTTGCAAGGGTTAGACTGAGACCAAAGAGAATCTACACAGCTAAACACAAGTCTAGCCCCAGGATTAATATTCCTAACACTCACGATCCTGGAAAGTGCTTTGAATTTCAACAGCAACTTGAAGACGCTTTCAATGATACATCAGAAAATTGTATAGTAAATGATAAATGGAGTAAACTTAAGGAAACTATTTATAAAACAGCGGTAGGGGTTTACGGCACTGTGGATCATAAGAGGCAGGACTAGTTTGCGGCAAACAGCCAGATACTGCAGCCCTTGATTGATAAAAAGAAGATAGCTCTCTTAAGAAACAAGGAAAGACCAACGCGTAACACTCTGAGTGAGCTGAAGCAAGCGAGGAAGGATGTACAAAAGGCTGCCAGGCAGTGTGCGAATGACTATTGGATCAAGTTATGTGTGTCCATTCAAATCGCAAGTGATAAGGGAAACATCAGAAGCATGTATGAAGGGATAAAGAAAGCCTGTGGTCCAATGATCAAAAGAAGTGCACCGCTGAAAACCTTGCCTGGAGAAATCATCACTGATAAGAAACAACAGATGGATAGATGGGTCGAGCACTATTTAGAGCTTTACTCAAGTGAGACCAAGCTAGCGGATGATGCCCTCAACGCCATAGAGACCCTGCTAACTCTTGACCACCTGGACACACTTCCCACTATAACGGAAGTTAAGTGTGCTATAAATGAGCTTGCATCTGGCAAGGCTCCAGGTAAGGATGGGATTCCAATAGAGGTGATCAGGAGTGGGCAAGACACACTCGCTCTACAGATCCACCAGCTAATAGAGCTATGCTGGCGAGAAGGACAAGTCCCACAGGATTTCAAAGATTCAAACATCATAACGCTGTACAAGAACAAGGGAGATCGGAGCGACTGTAACAACTATAGGGGTATCTCACTACTGTGTATTGTTGGGAAAGTATTTGCAAGAATTGTCCTGCACAGACTTCAAGTCCTGGGAGATCAAGTCTACCCAGAATCACAGTGCGGCTTCCGTCAGAACCGGTCTACCATTGATATGGTATTCTCATTGCGACAGATGCAAGAAAAATGCCGGAAACAAAATCAGCCACTGTTTATTGCCTTCATCGACCTCACAAAGGCATTCGATTTGGTCAGTCGTGAGGGTCTGTTCAAAGCACTAAAGAAGATTGGCTGCCCACCAACTCTTCTATCCATTGTGGAATCGTTCCACACAGGCATGAACGGTATAATCAAGTTTGATGGCTCAACTTCAGAAGAGTTTGAAATCAAGAGTGGAGTTAAGCAAGGTTGTGTACTATCCCCCACCCTCTTTGGGATATACTTTTCACTTCTACTAAAATATGCCTATCGTGATCAGGATGACGGTATATACATTCACTCACGCTCAGATGGTGGCCTCTATAATGCTCAGAGATTGAAGGCCAAGACCAAAATTAGCAGGGTACTAATCAGAGAGTTGCTATTTGCGGATGATGCTGCGATTACGACCCACTCTGGGGAAGAATTACAACATCTACTATCTGCATTCTCCAATGCTTGTTCTGAATTTGGTTTAACAATTAACAAAAAGAAGACACAGATTATGTCACAAGGTGGACATGGTGTACCATCAATCTTTATTGACGACGCCGAACTGGAGATAGTAGACCATTTTACATATCTAGGATCAGAGGTAAATAGCAAATTATCTCTTGATCAGGAAATCAACATCAGGATTGGTAAGGCAGCAACAACAATGACCATGTTAGCAAAAAGAGACTGGGAGAACAGGAAGCTTACTGCCAAAACAAAAGTCCTCGTCTATCAAGCCTGTGTCCTTAGTACTCTTCTTTATGGCAGTGAAACCTGGACAACTTACTCACGCCAAGAGAAACATTTAAACAGCTTTCATATGCGGTGTCTACGAAGAATACTTGGTATTAAGTGGCAAGACAAAATCACAAATACTGAAGTATTGGAAAGATCAGGTTGTGTGACGGTGTATTCCATGCTCAGTCTTCGTAGACTTAGATGGATAGGACATGTTAGGAGGATGGATGATGGTAGAATACCAAAGGACATCTTTTTTGGGGGAATTACAGACGGGTAGGAGATCTCAGGGTCGGCCTCTACTACGATACAAAGATGTGTGTAAGCGGGACATGATTGATACAGGCATTGATAATGCACATTGGGAGCACGTAGCCGCTGAACGTGTTGCATGGAGGGCAACTATGAGAAATGGAATAAAGACAAAGGAGAAAATGATTGCAGATAAAGCACACATAGAGCGTGAGAGACGTAAGATGGTGCAAAATGGTGGAATTGACCATGTTTTCACATGCACTTACTGTGGGCAAACATTTGCAGCAAGAATTGGCCTTACCAGCCACACTCGCCACCGCCATGGATCCTAGTTATTAAGCCTTTTTGAAGCACAATGTACCAAACTATCGTCTGTCAAGACGGAAAGGTGCCAATGAATGACAAGAATAAATGATTTACTTCTTTGCCAAAATAGTTAAACACAGTTACTGCTATTGTGGAGCATCAGTGTTCCTACCGTAATCATAAATTCAAAATGAACTGTTTCCGTGGGGATAACTATTGGCTCACACATATATATTATCAGTAGTTGTGTTTTTTAAGTGTTTCAGCCAAAGTATTATGTATTTACTTATTATATATATTGTTATTGTTTTTGTTTTTTTGTTTGTGTGTGTGTGTGTGTGTGTGTTTTTTTTTTTTTGCATATCCTCTATTTTTACAGGACATCGCTGTCAACACCAGCATTTTACTGCTGTTGTTGATGTCTTTGCAAGTTTACGTTCAGTAGTTTGCCATTGATTTTTGAACGACCGGCTCCCATATCAGCTCGTTAAAACATAGCGCAACGAGGTCTAGGCAGGCCGAGAGAGGGATCATGCTGCATGGGCACCAACACATGGTTTCTACAATTCAGCCCAGTCATTGTGCTATGGAGATGTCGCATTTTTGTGAGACAATATCGTCTGTCAAGACGAAAAGTTGCCATTAAAAAAAGAGTAAGATCTCTCTCTCTCTCTCTCTCTCTCTCTCTCTCTCTCTCTCTCTCTCTCTCTCTCTCTCTCTCTCTCTCTCTCTTGTGATCCTTTGTAAATAAAGCATTTTCGTTCGTTCGTTCTTTCTCTCTACCCCCCCCCCCCCATCTCAACCTCTCTCAACTCTCTCTCTCTCTCTCTCTCTCTCTCTCTCTCTCTCTCTCTCTCTCTCGTGATCCTTTGTAAATAAAGCATTTTCGTTCGTTCGTTCTTTTTCTCTACCCCCCCCCCCCCATCTCAACCTCTCTCAACCCTGTCTCTCTCTCTCTCTCTCTCTCTCTCTCTCTCTCTCTCTCTCTCTCTCTCTCTCTCTCTGTATGTTATGATTACTTGTATATAAAGTATTTTCGTTCGTTCGTTCTTTCTCTCTATTCCCCCCTCCCTATCTCAACCTCTCTCTCTCTCTCTCTCTCTCTCTCTTTCTCTCTCTCTCACTCTCTCTCTCTCTCTCTCTCTCTCTCTCTCTCTCATCTCTCTGACACACTTACTCCCTTACAATATTTAGACTGAGACTACTCACATTCCCCGCTTAAATAGCTAGAAGCACAGCCATGTGTGTTTCCTCGTTGTACAAACAAATATACTTGGTTTATTTGTGTCGACAGCTCACATTTAAATACACCAGAAATACATTTATATCCAATAAACATTATTTCATTTAATGGAATCTAGATGTGGTGGAGTGTTATACCCAGATTTCCTGAAGGCACTACCCAGAGAAACACTGTACCCGTTTGAAGCCTTTTACTTGTCTGATCCACCATTATGGAATGAGAGTACAGTTGCATTCCACGGCCATTCAACATTAAGCCTAGCTGGTATCAAGTATGTACATTGACATCTATTTCAGTGTTGCTTTTAAGTGACTAGAAAATTAGTTTAAAATTGGAATCGTTATCTCGTCCATTTGAACATAATGTGGAGTATTAGATTTGTAGGACACGCTAAACCGTTTTCAGAAAAATTATAGCATTTAGTTATATTTGAAAATCTGTGATTAAATTTAGAGTAAAAGAAATGGTTATCATAATCGGTGTTTGTATTTTGTGATTATATTTTTCACATTGAACTCAAGCGTAGGCCATACACGTGCTATGACTTCTAGTGCACTGGGCGGATATTGTGATTAGTGTGGATTAACTTTCTGTATTGCTAGTGTCCCACGCCATCAAGCGAACCAAAACCGACTTCCCAAGACCTTGTAATTGACGTCCCCAAGTCAAGGACGAGAGTTCAACATTCAGTCTAACTGACCGGTGTAGAAGTTGAAACCGCTAATCATTTTGTGAATTTGAATACAACTTCCTTCGATAGACTTGGTTTATTGACCTTTTTATGATTGTCTCAACCTGAAGTCGATCCAGCCTAAAACTGGCACCAAGAAATGTCTAGGAAGTAAAGGTGACCGGTGTTATAATAACCACATCATCTGCCCAAGAGCTCAGACTAGTTTATAACAATATGGGGCTAGCACCATATGCCAATATGGTTGGAGGCGTGTAGGTAGGATCCAGGCAATGTTGTTCTTTCTTGTATTAAACTGATTCTGTGCTAAACAAACACTAGGTTTGGACACAACAAATATGATATACGGAAAATGAGAAGTAGGGGTGAGTCACAGTTAAAAGTTGACATGATAGCAGACATGTTGTATTATGACATTTCCGGGAAAAATAAGACCATGGCAGATATGCCAAGTCGCTTAAGATGATTAGTCATCACGTGTCACTTCATCAGTTAAGAAGATGTGCGTCTCCTCTGTGTTATAACTCTGCTGCTTACTGTATTCTGTATCATTTTTGCGATGATGAGATTAGATTGTCTTTATTTCTTTAGCCAGCTCATCGGGTGTCATGACTTGCTGTACTGCCATCGACACATTTCTTGTTTACTTTAATCTTTTATTCGATGCCCGTAACAGCGTTTACATGAGCAAAGTTGAGTCTCTGTGGCGAAGTGGTCAAGCCGTTTGACTCTTGCTCCGAAGGTTGTGGGTTCGATTCCGGGCCCGCTTCCTTCGGTTTACGAGTTAAATGATTCAGAGACTCCTGTGGGTCGTCGCTAAAAGCTACGGAGTTCGTGCTTTGTGCGACGCTTTCCGTGCTGCGGAAAGAGACCGAGCCATATGGGATAAAACCCGGTGCAATGAAGTCGACCCTGTCGACTTTTAAGAGACTTTTACATGAGCAAAGGAAGACAGCCGTTAACAGCCCAGCATGACGAACTTTCTGTGGTTTCGTGTCTCCGCTGCTTGAGGAAGTATATTCACGGTTACTAGAATAGGCTGACATGTCTTTGCTTGGCAAATGTGTAGTGAAAGACTGTCAGTTTTAAAAGTGTATATCTGTTTGTAATATCATATTAGAGCTGTTAACAAATAGTCATTCCTATTCATTCACTACTTCTTTAATAGGAGAAGCTTCGTTGTCGGCGATATAGTTTCTTTAGTCATCACCATGTTTGATCGAGTGGGAAGGCCAAGAATTAAAGGGGGAGACAGGATCAAAGTCTGGATAAAAGACGTGACATTTAATCACAGCATCGGCGCAAAGATTACCGATTTCAACAATGGGACTTACCTGGCAACAACAGTGCTTCCGTGGGCGGGAACAGTTCGGTATGTGGGTTTGAAATTCTTAAGTTCATAAAATACAAAGTGTTTGCTCACATTGAAAAAGTAAAAATAATAGATTGCAGATGGTTGCCAAAAGGATTTGAGTAACAGTGGATGATAACACGTTTATGAGATACGTTGACATACGTAACAATTCTAGGTAACACAAGTATAAGACATATCGAATATCTAACAGTTCCAGATAGCACATGTATAAGACATATTGACTAACAGTTCCAGATAGCACATGTATAAGATATAGTGGCTAACAGTTCTAGATAACACATATATAAGACATATTGTTTGTTGGTTAGTCGACAGATCATCCTCATTGCACACCGAACCATTCAGTCCATAAGTGCTCTCAGCAAATCCTGCAGCTTGTAGCGGCTCACGACACCAGTTCTGTGTTGGTGTATTAATCTTCTTTGGATTCCTGCAAAGTGTTCTTGTTAGGCCACCCCTCTTTTAGTTTGCTGTTCTCGCAGTCTGACCATGGTTGTAGATTCACAGTCATCACTTGGTTCTCGCAAACGACTTACTTCTCGTAGAGCATTCAGAATATCAGTCTGGCCAATAGCTCGCCCCCCTCCCCCTCCCAGTAGCTTACCTGCAAATCTGTCAGTCTGCTCATTTCCTTATACACCAGAATGTACTGGCACGAAAATGAAACTAATATAACAGTTCTATCTAATACGTGTAGAACGACAAATTGAATATCCAACAGTTCTGGATAACACATGTGTAAGACACTTTGTCTATCTAACAGCTATACAGCCGGTCTCCCTGGTCTAGGATTTACACGACCTTCTCCGTAATCCCATATACTTTCGTGAGTAACGTGACGTGCGCGAGAATCGGTAGAGGTTCTCTGCGCGTCGGTAACTTATGGGGTATGTGAGCCGGTCGCTCAGAAAGCAATGGCAAACTACTGAGCGTAATCTTGCCATGAAACCAGCAATCAGCTGAAAGATGCTGATGTTGACAGTGATGTCCTGTAAAGGATATGCGAACCAAAAAAAAAAAAACATCTATAGGGAACATTTATGAGAGAGAATAACCACCTATCAAGCAGTATGTAGGAAATTAATTAGACAGATTGATCAGCTAACTATTCTTGTTAACTCAGGTATGCCTACTTATACGTTACAACTACTACCACCACTGCAACTACATACCATTACTACTGCCACCACCACCACCATCACCACCACCACCACCACTACAACAACTGCAACAACTACTACTACTACTACTACTACTACTACTACTACTATTACTACTACTACTACTACTACTACTACTACTACTACTACTACTACTACTACTACTACTACCACCACCACTATTACTTCTACTACTACTACTACTACTACTACTACTACTACTACTACTACTACTACTACTACTACTACTACTACTACTACTACTACTACTACTACTACTACTACTACTACTACTACTACTACCACCACCACTATTACTTCTACTACTACTACTACTACTACTACTACTACTACTACTACTACTACTACTACTACTACTACTACTACTACTACTACTACTACTACTACTACTACTACTACTACTACTACTACTACTACCACCACCACCACTATTACTTCTACTACTACTACTACTACTACTACTACTACTACTACTACTACTACTACTACTACTACTACTACTACTACTACTACTACTACTACTACCACCACCACTATTACTACTACTACTACTACTACTACTACTACTACTACTACTACTACTACTACTACTACTACTACTACTACTACTACTACTACTACCACCACCACCACTATTACTTCTACTACTACTACTACTACTACTACTACTACTACTACTACTACTACTACTACTACTACTACTACTACTACTACCACCACCACCACTATTACTTCTACTACTACTACTACTACTACTACTACTACTACTACTACTACTACTACTACTACTACTACTACTACTACTACTACTACTACTACTACTACTACTACTACTACTACTACACCACCACCACCACCACATTCTAATTCGCCCAAGTAGAGTGTAGATAATGTTTTTGATTGTAATATTATTCTTGTTAGTTATGTTTTATCCATAACGTTTAGCGTTTATATTAATTTAAGTGATATTTGTTACTAGTATTATGCATAATAATGTAAATTATTGTAAGCATGAGCACTTTATTATTTTACAACAGAAATGATTAATGCTTTAGAAGAATATGGAATAGATCAAGTTACCAGTCTGCTTAATACAATATATGATACTGGAAGTATACCTCATGAATTATGTAATTCTGTATTTATTGCAATCCCAAAGAAATCAGGAGCCTTGGAATGTGATCAACATCGAACAATTAGTATAATGAGTCACATCACGAAGATTTTGCTAAGAATTATCATGCAAAGAGTTAGGAGGAAAATACAACCTGAAATGGGAGAAGAACAATGTGGGTTTGTAGAAGGCAAGGGTACAGTAAATGTTGTGTATATACTGAGAACCGTAATCGAACGTTCTATATAAGTAAACAAAGATCTACACCTTTGCTTTATTGACTACACAAAGGCTTTCGATAAAGTGAGACATGTCAACATGATAAGGATCCTTGAAGATCTACAAATTGATGGAAAAGACCTTAGACTTGTAAAAAACATATATTGGAAACAACAAGCTGCCATAAGAGTTGATAATGAAGTAAGCCAATATCAGCCTATTAAGAGAGGTGTGAGACAGGGATGTGTAATGTCTCCAGATCTGTTTTCCCTGTACAGTGAAAATATTTTCAGAAATATTGAAGATATGGAAGGAATCAACATTGGAGGACGATGCATCAATAACATTAGATATGCAGATGATACAGTCTTGATTGCAGACAATGAACAGGACCTGCAAAATTTAGTAGATGCGGTTGTTACACACAGTGAACAACTAGGGTTAGGATTAAATTGTAAAAAGACACAGATTATGGTTGTCACTAGAAAGAACGAAATACCACAATGTAATATAAAAATAAATGGGAACATTCTTTAACAAGTGAATAAGTACAATTATCTCGGAACAGTAATAAAATCTGATGGGAGATGCCTTGAAGAGATTAGAACAAGAATCGCCACGGCAAAAGTAGCCTTTAGCAAGATGAAAAACATACTGACCAATAAAAAGATGTCAATTGAAACGAGAAAAAGAGTGTTGAGATGCTACATAGAACCTGTACTTTTATATGGATGTGAAGCTTGGACAATGAGCAGTCAGGCTGAAAAACATCTGATGGCTGTAGAAATGTGGTTTCTGAGGAAAATGCACAGAATACCACGGACAGCCAGAAAGACCAATGAACAAGACATTCAAGAAACAAATGAAGATCGTAAACTGATTAAAGACATTAGACGTAGACAGTCACAATTTTTTGGGCATGACATGAGAAGAAATGATTTGGAGAACTTGGTGACAACTGGTAAGATCGAGGGGAACAGACCAAGGGGAAGACCTAGAAGTAAGTACCTGGATGGCTTAGCCTTGTGGCATGGTCGAGACAGAAACACGGAACTGATCCACGACTCTGGTGATCGAGTGAGGTGGCAGAACATGACCGCCCACGCTTACAGGCATGGCACATGATGGATGGACAGAGTTTATTATTATTATTATTACTACTACTACTACTACTACTACTACTACTACTACTACTACTACTACTACTACTACTACTACTACTACTACTACTACTACTACTACTACTACTACCACCACCACTACTACTACTACTACTACTACTACTACTACTACTACTACTACCACTGTCACCACCACCACTATTACTACTAATCTATAATTATTAATTCTACTACTACTGCTGCTACTACTACTACAACAACAATAACAACAACAACAACAACTACTACTACTACTACTACTACTACTACTACTACTACTACTACTACTACTACTACTACTACTACTACTACTACTACTACTACTACTACTGCAACTATAATTACTACTCTTTTATAATTTTACAGTTTAAAATTACTACAATGTATTGTTATCAGCTACGCTTCACTTATTTTATGCAGGTGTAAATTTTGTGCCAAAACCATACATTTACATATTAGTAAAGCACCATTTAACGCCCCTTGAGGAGAATCTGCTGTGTGGTGGAGTAAGTAAAAGACGCTTTTCACACGGCTTGGTGTGTATTGTTTGTGTTGTGCTAACCGCAAATATTTATAGATCAACTAGCAATGGGTGGGTGGTGTGGTATATGTCAGGCTGACAGCTTTAACATTCCAAGACAATTCCTTGTACGCATTTAAGGTTTACTGGGTCTGGGACAGGAAATCAAAACAGTTCGCTGTCACTGTACTAGTCAGGCGGCCTCAATTACTCAGGCTCTAATTCTCTCTCTCTCCCCCCCCCCCCCACCTAACCTTTCCCCTTGCTCTACACCGCAAGGTAATATAGGCGGTAGATGAGAGATCACATCGCCGACTAGCAAGCTTTGATCTTTACAAGCACATATGATCACACCTGCGTGTCACTCATACAAACCAAAGTTTACTAACTCATGGGGAATTTCTTAAATCAACAGAGTTATGGCCACCTTGAGAGAACCCAGAGAATATTTCAGAGCACTGGCCTACGTACACAGAGCTTTAAAGACCACGTTACCTTTCGCCGGGGCTTACCGCAATTCTAAGGTATCATTCGTTTCTACAGCCTTTGAAGAAACGATTGTTATCGATGAAATGAATTATATCTTTACAAATCTCAAAGCTTAAAACATTTTACAAGCACATTTAGGTTTAAGTCTTAGCAAAATAAAACGAAGAAGAACAAGAGGAGTGGGCGGAAGCAGTAGAGTGAGAAGGGGAGAATAAAAAGAAAGACAGAGAAGGGGAGAATAAAAAGAAAGAAAGAGAATGAGAAATGAAGGGGGGGGGGGGGGTAAGAAGAAGAAGAAAAGGAGTAGGAATAGGACGAGAAAAAGACGAGAAAGAAAATAAAAGAATAAGGAGAGAAAAATAAGAAGGGGAAAGTTGGAGAAAAGAAGAGAATGAAAAGGGCAGTAAAAAGAAGAAGCAGAAGAAGAAGATGAGGAGGTAGAGTAAGCAGAAGAGTAAGAAGGGGAGACGGAAAAGGAAGAGAAAGGACGCAAAGAGGAGGGGGAGGAGAGGAGAACTAATGGAAGAAAAAGAAGAGGAGGAGAAGGAAGAGGAAGATGAGGAGGAGAGAAAGATGAGAAAGAAAACAAAGAAGACGAGTGAAGAAAAAGGAGATGAAAAGAAAGGATGGGAAGAGGAGGAGAATTAAAGGAAGGAAGGAAGGAAGGAAGGAAGGAAGGAAGGAAGGAAGGAAGGAAGGAAGGAACTTTTCATCTGAATGGCAACTTTAACTTACTTATTCTGCTCTTAATCTCTGTCAGGCAGCTTCCATCTGATGTTATAAATTCCTCCAAATATTTGATTTTTTTTACATGGTAAATCAGTTTTGTCGTTGTAATGTAATATCATATGTTGATGTTAACCTTTTCTTGGATAGAACCATTCGTTTTGTTTTCTTGATATCCAAGGAAACTCCTGTTCTTATACTCCCTAATGCTACAACGCTCAGCAACCTTTACACATCTGTTGCGCCTTTAGTTATTATTACTGTCTCGCCTGCATAATGCAGTTTGTTTATAGTTTAACCTTCAACTCGTATTCCTCGGTTTATTTTTGATCTCTTTAATTATTATTTCACTTTAGAGAGAAATTAGATCCGAATATTAAAATAATACCTTGCTTTATCTGTTCGTAATTTCATACTCTAATTCCCAAATGAACTACTGCTACATTTTTTTTATTGCATTTGCCTCAGGACGTAGCAGTCAATCCCAGCACTTTGGCTGTTCGTGATTCCTGGGCACGTTTTATGTTCAAGTAGTTTGCCATTGCTTTCTGAACGACCGACATCTATAATTGTTTCGAAAAAACCAGCACGGCTGTGTTTCGAACCCAGGTATACGAGATTACGATTCGCGTCCGTAACTCTTCGCCACGGAGTTCAAGTAAATACTCTTGACTATTTTGAGATCGTTTCCATCAGTTTTAATATCATCCAATATCATAATCAAGTCATCATGTTTCACATCATACACATACACATTTCACATACTTTAGTGTAATCTGTGAGGCACACATACAGTAGGTCTTTCTGTTGTTTCTAAACTGATCTCCTTGCTAGTGTTTGGAGTGTGTATATTACACTATTAGTCCCTTTAGTTAGTTAGTTGCGTATCCTTTACAGGATGTCGAAGTTAACACGATCATTTTTTGCTGCTGTGATCTCTTGGCAACCTTACATTCAGTAGTTTGCCATTGCTTTCTGAACAACCAGCACCCATACCATTTCGTTAAAAAAATGCGAGGCGGTCTGCTTGCAAATCGCCGGCAGCTGTGTTTCGAACGCGAGTATGCGAGATTACGAACTGCGTCCGTAACACCTCCGCCACGGAGCCGTCAATAGTCCCTTTACATTCCACAAATGAATACTGCCGCTCATTAATTTTCACTTTTAATTTTTTTCGTTTTTCTGTTTCTCTGGATATGTACGAATATCATTGTGAAATCAATAATCAACATCGTAGCCTTCGGGACATTCCCACACATGCTTCATCTCCTTCAGCAGTCAGCGAAGAGTTCCCATGTTGATGGTATCAGTAACATTTTAATTTATCATCAGCCTGTGTTTGTACTAAATGATGAGTGTCGTCCAGATGCCCTGCTCAACTGCTCTTTGCAGATGTAGATCCTTGATGTTTGTTTTGGTGTTTAGCATGAACATCTGTGAAGCAGGAATATGATCGAGATCCCTTCCAACTGACCTTTCTGTTGTTATATACATTGGTATAGAAATACATAAGAATACATATATTGGCATAGAAATACATAAGAAATGCAAGTTGTATTTTAAGACATGTGGTGTTCAATCTTTACCACTTGCCAAGTTTCATCCTCTCGATGGATGATCACCTGAGTTGCAATATTGACCCAGTCAGATCGGTAGCACCAGCTTTCAAAGCAACTACCTCGCAACCTCTTAAAAAAAAGTAATAATATGCTTTTGTAACAAAAAACATCGGGTAAGACTGTAATAAGCCTTTATATAAGCCGTATTCAACGCTCGAGCTCTGACCTTATTTGGCCCTGAGCTCTTCCGTCGGTCTACAACGTCGGTAACCCTATACCATGCCCAGTTGATGACTTCTTGGAGTGTTAACAATCTGGCAACACCATTGCTATTTATATACAACACATATTCGAATACATTTCAATTTACCGCCCTTGGTGTAATAATGTAATAACAATTAAATGAAAGGGACATAATTTCAAATAATCTTAAATTTAATATATTACAATTATTCTTCTATTTCTTAGCGTCATCGCTTGATGCTTTTTCCATACTAGCGAAAAAATGTCGATAGTATGAATAAGTTAATCAAGATATGATTCTAAGATTACACTAGTTGAAAAAATATTAATACACAAATCGTGTATTCGAAATTGATGATTCCTAAATATTTTAGAAGCGTCATACCTTTTTACGGTTTTGTTTGTCGTCTGCTAATTTTGGACTAAATTTATACATTTTCCGGAAGTACACATGAACAGCTGATGTTGAAAATTATATAACACACTTGTTCCGGTCTGATGTAGCAATTCGGAATGTAACTGTTCTGATAGTTCATGTGTTCGTTGTTTCGCTGGAAAACTTCTGGATTTCGATTAACTGCAGTGGTGTAAATGTCAAAGTTCAGTTCACTCTTTCATACACGGATTAAAATATCACTGGATATGTTCCACTCGCAGATACCACTGATAAATTGGATAGTTCGCTTGAGGCAAGTTTAGAGCGAATGTGGCACTGTTCTTGTTTCGTAATATATATACAATTAATATTGTTCGCTTTCTACCACACGCTACACAATTATTCAAGACACTTACTACAGTAATAATAAAATAATAAAACTATATATAGTGGGAATGAACCCTATCACATCACATAGTAGACATACACAGCCTTCGTGGAAAAAATTTCACTGATGGCTGTGTTGGTCTGAGTGTATTTAACACACTGCACTCAGACATTAGTGCTTACTGGGTCGGTCGGACAACGGGACAAAAGATCGGCAATCGTGTTGGTTCTGCCTGCGATATGTCGAACTTCAAAGCTGTAATCTTGAAGCTTAAGAGACCAGCGCGCTATCATTTGGTTGGTAGGTACTCCTGTAGTAATAAATTTTAATGGGCTATTGTCGGACTCTACAATAAAATGACGTCCCAGGAGGAATCTGGAAAATTTTGTTATACCCACCACTAGAGCAAGGGCTTCCAACTGTGGTGTCGACCAAGCACGTTCTCTTAGTTTCAATTTTCTAGAGACCTAGTATACAGGATGTAGAATGTTATCATGTTCCTGTAACAGAACTGCCCCAATCGCCACGGAGCTCGCGTCTGTGCGTAATCTGAAAGGAATAAGTAAATTTGGCAATTTGAGAATGGGATTCTTTAAACTATTCTCAGAAAAATAAGATAACACTTTCTGGAATGCAAATTTTAGGCATTCATTGTTTACAATATTTTCAGGTTGGTCTTTCGTTATTAGGTTAGTAAATTTTTCAGTCAGTTCAGCAAAATCAGGTATGAACTGCCTATAATAATTTAATAGTCCTAACACACTTCTGACTTGCTTTTTCGTAGTCGGAAGTGAGAGTTTCAGTATTTTGGACACGATGTTATCGTCTGTCGTGACAAAGCCATTAGATATGTTGTACCCCAAGAAGGAGATTTCTTGGTAGGCTATGTCTACTTTTGTAGGCTTTACCGTCAGTCCGTGCTGTCGGATCCGTTCAAATGTCTGCTGTAATGTCTTTATGTGGTCTGTCATTGTCTTTGTGTGAACACAAATGTCGTCCATGTAACAGATAATGTTTGGTATGTCCACTAGTAAAAGTCGTGTCATACGTACGAATGTCGCGAGGGCATTGACAAGCCCAAATGGAAGTTTGCACCATTCGTACAGTCCCCAAGGTGTGGCAAATGCTGTCAGGTGTCTGCTCTGTTCGTCTACCGTTATCTGCCAGTAACCTTTCGTCATGTCTAACTTCGTAAAGAATCTAGAGTCTGTCAGTTCTGTCAGTAGATCTTCAGAGTTGGACATTGGTTCTAGATCTAGAAGTGTTATTTTATTTAATTTTCTATAGTCTACAGCTGAAATCTGTCTTATTACTTTAAATGGTCCTTGCCAAGACTCAGTCAATAAATGTCGGTCACTAGGTAAGAGAAGAAGTACGTCCTGTCCAGGTGTCAACGTTATTGTCCTGTTACCTTTGTCTGCATACTGTCTATATGTAGCACCAGATAATTTTAGTGCTTCTTTTGCAATTGTACAAGATTTGATGATTCCTTCACGCAATGATGTAACGTATACGTATGATGATATGTGTTTAAGTAAAGGAGTGGCTTCAGTTAACATTTGATGATAGATACTCAATGGGCCACGTGGTTTGGCACCATAGATAAGTTCAAAAGGAGAGAATCCAGTACTAGAATGTGGCACTTCGCGATAAGCAAAAAGTATAGCAGGCAAATATACGTCCCAGTTGTTGGGATGTTCTTGCGTGACTTTAGCAAGCATATGCTTTAAATCACCGTTAAACTTCTCTATGATTCCAGTTGAGTGAGGGTGATATGGAGAATTGAAACATTGTTTCACCCCGAACATATTGGTGAAAGCTTGAGTAGATGCGGCAATGCACTGACTTTCCCTATCTGATAGGATAGTGTCTGGAAATCCTATCCGTGAAAATATATGGAAGAAAACTTCCATTATATCATTGGCAGTTATGTTCTTTAACGGAATCGCTTCAGGCCAGCGGCTACATAAATCAATAACGGTAATAATATATTTATTCCCTCTGGTTGTTATCTGATTAAGAGGGCCCACTATGTCGACAGATATTTTCTCAAAAGGTCGACTGGCTAAGTCAGTAATCTGTAATTTTGCCTGTGGGTGTTTACCTTTCTTCACTAGTTTTTGGCAGATGTCACAACTTCTGCCATATTGCTTAATGTCATTGCAGAATTTGGGCCAATAAAACTGTGTTAGTAATCTTGATCTGGTCTTAGAGTATGCCATATGCCCTGCAAGAGGTATAACATGGGCAAGATGTAAGGCTTGCTTACGGTATTCCATCGGCAAAACAGTTTGCTCTGTTGTGCTGTCACCTCTGGTATAGTACCTGGTGAGGATGCAATTTTTCAAAGCAAAATGCCATCTTGCATTACCTTTGGCTTTTGGCCGATCAGATTAAAATATTTAGACAATGAAGGATCAGCCTTTTGGGCTGTTACAAAAGTCTCCTTCATAGTTTTAGGAGGTAGTACTACTGGGCTAAGCATTTCTATAGCCTCAGTTTGATTAATTTCATCTTGCACTCTAGCAGTAGATCTAGTTACTGCGTTCACACATTCAATGATATCAGATGGTGATGAAACAGTTTGATCAATGATGTCATGAGATCTTAGTGCTACATTAGCTACCATACATTCATTTGGTGGTACAACATTATCAATGATGACATGTGATGGTGATGATGTTATGTTCTCATCAATGCACACAGATGTTATATCATGAGGCATATCATTCACCTCTGGTAAATTTCCAATGATAATATCACACACAGGGTTAGTTAATGCTGCGCATTTTACTTTCCCAGTGAGGAAAGGTGTCTGAATATATGCCCATGCTAATGGGTACTTTTCAATATTTCCAGAGAATGTTCTGCATGTTACGTGCCTGCCTGTATAGTCTGTAGGCATTATGAACTTTCTCTTTAGTCCAATAAGTGAACTGCCGGTGTCTCGACTGTAACAGGCTTGCCATTCACATATCCTTGGTGGATGTTTATTCTGCCTTTGGAATCTATTACCAAATTTGCTTCTTCATTGGCAATAGGAATGGAGTGGCCGAATGTCAAAATACCATCTTCATAAAAGGTATTACAAACAGTACATTTATTTGCGTTAAACATGTCAAAAGCCTGTGCTGAGTTCACAGGGTGTTTCTCTGATTGTTCTTTATCTGATGATGAACTATCAAATAAGGCGACATTTGCTTTCTTGGTCATTTGCCTTCCTTTACAAGCATGACGCCAATGCCCGTACGCCTTACAGAGGAAACATTTACGTGCATTTTTGAAGGATTTACGTTCCTTATCTTGGCTATTTATGATGTTCTGTAGATATGTAAGATATGCTGGGTTCTTGTCACACATCTCACCTTGGTGGTGTGAAAAGTTACAATATCTACAATGATTGTATTTCTCAGAAGTAGGCTTATATGGTTTTTGCCTATTATAGGGTTCTGATCGAGGTTTTTCATAGTTAGCCGATGCTACAAACTTTGTATCAGTAGCTTCAATAGCAAAACAATGTTTATTGGCTGTATAATAAGCCGAACCACGTCTCTCAATTTGATCTACACTCGTACATTCATTCTCTTGCAAAAATTTTGAAAATGCTGATGGAAGGGATGAGATGACTTTATCCCTGATGATGAGATCTTCTTATTTCTGATAATTTTTATCTATTTTAGCTGCTGAAGTCCATTTGGTAAATATGTCTCGGACTAAGCAGAGGTAGTCAGAGAACGTTTGAGTCGGTTTTGGACTCAACTTGCTGAATTGTTCTCTGTAACCTGCCTCATCTAACATAAAATGTGCCATAATCTTTGATTTTAGATAATGGTAATCTTTTCTGAGGTCTTTGGGGATAGTCTCTATGACTTTCAGAGGTTCCCCTGACAAACTCCTCATATAAATAATATTCCATTCAGAAAGTGGGATCCGGTAATGGTCCATTAAGGTTTCAAAATTTTGGGTGAAGGCTGCAATGCAGTCACCTGAGGTATAATTTCTTACAATACCTTGATACTTTTTATACTGGTTTTCTTTCTCCAGTCTTTGAGCTTTCTTAGACTCTTTGTCTATGGCAGTATCCGTTTCAAGTTGTTTAATTTTTAGTTGTAACTCAAGCTCTTCTCTTTTACTTTGAGCTGAGATTTCTGCCATCCTCAATTCATTATCTAACTCTGCTTGTTTTGTTTTTGCAGATAGTTCTAGCTCTGCCTGTTTTAATGCTATTGCTGCCTCTGACTGCTTTAAGGCTGTTTCTGCCTCTAATTGTTTGGCAGCTTTTTCAGTCTCTGCCTGCTTTAATGCTCTTTCAGCCTCTCTTTCTTCGCGTTCGTTAGCCTTTTCCTGTACTAGGAGGTATTCAGAGTATTTTCTTTCACTCCACTTTGTTAACTCATCACCAGTTAACTTTAACTTTAAACCCATCTCGATGAAGTCGTTCAATGAAGACATGATGGAAAATGTAAATGCAAAGGAGTTGTCAGACACACAATTAGTTACACGGTGTTAGTAATGTGAAAAATTTACAATTTTGTTCAACTTACAATTTGTGCCCAAATTTGCATCCGAAAGTATATAGAAAGAAAAATATACTCAAGTGTACTGGATGCGGTGGAGAACGGTTCACACTAGGGCTAGGAACTGTAGGGTCGCTCATCAAAACACAAATGTATCTCTACGGGCAAGGGTTTCAGATGGCACAGAAAACCTGCTTTGTTTTTGGAGGAAATAAATTAGCGTCTATCTGATGTGGTGTGTATGCTTGTCACTAAGTTTTGATTAGGTTTGTATGGCGTTGAGTGTAATTGTAGGTCGTAATGTCGTCAGTCAACAATTTTTTTTTTCAAAACCACAAGTCACTTTCTTTCCGAAACTTTCTGCTTTCCACAACTAACTTCACAAAGACCATCTAAATATATCTCAACACTCTACAACACTGATGACACATCACTTACATCAAGATGACATTCAGTAAGGACATAGACATCAAGTTTACAAGATGGCGACAAGGTCACAGTGGCGACAACTTCACAATGTCGACGAGGTCAAAATGGCGACAAGTTACACAATCACTGATGTTTTACACATTTACAAGATCAAACAAATGTATGTACTTTACGTTCACATCTAGCCTCCATATTGAAACAATCTAATAATATATATGAGGATGAGCCTTCACCATCACATTTAAATGTACATTAAATCTGGACAAAAGTCCTCACGTTCACAAATCTAGGTTCAAATCTTAATTAACTTAAAGTCGGACGATGCCACCACGTTCACACATATCAGGGTCTTAAACCTGGCTCGTTATACCTAACACATGTGAGACAAGTACAAGTACAACATGATTGGACTTGACACACAACGACACGAAGTTCAATGGATTTATTTACAAGTCACATGCTGTGAAGTTGGAACTGCGACTAACTAACTAACTAACGATCTAGTTTGGCATGTGATGATCATTACAATACATATATTATCCATCAATACACTTACAAACAACCCACAGCTTTACAGTCTATCTCACAAGATGTACAAGCACTCGACTTTCGGGCACAGAACTACACAAAGCCTTTCTCTACCCACACGTCCTGTCTGGTCCGAGTACCCAAGCTGTCTGTCTGTTTCTCGCAAAGCGCTTGCCCTCTGTGGATTGGCTTCACGAGGACTGCGTGCGTCTTGCTTTGTCCTTGCCTAACCGCTGGCTAACGTGTCAGCCAGCAATCTGCGGGCAGGTAACTAATACTCGCCTGGCGGGCGTAACGATGTTACTGCATCCCGGTTGGGGACTATTCGCCTGGCGGGCGTAACGATGTTCCTGCATCTCGGTTGGAGACATTCGAGATTCTGACAGTTGAACCTAATGTTCTGCAAAGGATGTGAATGAAGATTATTGTAGTCAGACGTCGATTCCACAACAGACAACACTAGTTAAATAAGCAAATGTACAGTGTATAAAAATATATTATCTTAACTAATGTTGGTGTGCTGAAGACGAAAATGACATTTAAAATTTTTTATTAGCTCTAGTTTTCAAGATATGCGCTACTAGTTTATTTAATTACGGTCAATTTATATATATGGCTCAACTGTTGCGGTGACCTAAAAGTGGTCGCTCTTTTGTTTGGACCATAAGGTGAATACATCAAGTACTGTTGCTTTCTCTGTGAGATAGATATCCGTGCACGAATTTGACCATTACATCAGAAGACATTGACCAATCAGGCAGTTATTGCAGACTGGCAGTAAGAACATCAAGAAGCCAGTACTTGTCGACAAGAGTAACATTTTGTTGCCGCCATTGTACATTAAGCTGGGTCTCATGAAAAACTGTGTCAAGGCAATGGAGAAAACAGATGGGGCTTTCAGACACCACATCATAAATTTTCCAAGACTGAGTTAAGCTAAAATAAGAGACGGAGTAATTGTTGGTCAGCAAATTCGAAAACTTCTTCATGTTGACGAGTTTCTTTGCGTGATGCATGAAAAGCAAAAATCAGCATGACTAGCATTTAAGTCTGTGGTGGACAATTTTCTTGGAGCCAACAGATTTGATAATTACAATGAAATGGTAGACAAATGTCCTTCTGAAGTATAAGAGGCTTGGCTGCAACATGTCTTTCAAAATTCATTTTCTTGATTCTCATGTGGATTTTGTTTCGCCAAACTATGGAGCCGTCAATGCTGAGCACGATGAACGATTTCACCAGGACATTGCATCTATGGAGACAAGGTATCAAGGCAATTGGAGCCCTTCAATGCTTGCTGATTACTGTTAGACTGTGACAAGAGATACCTTAACGAATGACTACAAGAAGCAAACAACGAGAGCTTGAGCAGCGACTGAGTAATGACGGAATAGGTTCAAATGTGCCTTTTTAAAACATTAACTATAAATAAAGTTATTAATGTTTTCCACCAATGTGTGTTGAACTATCAATTAATTCAGTGCGTAACCACAATTTTTATAAAGCTAAAGTAGAAAGATTAACTGTTCACCCCAGATAATTAAACAAGCATACATTATGTGTGTTACTGTAATGCAAATTCATTTAAAAAAAAAAAAACCAGAGCCAATTGCTGAATTTCATTACGTTATATAAAATCAGCACATCAGAATCAATAAGAAATGGTGTATTTAAATTCTGATATAAATAACTTTTGAACATTTGTTGACTAGTGTAATCTGACAAGGAAGTTAGATACACAGAAGGCCACAGAGGGAGATGATCATCTGTCTGGTCTACTTGGCAAATGATGACGATAATGTATATGTCAACGTCTCTATGGGTTTATGTAGTGGGTTCGGACAGGCAGATGATGCGAGTACAGATGAGGCATGAAAACATGAGTACAGCTTTAACGAACTTTAATGTTCATACATCATTATGATAATATTTGCATAAATTAATTCATAAACTCGCACAGCTCCCACAATACTCTTGCTCGTTCACAGAGAATACCACAATCGTGCTTCAGCACCCACACTAACACACGGCTAATAGCGGCCACATTTACTCTTACTGATGTCTATGCAAATGGTCTATTATCTCTCTCAAACACAGTCAGGCATCCTCTGTCATCCACAGTCCGAGTCCCGTCTAAGGCTTTCTACTCAGTTAGGTGGTCTCACATGGTTCTTGACCCTCGTGGGGTCCGTGGAGGTCATGCTAGTCGGGTCTGTCGCCCTGTCTTTCCCTCGTCTGTTGTTGCAGACGTACTGCGTCATACCGTCCAAGGTGAACCTGTCCTGCCATTCAAGGGCACAGTCCCGTCTGTATTCCCCTGTCATGGGCTTAGGGACCTGTCTAATATACCCGTACTATTCCCATGCCCTATACCTGTCCTCTGTCCTCTCCGTCATGACCTTTGGAGACCTTGACAGTATACAATAATAGCTATGCACATATTTATCTGCTCTACTTGGCAAATGATGACGATGATGTATACAATAATGGCTATACACTTATTGAGATTTATGCAAGCCCTATAGTTACTGGCTCTAGAGCAGTGGTTCTCAATCCCCTTCAATATATTTTCAGAACGTCATCCCCCCCCCCCCCCTGTCGCTTGTAGTCCCGGGAGGACAGTGGAATCAACAAGCACACCTTTAAGATCCTTATACTTGGGAATTATTGACAGACTTTTGTCTACCCTCCTCCGTTCTGTCTTCTACTCTCTCTCTCTTTCTCTCTCTCTCTCTCTCTCTCTCTCTCTCTCTCTCTCTCTTATTCCTTCATAACATACCCAGACAACAGTTTCCTCCAACAATTAATAAAATATTTAATGCGGAAAACTATGTCAGTTGTATGGATTAAATGTGTATATGTAGTTGGTAGTGTCTTCTATTGTGAGTGCGAGATAGGACTCTGAATGTCTATGCTCCGTATCACATCTCTCATCTGCATACGGCCATGCAACAAGACATCACACATATATGGACAGCTCTCACCCTGGATGCTCCGTTCCGCCTGAGTCTGGACGTAATCCAATCTTTAGAAAATGTTCAATGCGATTACGATAAGTTTCTGAAGTAGACAAATTTCACCTTTTGGACGTTAATAAAATCCATCACTGAAAACACATCACCACTGTCTAACACTGTCTAGATCTACTATAAATGTTCTACACACTGTCTCCAGTTAGTAAAGTTTTATATTAGTCCACAGTGCAAATGTATGCAGTTTTATGTCGCTCTGCCTTCAGCAGTTTAACGTCTCTCCATTTACTTTCTTTACTTGGATATTCCTTTATTTATACAGAGTTCCTTTATGGGCGCTTGGGTATCTCTTCTCACGATTAGAACATGTCTATGTTCTTAGTGGTTCTAGTGAGTGTACTTTATCTCCGCACAAGTGAAGTTAATTTCTTTAATCTTCTCTGAACCTGTCAGGAGTTTTCGTGGAACCTGTGGGTGATATATAACCATGTGATATTAGTCTGCTTCAGACTAATTCTTATGTGAGAGCATTCTCCCGGCCGTACTTAGACGCTTCCGAAAGATACTCTGACATAAGACAGATGAGTTCACTAAAGTCTAAACGATTAGCTAAAAGAAGGAAATGGTAACAGCAAAGCACATACACCAAGTTCCCGATGCTATATTCCTAAGCTAAAGCTAGATTACCTTATATAATCTATGTTAGTCCATGAATCGAAATACACAAGCACAATAGCACCAATATCCCATCGCCTTTAAACAATAAGGGACCTATATTTCTTTTCTAATTAAGGACGCATAGATCCATTCTCCGTCCAGTTTGGTAGCACACTCCCCACAAAAACAAGTTTCCAACAATTTATACTCAGTTTACAATTCTCCGTTTCTTTTGATCAACAATCAAATTTGCCGTGATTTCCCCCCACCAAAGGTTTTTGACGTCACGTATTCGTTCGTTGCCGCTCCGTTTCGGCTCCTCCGTTGAGTCCCGCGTTCCTCACTCATCGTACATCAAAGAGTTCTAACTCTTTGATCAACGTCTTCGTGTGTTCTACAACCCGATGTCTCCGCGTTGTTTTGACCGGTGAAATCGGCAGTCAATGACCCCTCACACTGTATCTTACTTCTATACCATTCGGTCAATGACCGTCAATTTGTCCTCACCTCAGACTGAAGTACTCGATTGTTTTTCATCCTCATACATTGCACTTAATTTTATATTTAAGTTTATCGGGGAATCACTAAACTCACAGTATGCCGTGACACCCCCTTCCTATCAAAAATTTTGCCCGTGCCCCCCTTCACCGTATTTTCAGAACGTCATCCCCCCCCCCCTTTCGTATTTCCTATCTAAAATTCCCCTCACCCCTACACAGTATACGTAAAAACGGAAGGTAAATTTAATAGCATATACTAAAACAAGTCTAGACATCCACATAAAACATGATTTGTGGGTCTACTTACTTTATAAAATCAATTTAAGAAGGATGAGACTCATAACTGTAAAGTATGAAGGGAAAAACAATATCAAGTAATTGGTTCTTGTATTAACGCAATCTTGAAATGGTCTTCATTCCCCCCTTCCCCCCCCCCCCCCCCCATGGAAACCCTAAAATTCCCCCCTGGGGGGGGGGTAAATTTCCCACCGGCTGAGAACCACTGCTCTAGAGGAAGATGATCATCTGTCTGCTCTACTTGGCAAATGATGACGATAATGTATACAATAATAGCTATACACATATTTAGGTTTATGCAAGCCTTATAGTTACTGGCTCTAGAGGAAGATGATCATCTGTCTGCTCTACTTGGCAAATGATGACGATAATGTATACAATAATAGCTATACACATATTTAGGTTTATACAAGCTTTATAGTTACTGGCTCTAGAGGAGATGATAATCTGTCTGCTCTACTTAGCAAATGATGACAATAATGTATACAATAATAGCTATACACATATTTAGATTTATGCAAGCCTTATAGTTATTGGCTCTAGAGGAAGATAATAATCTGTCTGCTCTACTTGGCAAATGACGATAATGTATACAATAATAGCTATACACATATTTAGGTTTATGCAAACCTTATAGTTATTGGCTCTAGAGGAAGATGATTATCTGTCTGCTCTACTTGGAAAATGATGACGATAATGTACACAATAATAGCTATACAAATATTTATCTGTTCTACTTGGCAAATGACGACGATAATGTATACAATAATAGCTATACACATATTTAGGTTTATGCAAGCCTTATAGTTACTGGCTCTAGAGGAAGATGATCATCTGTCTGCTCTACTTGGCAAATGATGACGATAATGTATACAATAATAGCTATACACATATTTATCTGCTCTACTTGGCAAATTATGACGATGATGTAAACAATAATAGCTATACACATATTTATCTGCTCTACTTGGCAAATGATGACGATAATGTATATAATAATAGCTATACACATATTTATCTGCTCCACTTGGCAAATGATGACGATAATGTATACAATAATAGCTATACACATATTTATCTGCTCCACTTGGCAAATGATGACGATAATGTATACAATAATAGCTATACACATATTTATCTGTTCCACTTGCCAAATGATGACGATAATGTATACAATAATAGCTATACACATATTTATCTGCTCCACTTGGCAAATGATGACGATAATATATACAATAATAGCTATACACATATTTATCTGCTCCACTTGGCAAATGATGACGATAATGAATACAATAATAGCTATACACATATTTATCTGCTCCACTTGGCAAATGATGACGATAATGTATACAATAATAGCTATACACATATTTATCTGCTCCACTTGGCAAATGATGACGATAATGTATACAATAATAGCTATGCACATATTTATCTGCTCCATTTGGCAAATGATGACGATAATGTATACAATAATAGCTATACACATATTTATCTGCTCCACTTGGCAAATGATGACGATGATGTATACAACAATAGCTATACACATATTTATGTTTATGCAAGCCTTATAGTTACTGTCTCTGTGGCGAAGGTGTTACAGACGCAATTCGTAATCCCGCACGCTGCGTTAGAAACACAGCTGCGGAAGAGTTGGCAGCAAACCGCTTCGCGTTGCTTTCATGCAATGGTATGAGTGCCGGTCGTTCAGAACGCAATGGCAAACTAATGAACGTAAACTTGCCAAGAAATCACAAACAGCAAATAAAAACGCTGGGGTTGACTTGCGACGTCCGTAAAGGATATGCAACAAACTGTTTTATAGTTACCACTAATTCGTAATAACATTTCTATCCCAGGCTAGCGAAGCTGTGCCTTGCAATCCATTTCCGATAGTTCCTGGCTTTCAAAGATCGGAGCTGTGTAACTTGACTTGGATAAACGGCTCCCCGTGGTTTTGTGGTCGTCCCAGAAAACAGGAGTTGAAATGTTCAGATTACCAGTTTGTCACGTATTCTAGGTTATTCATTGATTTGCCAGTCACGCCAGCTGAAGATAAATTACTGAAACTAAAAGAAAACCAGTAAGTAATATAAGTATTGGTGGTTTGTTGCTTTATTAACAGGAGATGACGAACCAGAAAATGAATTCATAGTCGCCAGACATTATTGCTCTTTCATGGCTTCTTTGTTTTGCCCGTTTGTCTTGAAGCGTCGCAGAAACGAGGTTAATTTTGTTTTTTCTTTACGCTTGTCTTTTTGCTTATGTTGATATCATCTTTCTTCAATGTCTCTTTTACTCCATCTTACCAACACTTCCTGAGTCGACCTGTCGCTGTGTATCTCGATATTCTCATGTAGACAGCTCTAGCACAGTGGTTCTCAAACGGTGGGGAATTACCCCCCCCCCCCTCCCCCACGAAATTTTAGGGTTTCCGGGAGGGGAATTAAGATTATTTCAAGATCGCGTTAATACAAGAACAGATTACTTGATATTGTTTTTCCTTCCATACTTTAGGGTTCTGTACTTCTCGCCGTTCTGAAATTCGTTTTATAACGCCAATAGACCCACAAATCACGTTTTATGTAGATGTATAGACTTGTTCTAGTGTGTGTGATTAAATTAGGTTCCATTTTTACGTATACTGTGTAGGGGCGGGGGGGGGATTTATATGGAGGAAATACGAAAGGGGGAGGTGACATTCTGAACGTATGGTGAAGGTGTTCATGAGCCAAAACAGGTTGAGAACCACTGCTCTAGCAGCTGGTTGATGTTGTCCTACCCAGTCCAATCCAATCCAATTTTTGGTACGAATATCCCCTTTCAGCCTTCTAGTTTTCAACTTGGCTATAATTAGGATATTTGTGGTGTAGCTGTAGTTTGTCTTTCGTACACTAGGCTGCTTGTTGTCAGCTTCCGGCTTCTGATGTGTTGATTGTGTTCATTCCTTTCTTGTTGAGGTTTTACATGTTTGGACAGAGTCGCGCACTTGTTGAGGCCTGGAGTAATTGTGACCCACCCCATCGTATGGTGCTGTTTCCTTCAGGGCGCTTTACCAGTTGTTGTTTCTCCTGTTGTTCCACCTATTTCCCCGTCTTGGGGTCTGTTTTCGTGTCGTCTGGGTCTCATATGGTTCCTTCTTTCGAAGATGTATTTTCCATTGCAGATTCTTTGCCTGAACTCTGGGAACGCTGAGCCAGTGCTGTCGATCTCCTCGCCTATTTCTTCTTTTGTTGTTTCTTCTTCTGTTTGGGACTTTATATCTTCTTGTTCAGGTGTTTCAGGCTTGGTCTTGAGCAGTTCTATTTGTTCTCTTTCTTCTTGTATCTGTTTGAGAGTTGTGTCTTCTGTCTTTTCTCTCTCGTCCTGGATTTGTGCTAAAGTTTCGTCTGTCTCACCCTTTATAGCAGCCATTCGAGCGACATCCTGCTCAATCTTCTCCTGGACTTGCTTTAGTTCGTCCAGGATGCGTTGGACGGCTGTTATCTGTGTTTCTTGCGTCCATGCTTTGGAACTTTGATTGGAGGTCCTTACTTTGGCCTTCCAGTTGTGCTTTGTTACTTTTGTGAGTCGGTTGGTAGCCTCGTATTGTCTCCTAGCCTCATTATAGGGCAGGTTAGTCTTGATGGCGATCTTCATGGCTTTCTTGCTGTCTTGGTGGCAAGGGCAGCCGAGGTACCTGGCGCCGTGGTTGCCGAGGCAGTAGGCGCACTTTCTGTTTCGGTTAGGCCTCCTGAAGTCCATGTCGGTCTTTGTTTGCTGGCACTGGCTGTATGGGTGGGGTCCATAGCAGTGTCTGCAAGCTTGGCCATGGGAATCCCATGGGGCAAAAGGGGGATTTTCTGAATAGTGTAAGAATGGAATGGGACGGGATGGGACAGGCATAAATTACCATTGGATGAGACAGAAAAACATGTCCCATTTACAAGCTTGCCAGGCATTCTGCTTACCACTGACTCTGTAACAATCTTGTCGCGCTCTCATTGGTGAGTCTTTCTTTAATTATCCTTCTGGCGTTTATTTAACTGATATATACACCAACATAATCTGATTAGCTGAGTTCAGCATGCAGCAGATACATTATGAATATAAATATAGCCAAAACTGAAATAATACATCTTAACAGATCGCATGGTCCACTAAGTATAATGATAAATAGCACATGTCTGAAACATTTTAAAGAATCCAAATATCCTGGAAGTATATTAACAGAAGATGGCAGAAGAGACAGAGAAATCGAAATCAGATGTCAAAAAGCAATATATATTAACTGTCACCCATACTGAAAGATCCCAACAGATAATAAATAGCATATTCACACCAACCCTATGCTACCAATGTCAGACTTTGATATTATCCAAATCACACTCGTACAGACAGTAGGAACAACATATTGTGCTACATGTATTGAAGCGAAGATCAAATGCTTCAGCCATCTCGTTAGAATGTAACACCATCAAATACAAGCGCTGGCCTTACATCAAAGAAGTTCTACTACGAGATCAATGAATCAGAGAAGAAAATAGATTAACGACAGTAAAGACAATATACAATCATACAATGACGCTATTCAGTGCCACCCAACAGGCGCCCAAGCGCCAACTATTCCCCTAACGACGCTTGACGACAACAGTCCGTTTTATTGTGTGTGTTTTTTTTATAGTATCATATTCTAATTTAATTTTGTAAATTTATGTAATAAATTGTAGCCCTTGTTGTATATGTTTGCCTGGTGTTTTACTCCACAGAATCAACTTCTTGAAGGGGCACATTGTCTTAAAAGTGGAACCAAGTATGTATGTTTATAGAGCCTCTTTAGCACGAAAGATTGTTTGAACTGATTCAGTGCCAAACAAAAACATAAGATTGGGCAAAACATGGTGCGCAATCAAATAAACAAATATTATAATGTAATTTAAATATTGAGCACAACCCACTACTGGCAACGCCGATCGCATTCTGGTATGAACCTAAGGCCTATCCACGTCAATATGGAAGCACTATACTCGAGTTTCGCCCTCGTTTGAGCTCGCCAGTAGTGCATATCCCTGACCGGATACGGAAACAGTCCCGGATCACGCGTGTGAAGCGGGTGTGTAACCACGCGGCACACACTGGACACACCAAATTATCACAACAGAACATCACATCGCTACCCATCGTAGGCTATGCTCAAGATTGCCCAATCGCCGCAACCGACGTCCGTCAATCGATGGGACCCGAACGATCAGGACTTCTCACTGGCAAGGAACACCAGGCCTCCTAAATCCAGTGAGCAATAATCAATTGATTATGTGGTTGTTTCGGGATTTGAAATTTAAATATTGAGCACAACCCACTACTGGCAACGCCGATCGCATTCTGGTATGAACCTAAGGCCTATCCACGTCAATATGGAAGCACTATACTCGAGTTTCGCCCTCGTTTCAGCTCGTCAGTAGTGCATATCCCTGACCGGATCCGGAAACAGTCCCGGATCACGCGTGTGAAGCGGGTGTCTAACCACGCGGCACACACTGGACACACCAAATTATCACAACAGAACATCACAACGCTACCCATCGTAGGCTATGCTCAATATATGCACTATTGGATAGGGATATGCACTACTGACGAGCTCAAACGAGGGCGAAACTCGAGTATTGTGCTTCCGTATTGACGTGGATAGGCCTTAGGTTCATACCAGAATGCGATCGGCGTTGCCAGTAGTGGGTTTTGCTCAATATTTAAATTTCAAATCCCGAAACAACCACATAATCAATTGATTATTGCTCACTGGATCTAGGAGGCCTGGTGTTCCTTGCCAGTGAGAAGTCCTGATCGTTCGGGTCCCATCGATTGACGGTCGTCGGTCGCGGCGATTGGGCAATCTTGAGCATAGCCTACAATGGGTAGCGTTGTGATGTTCTGTTGTGATAATTTGGTGTGTCTAGTGTGTGCCGCGTGGTTACACACCCGCTTCACACGCGTGATCCGGGACTGTTTCCGGATCCGGTCAGGGATATGCACTACTGACGAGCTGAAACGAGGGCGAAACTCGAGTATAGTGCTTCCATATTGACGTGGATAGGCCTTAGGTTCATACCAGAATGCGATCGGCGTTGCCAGTAGTGGGTTGTGCTCAATATTTAAATTTCAAATCCCGAAACAACCACATAATCAATTGATTATTGCTCACTGGATTAAGGAGGCCTGGTGTTCCTTGCCAGTGAGAAGTCCTGATCGTTCGGGTCCCATCGATTGACGGACGTCGGTCGCGGCGATTGGGCAATCTTGAGCATAGCCTACGATGGGTAGCGTTGTGATGTTCTGTTGTGATAATTTGGTGTGTCCAGTGTGTGCCGCGTGGTTACACACCCGCTTCACACGCGTGATCCGGGACTGTTTCCGGATCCGGTCAGGGATATGCACTACTGACGAGCTCAAACGAGGGCGAAACTCTAGTATAGTGCTTCCATATTGACGTGGATAGGCCTTAGGTTCATACCAGAAGGCGATCGGCGTTGCCAGTAGTGGGTTGTGCTCAATATTTAAATTTCAAATCCCGAAACAACCACATAATCAATATAATGTAATTTCCGTTCACTGAGCAGTAAAATTGCGGAAGATGCCTCGAACGAAACAAATAATACGATGACCCTTTTATGGCGATATATTGTCCTTCTGTTCAAATGGAAAATTACAATATTATCCTTCGGCACCAAATCAATTAAATTGTGTTGTTATTTCTGGTATCGCTGGACCCATCATGTAGCACAGTCTTTTACAGAACAATAAGATCAATCAGGAGCTTTTAAACAACAATAAAATCACGCAGGTGCTTTTAAAGAACTATAAAATCAATCAGGTATTTTTAAAGAACGATGAAGTCAATCAGGTGCTTTTAGAGAACGATGAAATCAAGCAGATGCTTTTAAAGAACGGTAACATTAATCATGTCCTGTTAAAGAACCAAACATCAATCTGGTGCCAACTCTACTATGAAGATTGGTTGCAATGGATCATTACCAGTCTCTGTCTCTCACCCGTATTGCACACACTAATACGTTGCTGTGTTTCCATTACCAGTCTCTGTCTCTCACCCGTATTGCACACACTAATACGTTGCTGTGTTTCCATTCCCAGTCTCTGTCTCTCACCCGTATTGCACACACTAATACGTTGCTGTGTTTCCATTTCTTACGTTTCTTCCCATTTGCATCTGTGACGAAACGTGTTTATCTGTCTTGGGTCGTAAAGATTCCGCACTATTTTGGCGCGTCATCGGGGGACTTTCCCAGCTATAAATCGATTGAGGGAAGCCGATAGAGGAATTACCATCTAGAATCTTCTCGGAGCACCTGAATTTGAGTGACCCGTGAGGCTGGGTATAGCACTAAATTCTCGTGCAGAGAGATCTAGAAATTATAGGCGGGGAATGACTGTTTCCCGAGAAAGTGTCTTTTCCCCAGAAGCACTAGCTCCTCCTGCGCATTGAGTTGGCACGAGTGGGGAAATTGGCTAAACCATTCATTCACTTCAATTTTGCTCTGAGAGAGCAGACGCAGGCCTGTGTGAACCATTTTGTGTTGCGTCTCACCTCAACCATGATTCGGCTGACGGTTACGGAAAGGAGGCTGAGGAGCCCTTGAACAGTTCTGAAAACTGACTGGAGTCTGGTTCTCGACATTCAGGTACTTATTTTTTAAAATAATTTTACTTTGTAAGTGTGTACAAAGCGCCATCGTTCTAACCTCATTACTTATGCGGATGTCCTTGCATACAAATTAGCAAACCGATCGATAACGCTGCTGACGGCTAATCGTGGGTTTTGTTTACCAACGTGTGTTCGCGAAACAGCTGTTGGGAACGTAGGAATGCGATGTGGGCGATTTGGGTTTAAATTATATTTTCCATATATCGCAAATCGTTGCATCTATTAGGTTGCTGTGTTAGAATAAAACATAGTTACTTGTGCCTGATGGAAACCTAGATTTCTGTCAGTCAGTTGCTGAAGCCAGGAGAACGGTTAGAAAACCAGGTAAGTTGGTAGGTGGAGATTCAGACAAAACGGTGCTTAGTTACTAAGTAAAGAAAGAACTTAGTTCTGTGCCACCAGGAATGATGTAACTATTGTGTAGTAACTTAATAGTGAATTCATTGTGTGGAACACGGGATTTCTGTGGGAAGGTAAGTCTGCATTGGTGATATATATATATATATATATATATATATATATATATATATATATATATATATATATATATATATATATATATATATATATATATATATATATATGATGTGGCATTGTGTATATATATATTAGGTCATGGCATGTGATACTTCCTGGAGTAATTCCGAACGCCGAATAGGAAGACGTGTGATAACAATGCGTGCCGTCGCGATATACATATGCGTTCTGAATTCTTGTCTGAGCTATCCTGTTATTTCATACTGGCGCTAGTGCGAGTGAATGCTAAGGTGCTGGAAGTATGGAAGGATACAAGGAGGCTGTATGAGACAGTGGAAATATAGGATATGGGGGACGTGAAAGCAAGTTATGAAAGTATAGGTTGGTAGACCAGACCAACGATGAAGTTCGGTCCTGGCCAAGGCTAAACAACTTGGGAGGGCGGAACTGGAACATCACCCTTGGAACATGTGGGGAACATGTATTCTCAAGACGGCTTCTTGACTCTAAGGAGGAGTCTGATAATAAGAGTTTGCTATGGCGTGGGCAGGTGGTCCCACCAGCAAACAGGCTTGTGTACATATTGGATGTGATCATGTACTATTCCTATATCCCGAGGGATGGTATATTGATCAGTATTATGTTTATTAATGAACATTGATGAAGTAAGGAACGAGTCCAGGGACTCTTTACCTTATTGTTTAGTTCGATTAAATTAGAACTATGATAACAGCCTACTATCACTACTGACGTTAGCGACGACTGGTAGATGATTAGGGATAGGTGAGACCTACGATCAGACTCGTCATTCTGATTTCTTGCTCTGTTTGACGGGCTTTTCTGTGAGGCCAGCTGACATTACTGAACCCATGCCTTACTACTCTCCATATAGAGATAATGCTTTGGTTATATGCATAACTACATAGCATGACTGAGGGTTGAGTAGTCATTGGTAGGATGCATGTGGACTAATGTTTGGGCCAGTATACTCTCACCGGTCGCTCTTTCTTTTCAGGAGTTTGCCTGTTGAGGAACCAGTCAACTATAATTGTCGTTGGCAGGAAACCACTTCGTGTAACACAGCGAAGGGTTCAATTCTTTACTTATCACGCCAGACTCAACCACGACATGTACCCAGTGTGATTCACCATGCGTGAAGGTTGCATCAAGTAATACAAGTGCCCTGAAGGTGCACGGGTGGGACGTGGCGGTTTGTGATGTTTTTCTACATAAGAAGATACTCTATTTCAGCCAGGAACATTTCAGCAATTTGAGCAATCATGCTCAAAGAAAGGAAACACCTGACCGTATTGTATTACGGTGGTTCCGCCTCAACGTGGAAAAATGAGATTTAGACACTTGAATGGTTCTTATGACAGCCATAGTGGCAGGTCTTGAGAAGAACTACACCAGCTATTCATTGTAACTTGTGACAAGTGTTAACAGGAGGAAGGGACAATAGATTATAGTCCAACCTGAATTGTTTTCCTTGGTAGTAGATGTCTGATTCTAATAATGTACTGACCCAGTATGAAGATTATGAACTGTGTTCGAGTAGGACTCAGTGACATTTCAGTTGCCATATCTGATTCTTCGAGCAGTGTTACTGTGAGGGACCATTGAATTGGTCATTGACATATTCTTCAAGCAGTGTTACTGTGATATGAGGAAGGGACCATTGAATTGGTCATTGACATATTCTTCAAGCAGTGTTATTGTGCTATGATTGATGGACCATTATATTGGTCAATGACTACTTAGGTTCATCGAAGTCACGAATACTTGGAGTCAAGTCCAGGAGGATTGTCTCCCAACCAGTGTTGTTATAGAACTGTGTAGTAGCAGTGACTTAGGAGTGATAAAGATGCAGTTGTTCCAATTAAGTGAGCTCCAGCAGTGACTCTATTGTTGTGGATCCACGCTCTGGAGACGGAGTGGTCTCCAAGGTTCTAGTCATCTCACTGGAAGGAAACCGGGTGAGTGGCGGACCGACTGGACGGGACATCTGCATCCAATCTACTTCTCAACCTGATGATGACAACCATATCTCTGATTCTGTCTCTACTCTATCTTCTATTTGTGTAAATAGATTATTCTATCAGGATGTTCATTTCAGTTCTATATTCTCAAGGGTAGAATAAACTTTATGTACGTTGACTTGCTCTTTGTATAATGATTGAGTGTGGTCTCGGACGATGCCTAAGTGTTCATTGTTCCACATGAGTAGGTAGTTAGTGGGGGTCTAGAATCTGGAGGGGCTTGTAGAGTTAATTAACTAATCTGAGATCAGCCACAGAGTAAAAATGTGTATCTGCCTATCCAACCCCTGGGGTTAGAATACACGGGAGTGTTAGAGACACCTCAGGTGTGGTTAACTCTCATTACCCAAGGTTAACTCGTTACACTCCAGAATACAGAGTGGGGGTTCGTCCGGGATTATTCCAAGCTCTCTGTGTGTTGTAGAACTCTCACATAGGGATAGGGACTTAGTCTATATCCTCTACTTCTGTCTACATAAGATTCTACTACTTCTACCTATCTAATAACTGTCTGACGGACATTTGTGTGGTGGTGTTTAGTAAATACTATTGATTATTGATTCATTGTATTGCTTCACCCACACATACTTGAGTACCCACCTCTCATGGTCAACATGTCTACCCAAGAGATAGACTAAGACAAAGTTCAGGAAACTGGGCGTAAGTCAGGTCTAGAGGGAGATGCTTTGAAATCCTATGTGCAAGAGGTGGAAAGAAATTTTCGCCAAGAGGAAAGAGAGAGAAGGAGAGCAGAAAGAGAACTGGAAGCCAGTAAATTGGCTCTTGAGGAAAAGAGGATATCGGCTGATAGTGAAATGAAACGGCTTGAGTTGGAAGCCGAGAGAGAAAAACGTGACCATGAGTATCGAATGAAGCTACTTGAGGCACAAGTGCCTGCAACAGGTGTAACTGATGGAGCTATGGGAGGAGGTGTACCTCCTGGCTCAGAGTCAACCAGTAGGCGTGACTACCAGGCTATGAAGTGGCCTTTACAGCCGTTCGAACCCGAGAAAGAACGGATAGACCAGTACTTAGAGAAGTATGAGGCCATGTCTATTGCAATGGGGCTAGACAAACAGAAATGGTGTTTGAAACTCTCCCAGGGACTCAGAGGCGCCGGTTATGAAGTGTACGCACGCTTGCCACCGGGTTTACAGAATGATTACCCGGCACTGAAAGCGGCTCTCTTGAAGAGATTCGAGATCACAGCGCACTCATTCCGAAGGAAGTTTAGGACTTCTAAGCGAGAGCCTGGCGAACTGTTTTCAGCTTACAGTGTGAGATTGAACTCATACCTTCTTAAATAGATGGCCTTGGCCGGATTTGAAGAGGGGTATGAAAGTTTGTGGGAGTTGATGGTTGTAGATCAGATGCGAATGCAAATGTCTAAACCCTTGCGAAACTTCTTAGGTGAGAATGGGGCTGAGAGATTGGATATAGTCACCAAGTTAGCCGAAAGATACGTGGAAGTCTATGGCGAGACTGGGGATACCAGTACAACAGATCCGAGATCGAAAGATACGGATCAAGGTAAGTCAAAGAAGAAGACAAAGAAGACCAATGGTTCGGGAGAACCAAGTAAACAGGTAAATTCTTTAGAGAAGATCTCTAACGTCAACCAAGGTAAGAATAGCCCACCTAGTTCTCCAAAGAGGAAGTGGAGTGAACGATGTTGCAAATTCTGCAAGTCCAGCACTCACAACACGAGTGAGTGCAAGAGTAAGCCCAAGGACTTTCACTTTGCTTGACTTGCAGAGGTTAGGGATAGACCATGCAAGAAAGTGAAGTCGGTTGATGGGATTGTAGAACCTAGACGACCTCCAGTGGTTGAGAGAGTAGAAGTGAACTGGCAAAAGGTGATGTGCCTCTACGACACAGGATTGTAATTTCCTGCTGTAATTGCATCCCACCTGACAGGCCCAGAGCAACTCACCGGGGAGATGACGGAGATACAGCCAGCCAGTAGGAGTGCTGTAGCGCTACGTTGCCCGATTGCCCATGTGGAGATTCGGAGCAAGTACGTTACTGGACGCATTCAGGCGGCAGTAGTACCGGATCCTCTCTATCCCCTAATTCTTGGTCGGAAGTACGTGTTTCTGGGCGAACCAGAACACCCTAGCATCCATAAGTCTAAGCAGGTCAGATATACAGAGGAAGAGGGTCTCGAAAAGGTAAGTCTCCGAAAAACTCACCCGGATGTGATGAGTAATGCTCGGAGCAAGGATGCGACGGAGTGTCCTTGTTCAGAATGGTTACCCAACGATGAGAACCCGTTAACTCAGGGTAAGTTCGAATCTGATAACCGGTCACCGTTAATTCAGACCGGAACAGAGAAGCGGCAGAAGGAACGTAGGTTGGTTCCTGAGAGCTTCAGAGCTAATCTGCTGCGAACGGTACATGTCAGGTCCCCAACCGGACATCTGACTGTAGGAACAACCAGTAAGTGTCTATCCCGGTACTATTGGTGGCCGGGAATGACAGGCGACGTGCGCAGGTATATTAGGTCTTGTCCGGAGTGCCGTAAATGCACACCTGAGAAACGGACGAAGACGAAGATATCCTTAGCGGTTGGAGACCGAGTTCTAGTACTCCTCCCAATCGAGGGGAACGAATTCGAAATCGGGTGGCAGGGCCCATTCCTAGTGGATAAAGTGGGGCTCCACAAGCACTATGGAGTGGAGATCCTGGGAAAGTCTTCTACTTTCCATTCCAGTCTCCTCATGCGCTAGGAGGGGAAGCCCGATGATAAGTCCACCAGCCCAAGGGCGCAGAGATTCGCTGAGAAAACGGTTCGGGGTTCAGGTCAGGTTGCGGAAAGCCTGTCACACCATAGGAAGTCCTATATGTATGTGCAGGTAACTTCTTCGGTTCAGCCCGGTGCTCGGGGGAACATGACCGGCCAAAGGAACACCCGCAGTGCTAGCTACACTGAGAACCGTGGTCGGAAGAGGTGGGTTGTGTCGGAACGGACACAGGCCCCTGCTTCCTCAACCCGACCGACTGCAGTCCAGCTGGGTCCTCGAAAGGGGAAGCTGGAGTTGCAGAAGTCCAGTAAACTCTGGCAGGAACGATCGTTAAATCAGATCGAGACGGGAGCTCTGGTCCGCAAGATACTGCGAGATGCCCGATCACAGTAGCAGAGTAGGCGTTGATCACCCGTGATACTGAATAGCTTGTCACCCCACCAAAGGTGGTAAACGTATCCTATGAAATATTGACGGGTTAGACTTCCTCACCCGCCATCCGGTCTCTAAGAAAGAAGAAAGAACGACAGAGACAGCTTCTGCGTAGAAGTGGAACGACGGGGTCGATCCTCTTAAAGTGGGGGACTATGTGACGAAACGCGTTTATCTGTCTTGGGTCGTAAAGATTCCGCACTATTTTGGCGCGTCATCGGGGGACTTTTCCAGCTATAAATCGACTGAGGGAAGCCGATAGAGGAATTACCATCTAGAGTCTTCTCGGAGCACCTGGATTTGAGTGACCCGTGAGGCTGGGTATAGCACTAAATTCTCGTGCAGAGAGATCTAGAAATTCTAGGCGGGGAATGACTGTTTCCCGAGAAAGTGTCTTTTCCCCAGAAGCACTAGCTCCTCGTGCGCATTGAGTTGGCACGAGTGGGGAAATTGGCTAAACCATTCATTCACTTCAATTTTGCTCTGAGAGAGCAGACGCAGGCCTGTGTTGCGTCTCACCTCAACCATGATTCGGCTGACGGTTACGGAAAGGAGGCTGAGGAGCCCTTGAACAGTTCTGAAAACTGACTGGAGTCTGGTTCTCGACATTCAGGTACTTATTTTTTAAAATCATTTTACTTTGTAAGTGTGTACAAAACGCCATCGTTCTAACCTCATTACCTATGCGGATGTCCTTGCATACAAATTAGCAAACCGATCGATAACGCTGCTGACGGCTAATCGTGGGTTTTGTTTACCAACGTGTGTTCGCGAAACAGCTGTTGGGAACGTAGGAATGCGATGTGGGCGATTTGGGTTTAAATTATATTTTCCATATATCGCAAATCGTTGCATCTATTAGGTTGCTGTGTTAGAATAAAACATAGTTACTTGTGCCTGATGGAAACCTAGATTTATGTCAGTCAGTTGCTGAAGCCAGGAGAACGGTTAGAAAACCAGGTAAGTTGGTAGGTGGAGATTCAGACAAAACGGTGCTTAGTTACTAAGTAAAGAAAGAACTTAGTTCTGTGCCACCAGGAATGATGTAACTATTGTGTAGTAACTTAACAGGTGGTCCCACCAGCAAACAGGCTTGTGTACATATTAGATGTGATCATGTACTATTCCTATATTCCTAGGGATGGTATATTGATCAGTATTATGTTTATTAATGAACATTGATGATGTAAGGAACGAGTCCAGGGACTCTTTACCTTATTGTTTAGTTCGATTAAATTAGAACTATGATAACAGCCTACTATCACTACTGACGTTAGCGACGACTGGTAGATGATTAGGGATAGGTGAGACCTACGATCAGACTCGTCATTCTGATTTCTTGCTCTGTTTGACGGGCTGTTCTGTGAGGCCAGCTGACATTACTGAACCCATGCCTTACTACTCTCCATATAGAGATAATGCTTTGGTTATATGCATAACTACATAGCATGACTGAGGGTTGAGTAGGCATTGGTAGGATGCATGTGGACTAATGTTTGGGCCAGTATACTCTCACCGGTCGCTCTTCCTTTTCAGGAGTTTGCCTGTTGAGGAACCAGTCAACTATAATTGTCGTTGGCAGGAAACCACTTCGTGTAACATAGCGAAGGGTTCAATTCTTTACTTATCACGTCAGACTCAACCACGACATGTACCCAGTGTGATTCACCATGCGTGAAGTTTGCATCAAGTAATACAGGTGCCCTGAAGGTGCACGGGTGGGACGTGATGGTTTGTGATGTTTTTCTACATTAGAAGATACTCTATTTCAGCCAGGAACATTTCAGCAATTTGAGCAACCATGCTCAAAGAAAGGAAACACCTGACCGTATAGTATTACGGTGGTTCCGCCTCAACGTGGAAAAATGAGATTTAGACACTTGAATGGTTCTTATGACAGCCATAGACGCAGGTCTTGAGAAGAACTACACCAGCTATTCATTGTAACTTGTGACAAGTGTTAACAGGAGGAAGGGACAATAGATTATAGTCCAACCTGAATTGTTTTCCTTGAAAGTAGATGTCTGATTCTAATAATGTACTGACCCAGTATGAAGATTATGAACTGTGTTCGAGTAGGACTCAGTGACATTTCAGTTGCCATATCTGATTCTTCGAGCAGTGTTACTGTGAGGGACCATTGAATTGGTCATTGACATATTCTTCAAGCAGTGTTACTGTGCTATGATTGATGGACCATTAGATTGGTCAGTGACTACTTAGGTTCATCGAAGTCACGAATACTTGGAGTCAAGTCCAGGAGGATTGTCTCCCAACCAGTGTTGTTAGAGAACTGTGTAGTAGCAGTGACTTAGGAGTGATAAAGATGCAGTTGATCCAGTTGAGTGAGGTCCAGCAGTGACCCTATTGTTGTGGATCCACGCTCTGGAGACGGAGTGGTCTCCAAGGTTCTAGTCATCTCACTGGAAGGAAGCCGGGTGAGTGGCGGACCGACTGGACGGGACATCTGCATCCAATCTACTTCTCAACCTGATGATGACAACCATATCTCTGATTCTGTCTCTACTCTATCTTCTATTTGTTTAAATAGATTATTCTATCAGGATGTTCATTTCAGTTCTATATTCTCAAGGGTAGAATAAACTTTATGTACGTTGACTTGCTCTTTGTATAATGATTGAGTGTGGTCTCGGACGATTCCTAAGTGTTCATTGTTCCACAGGAGTAGGTAGTTAGTGGGGGTCTAGAATCTGGAGGGGCTTGTAGACTCAATTAACTAATCTGAGATCAGCCACAGAGTAAAAATGTGAATCTGCCTATCCAACCCCTGGGATTAGAATACACGGGAGGGTTAGAGACACCTCAGGTGTGGTTAACTCTCATTACCCAAGGTGAACTCGTTACAGCATCACAGTCTATGTCTTGCGCTCTTGTCTCCAACTCTTTCCTCTAATATCATTTTAGTCTTTTATGTGGCCGACATATTTAACATGTCCCTTGTAGTTTTTTCTAAACTCTATTTTCATTATCAGCCTGTTTAGAAACTCCGTATTTGATTGCTTTTGTTGCCCTGAAATGCGACATATTCTTCTGTATACACACACCCTCAGGACTTCAACTGAACTTCATCATTTCTATTTCATTGTTTACATTTCTGCACTATATAGTCGTAATGAATATATTGTAATGTGATAATTTGTTATTTATCTGTGTATATGCTAATATATTTTTATGTTAACGATAAACACATGTCTATTAATCATCAGAAATGAAAATAAATTTACTGGGTAGTTAGATATTAGCGGTTCCAACTTCACGGAAAGGGTCTCCCCCATTATGCTCCGTTCCTGTGCCAATGAATATCACACACAATGCTCATCACTGCCCCATGTGAAAAGTGGAACAGGTGGGAGTTTCGATAAACCAACAGCCCGAACAGGTATACTGTACATTATGCTGTTGCCAGAATGACAAAACAAAAGTCCGCCACAAAAAATACAGTTCGTCGCGGATGGAAGCGGTAGTCACTACAAAAACATCAGCAACACATTACTGCATAGGGCATCCCAGTTAGTTCAGCGACCAGCCGGTCGCCATTTTTCTGAACATGCAGTTCATGCTAAAAACAACCGCGGACAGATGTAAAAGCGCTCCACACGAAATTCACAGTTCATAGTGTCGCTCCACACACTCACCTCAGTAAGGAGACGGAACCATGCACTTCCAGTCCAACATGAGGAAAATGCGTTAGCAAACCGTAGCCACAAGCATAGACACTCCAGATGCCCTAACAGCCCAACCGCCTATCCTTCAGGTTGGGGACCGGAAGTCATCTGAGGCGATAATGTCCAGATTTACTGGTATTTGTGGACATTGTTTTGTTTGTCTCTTGTGGCACTCCATTTTTCTTCTACGGAAGTCAACTGCTGGTTTCTTTTACTTTCCTCTTCTGAAGACTTTGCTAAAGGTTTCCTGAATGCTGCACCTAAATTTGTGTATAGGATTTGGTAGCCAGCTCCAGGTCACCTCCCTTTAGCTATGTTACGGTACTGCAGTTTCGTTATTATTATTGGGGGGGGGGGGGGGGCTTTCAACACAGCGAAACGAAATATCTCGCGTGAACACAAATTATTTTACTGACAAACTCTGTGTGTGTTGTGTTTGTGTGTGTGTGTGTGTGTGTGCGCGCGCGCATGTGAGTGTGGGCGCACGTATATATATATATATATATATGTATATATATATATATATATATATATATATATATATATATATATATATATATATATATATATATATATAATGGAGACGGATTGTATTTGCAGCAAAGAACCTCAATGGCTCGGAACGCTGAAGAAGAAGAAGATATATATATATATATATATATATATATATATATATATATATATATATATATATATATATATATATATATATATGTGTGTGTGTGTGTGTGTGTGTGTGTGTGTGTGAATCGAACCATGTTTGCTACATTTGGAGGCGAAAGTCGTACCTCAAAACCAGTCTACACTCAAAACACGAAAATAAATGCTCATGTGAACATCTGCATAATTTCAGGCAACAATAACATCAGCGTAATTTGTTTACATGATTTGAATTGCGTCAAGAACCCTCATCACAGCACTCAGGACATCCCCATAAGTGCTCCGTCCATATTTTCAACAACCAGCGAAGAGTCCAAATATTAATGCTACTATTTGCATTTTGATTATGTGTCTGCCAGGCCTTTCTGCAAGATCCTTTGGCCAGCTGCGCCATTCTCGTATGCCCAGCTGCGCCATTCTCTCCAGGTCATAATGATGTGTATATTCTTCCACATTAATCACATGATCCCACAGGGATCTCTCCACATCTGCTTCTTCGTGCACCAGTGCCCCACAAAGCTGTGGAGAACCGGCCAATCTGTCAGCCTGCCCGTTTCCCAACACACGAACTGTCTTGGGGGGAAATCCAACGGATGCTCCTTATCTTTGATTTTTGAATTAAATGAATAAATTGCATTTTGAATAAACATATTGTGTTTATATGTGTATGTTTAATCAATGCAGCCCAGTCCGGTGTTACCCGACTCGAGGATCCCGGGGTGCCTTGTAACCAGGTGTCTCCAAGATCTACCTGGCATCAAGCCGTACCAGATGGCTATTTATACAACAAAGTCTGGAAATCGTTTTTGTGCTACATGTCTGAGAATGTTGACCAATCCTGCTTTCAGAATGTAAACGTGAGTAGACCATCAATATGTTAATGAAACAAATTCGCATGTTAAGATCCTGACAAAATCAACGCGTATTAACACATGTATATGCCTTACAAAGACATCGGGTGAAGTAACCAGAAGGCCTAGTAAATTTGTTTGCGTTTATTTCAGCCCGGCACTTTAACATAGTCGGCTCCGTGGCGTAGAGGATACGGACGCAGTTCGTAATCCCGCATACCCGTGTTTGAAACACGCGTGATTTGGCAGCAGACCGTCTTGCGTTAGTTTTGTACGAAATGATATGGGTGCCGATCGTTCAGAAAGCAATGGCAAATTACTGAACGTAAACTTGCCAAGAGATCACAACATTGAAAGATGATGGTGTTGACTGCGACGTCATGTAAAGAATATGCAACTAACTAACTTAAACATACTCGTCACATTTTTCTGCGGTCAATATCTTTCTTACTTGTTATCAACATTTTCTTTAAAGAGATTATGACGCATAATTATCTGTCGTCAGTTAAAACCGTATTTTAGAACTTCTTTAATAAATTAAAGAGCGACGCGATTCACTAGCAGATAGTCTGTGAATGTGATACGGTTAAGAAAGTGTGATTGATAAACTTACGTAATGTGATATGTTTAAGAATATGCTTCTTAAACGTATAGTTTAACACAAATATGATATGCATTCAACAAATCTTCTCATACTCACCAGGAATAACATCTCGATTAGTGTTTGTAAATGTACATTAAATGGACATTTGGCTAATGCGCTCTTCCTAAGTTTAAAGCATAAGGCAGGGTGTGGGGGGAAAGGAAGGAAAATATTTATCTACAGCTTAAAAGTAACTGCCATGATGATTTCAAGAGGAGAAAATGACCGCTCTGGAATTGTATTTGCACCAACTGCAAATGGGTCTAAATTGTCAATGGTCTAATCATTGTTGACATTTCTGATTACATTGTTTGCATAGACGTTGAACAGTGATGGGGAGAGAATACAGCCCTGTATTACTCCCTTTCACACCTCAAATCAGTTTAATGTTCATGTGTAATCCGCTACTCTGGCAACTGCTTGTGGTTAACATATACGCGGGAGAGTCAATAAGTAAGTCACACAGATCTGTGGGATGGCCGGTAAATGTAGTTGGTGTTTTTTTCTACAGGTGTTATTAGGTGACAACATTAGACGGTACTACCTGCTTTTTGTTAGCGGCGAACGTTGGGCGGCGCTTACCAAACCCGACACCCCACATTTGCCAACCACTTCGGGCGGAGAGCGCAATTGGGAGTGTACAAGCCTTACCCTTGTGCGAGGAAATGCAACATAAAGACACATGTCATGGCAGGGCAGACCAGGCCCTAAGCCTTGGTTGGCAGCTGGTCTAGGATTGAAGCTCGGACAGGCGGACAGTTAGAGCATTGCTTTGCTGATCCGGCAGCTTCTGCAGCTTGTCTTGTTCCAGATGTAGAGGTGTTACCTTTCCTCTGGAGTGAACTAGGCGGGCCGAGAGAGGGATCATGCTGCATGGGCAACACATGATCTCTATATTGTAGCCCAGGCTTTGTGCTATGGAGAGGCACCCACTGTGAATGGACATTTACAGTGCGAATTGGTCTTGTCAGTCACATTCTCTACCGCCGTAGGAAAAAGTTATTATGCCTTTTTAAAGGACAAACTATCGTCTGTCAAGACGGCAAGGTGCCAGTGTGTGTATTAGGTGACAGCAACATCAAACTTTATATTCCCGTTCGTCAGGTGGCGCTAGGTGTCTCATGCTCATGCGCATTGCATAAACAAAATGGCGACTGTACTTACGGAGTGTACAACCAACGAGCAACGTGCTGTTGTGCGTTTTTTGTGGGAAAAAGGGCTTCCTGCAAAAGACATTTATAAGGAAATGCTTACTGTTTATGCTGACAAATGTCTGTCCCGTAAAGCGGTGCATAGCTGGGTAGAACAATTGTCTCAAGGACGCTCTAAAATTGTTGATGAAATCCGATCTAGTCGTCCTGTTGAGATTGTAACAGAAGCGTCCGTGCAGCGGGTGGAGGAGTGCTTTTAACCAATTTCAAGAATAAACGTGACTATGTGAATTCCGAATCGTACTGTGAAGTTCTATCGATGCTTCATGATGCAATTCGAAGAAAACGTCCAGGACTGCTGACTAGAGGAGTGTTGCTTCTGCATGCTAGACCACATACAGCCCGATTAACTCAGGAGAAAATTAACCAACTAAGGTGGGAGGTTCAAGACCATCCACCTTACTTAGCCCCTAGCGATTTCAAATTTTTTGGTCCACTGAAAACCCACATTGGTGGGAGACATTTCACGAATGACGCTGAAGTTGAATGTGACGTGAAAACGTGGTTTAGAAAACAGAACACGCAGTTATATGCAGCCGGTTTAGAAAGGCTGATAAAACGATGGGGTAATTGCATCAATGTTAGTGGAAATTATGGTGAGAAATAAACGGACAATGTGTGTATAAAAATAAACTGGTTTCAAGTTGGTATTATTTTTAGTTATTCTCTACAGAAATTTGTGTCTTACCTATTGACTTCCCTTCGTAATTATCCATTTATGTGTATCAAATATGCTACACATCTCATATGTTTCACGATGCTCCACAATTTCTGACGTTGAATACAATCGAACATCTTACTGTTGTCTACGAAACACTTATAACGAACTACATTCTGCTCGCTTCGTGTATCAAATATGCTGCTTATGTCGAAGATATTGTCCATTGTTCCTCTCGCATGTCTGAAGCCTGCGGGTGCTTTTTGTAATTCATAGTTTACTTTCAGTTCTCTTCATAATACTTCGCCGGAATTATTGCAATACTACGATAGTTGGTGCACAGTTCTACTTTGTCATTCTCTCGGAGACGGATGTAGAGGATGCATTAGACTACATAGAAAGTGTAAACCACAGTATAGCTACACCGTCAAAGTCTGCAAAAGTGTGTTTGCACAATTCTAGTACAGCTTTGATACTATCCCATCCATACGTGTGCACTCATAAGCTCGTAACTAAATCCATCCATCCATCCATCCATCATGTGCCATGCCGATAAGCGTGGGCGGTCATGTTTTGCCATCTCACTCGATCACCAGAGTCGTGGATCAGCTCCGTGTTTCTGTCTCGACCATGCCACGTGGCCAAGCCATCCAGATACTTACTTATCTGTCTTCCCTTTGGTCTTTTCCCTTCGATCTTGCCAGTTGTCACCAAGTTTTCCAATTGATTTCTTCTCATAACATCTTCTTCTTCTTCAGCTTTCCGAGCCATTGAGGTTCTTTGCTGCAAATACAATCCGTCTCCATTCGTCTCTCTGGTGGACCTTCTCTTGCCAGTCGTTGATTCCAAGTGCTTGTAGGTCTGTACATGTATTATCTCTCCACCGTCATCTTGGTCTACCTCGGGGTCTACGGTCATTTATTTCCTGAGTGTAAGCGAGTTTTGTTTCCCTATTATCTTCCATTCTTTCTATATGCCCCAGCCATTGTAGTCTATTAGCCTTCATGATACCAGTGATTAGCGGGGACTTAAACAGATCATAAATGTCTTTGTTACTTCTTCTTTTCCACTCTCCACTTTGTGTATCCCTAATGGGTCCAAAGATGCGTCTTAAAATTTTGTTCTCAAAGGTTTGTAACAAGGCTTCGTCTCCTTTCGTTGTACTCCAGGTTTCAGAGCCATACAGCACAACTGGTCTGATCAGTGTTTTGTATATTGTGATTTTGGTGTTACGAGATAGCGCCTTTGATTTTAGTAGATGTTGTAGTGCATAGTATATCTTATTTCCAGAGTTGATTCTAGTTTGTATTTCTTCCCTTATGATGTTGGAGCAGTTGAAGATTGTACCCAGGTATTTGTATGTTTCCGTTTTTTTAATGGTCATATTATCTATTTGTATAACATACCCAAACAAAATTTGACTGTCTATGTCCAGTGTCTCTAATCAGTTTATGATTTTCATTTGTTTGTTGAGGGACTTGTTCGTTGGTTTTCTGTCTCTTCGTGGAATTCTTTCCATTTTCCTAAGAAACCACATTTCCACAGCCATCAGACGTTCTTCAGCTTGTCCGCTCATTGTCCACGCTTCACATCCATACCAAAATGTAGCACTTCAACACACTTTTTCTCGTTACAAATGATATCTTTTTATTGGTCAGTATGTTTTTCATCTTGCAAAACGCTACCTTCGCAATGGCAATTCTTGTTCTAATTTCTTCAAGGCATCTCCAAACATGACATATAAAATGTTGATGTTATTCCTATAATATCTGCCTGGCCCAGACAATGCCATTTAATTTCAGTGTCAATCTTAGTTGTGGTCGGGATCCTTTTAGATCGTGTGAATAGTGTGGAAGAATAGATCGATCGTCGTGGCCTGGGAGGGGGAGGGAGGAAGCTGCTGCAGTGACTGACCAGAAAATCTGGCCTACACTAAGTCATCATCATCATCATCATCATCATCATCATCATCATCATCTTCATCATCATCATCATCTTCTACTGTTGCCGTCAAGCGTCGTGGGGAGGAATAATTGGCGTTCCAGCGCCGGTTGATGGCCCTGGATAGTGTCATTCCTTGTGATTGTAGAATGTCTTTGATGTCGTCAATCCATTTTGTTCTGGGCGTCCTCTTGCTCTCGTAGCAGATGTTCTTTGATGTAGGACCAAGGCTGATGGTTGATGTTGCTGCATTCTAACGAGATGGCCAAACCATTGGAACTTCTGTCTTTCAATAAATGAGGCACAATTTGTTGATCCCGCTGTCTGCCTCATAACACCATTTCTTACTAGGTCTCGGATAGTTAAGTTGGAAGCTCTCCTCAAGCATTTCATCTCGAAGGTGCTGATTTTGCGTAAGTGTGATTTGGATCATGTCCAAGTTTGACTTCGGTAGTATAGGATTGGTTGACGCATGTGTATTTAGATGTTTCAGTATGGGTGATAACTGATATGTAAGCGTACTTGCTTTTTTGACATCTGATTTCAATTTCTCTGTCCAATCTGCCATCTTCTGTGATCATATTTCCAAGATATTTGAATTCTTTAACTTGTTTCAGAGATGTGCTATTTATCAGTATACTGGGTGGACAAGGAGATCTGCTAACCTGCATTACTTACTCTTTGGCTGTTTTTATACTTATATTGTATCTGCTGCATGTTGAACTCATCTTATTAATATGATTTTACCATCGACCAAGTCACTATAAAACAGGCACTGATCGTCTGCACATAAAAGCTCATTTATTGCGTGTGAATTTGCTGTTTCATCTGAAGTAAAGAGTTACAAATTTTCCGAATTTGTTCTGTCAAGGCTTGCTCATTTGGATATCCTGTCTATATAAATATTAAATAGCAGAGGAGAGAGCACACATCCCTGTCTCACTCATTTATTGACTGTGATCATATCTGATATACCTTCTTGTGTTCTTACTACACTTTGGCTCGATTTATCCATGTCTTTGATGTTTTCTAGCAAACTGTCCCTGTATCCCGTAGTCTTCAAGGATGGTCCCTAATTTGCTTCTACCTACTCTATCGGCAGCCTTTTCCTGATCTACAAACACGATATTCTACTCGTCATTGTATTCGATGGTTTGTTCTCATATCTGTCTAAGTGTGAATAGTGCATCAGTGCATTTTTTACCTTTCCTGAAAGTAAACTACTTTTTTTTAAACAACTATTGTCCAGCTATGGGTCTAGCTCTTTGTTCCAATAGTTTTGCGGACATTTTCCCTATATGACCCAGGAGTGATATAACTCTGTATGTTCTGCACTCTCTCATATTGCCTTTTTTTCATATTGGTACTATTATTGCCTTTTGCCAATCGTCTGGGACTTTTCTTTCTTCCCATGCTATACTAACAAGGCTTGTTAGCCATTTAACTCCTGTTTCCCCACAAGCCTGAAAAGCGTCTGTGCTTATTCCATTTTGACAAGGTGATTTGATTTTCGGAATTTTCTGTATAACTGATATTATTTCTGAAGGGATGAAGTTTGGTTCTTGTTGTACACTGTTTTAGGCACACCAGTGAGTTTTTCTATGTGTGGAGTTAAGTAGTTCTTGAAAGTATTCTGCCCATCTTGCTAGTCTTTCTTGTGGATTAAATAATAGTATACCTCTTTTACTATTTATGATGGTGGTTGGGTTTGCAGCACGCATCACTGTTTCTCATATTGTTGATATGTTTATACAATTATCGTGGGTAGTCGTTTGCTAAGGGTTCCCAACTGTTCACCGTACATCCTCCAGGATTCATCTTTAGATGATTTAATGGTTTCTTTGGCATTTTGTCGTGCTGTACTATAAGCAACATAGTCTTGTTCAGATTTAGTTGTGATCCATATTTAGAACGCTACCTTCTTTCTGGATACGCTAGCTTTAACTTCATTGTTCCACTAAGCTGCTCTTAATCTTTTGTCCTCACCTATTTTCTTGGTTCTACATTTATTTCCCAGTGTGTTGAGCATGGCAGCCTTGAAAATTATTCATTCCTGATCTACACTTGAGTAATCATGAGAGGTATTTTTATGTAGCTTTTTGATTTCTTGTTTGAATTCGTCTTTAATCGTATTTTCCTGAAGCCTCCTATAGCTGATGACATCTCTTATTACCTTTTCATTTCTTATTTTCCTGTATTTTGAATTCTTGTTTTATTATAACGGGTTTGTGAACAGTATCAGTGTCTGTATTTGGTAGTTCTAAATACTCTGAGGAAAAGCCTATTTTAGGCTGGGTTGACGTGGATGCCAAGGTCAATCTTACAAATATGCTCGATATGAATTCGAACATGATCAGCAAATGGCTAGACAAACGGATTACTAGTAACGGTAGCGTTTGTTTTATTAAGCCAAATAAAACGAATATAGGGTAGTTTCTGAATTTTCTAGAAATGTTCTGGGAGAGATAGGGGGAGAGGAATAGAACACGCGTGTGCGCTTGCGCGCGCGCGCGCTCGCTCGTGTGTGTGTGTGTGTCTGTGTGTGTGGGTCTCCCCCCCCCCCTCCCAACACGTCATATTCTTATCGTAGTATCTGCCACAGGTATCGCTTTTATCCTGTACATTGCCACACTTATAATGTAAACAGATTATTGTTTGCTTATCAACATTAACCTTTTATCTGTTGTATTAACACACTTATGATATAAATACTGCATAGTTTGTTTATCAACCTCAACAATCTTTTCTTCTCAGGTTGTGTTCTATGGTGACTCCAATTCCAGAGAAGTCTATTATCATTTCATATCACACATACGATGCAAGGAAACTCTGTTTGGCAAAGAAGAATTACATCATACTCCGAAAATTTGCGTCAATGATACATATAATTTTTCAATTGAGCATATACCTCATGAAAGTCCATTCCACTTTGGTTGTGTAAGTATTCATACTAGCAATGTTCACACAAGATATCTAATATAAGCTTTAGATGAAAGTTCTCACGAATCTCTGTGGCAAAGTGGTCAAGTTATCTGCCTCGCGCTCCGAAGGTCGTGGGTTCGATTTCGGCTACGTCTTTCTGTTAACGAGTGCATTTCCTCAGAGAGTCCTGGGGTCGTCGCTGGAGCTACAGAGTTCGTGCTTTGCGCGACGCTTTCGGCAGGCCGCACTGCGGAAAGATACCGAGCCATATGAGATAAAACAGGGTGCAATGAAGTCGATCCTCGCGACGTTTAAGATTTTTTAAAGATGAAAGATCTTCAAGCAGCGTGCGACATTGGTGTGCCCGAACAGATGACATCTATTATATGTTGGTGCATCGAGGAGCGGCTAGCCAAATGGCTAGAATGCTGACCAGGCTTACCTTCGGGATACCGGGGTTCAAATCCTTGGTAAGGTGTGGATTTGTTTCTGTCCGGGGCAAAAAGAAAACCCTAACTTCTGCAGTACGCGACGACTGCATTAAAGAGGCTGTTTGTGAGTTTCGTAAGTCCCTCTGATGTGTCTCCACCCTGAAGAGGTATCTTCAACAAACAACTATAATTCTCATATTTGAGACGTGAAGTTAGTAAAGTTGCTGTTAGACAAATAACCAAACAACTACAATTCTCATATTTACGAAGTGAAGTTAGCAAAGTTGATGCTAGACAAGTAAACAAACAATTATAAGTCCAAGAAATAAACAAGCAACTATAATTCATTGAGTACCGTCCCATTGTGGAGGACCCGGAAATGATAGGGAAGTTGATCTTACTCAGAAATGTGGAGGATATGAACAGGAAGAGAATGAACTTACATACTATAAGAACAAGAGAGTTATTCGGAGCACCATCCTAACCAGGCCAACGATGATTGCGATTCTCTTGTCTAGCCAGCTAAAGAGGGACTACTGGATTAGTGAGACAGCACTGCATTCAAAGCTGTATGGAACAAACGAATAACTCCAGAAAACTACTGACTACATCACGAGAGTTCGTCTGTCGGTGTAAATATGAAAGAACTAACTCAAGAAGGAAGGAGAGAAAGAATCTTCGAGACTTAATCATATCCACAAGATGTTGACTTTTGAGTTTAGATGCGTTGCTCTAACATTGCAAGTCAAATATTGCCAGTGAAATGGTTGTGCCGAGGACTAATAAACAGTTTTAGGGTCCCTCACATCCATTGTACTTGCCAACCCTTATTATCACATATTTACACAACTAAATTAAATGAGTGAGATGAAAGACTATCATTGGGAGAAATATAGAAGAACCGAAAGAATTAGGTAAAAATTGTTGGCTTTAACCGTGCATCACGAGTTAACTCGTCATCAGATGTAAAAGTCTTCTGTGTGCCGTGCGTCCCGAGTAAACTTGTGTTAATACAAAAATAGCATAGGAAATGCATAGGGCGGCTAATCCAACAGCCAGTTCAACAGCGGAAGATAAAAGTAGGTCATCACGTGATGCCAAAAGTGAAAGTGGACAGTAAACAAGAAAAAAAAGGTACGAAAGAACAAAATACTTTTTATTGTGATTTTATTATGATTATAATTTATAACTTTGTAGTATGATTATAATTTATGCATAGTATAGCTTGTGTAGATGTATGCGTACATACATGTATCCTATGGGCATGTATTTGCATAGTTTTTATTAGCAAGCTTGGAATCTACAGAGTACGTGCATGAACAACATGGCTGGGTTTTCATATTTTTTTTTTTTTTTTCAGATGCTAATTTTCGAATAAAACAGAACACCATGACAAGTCGTAAACGTCCACTTACGAAAGAAAAAATTCAGGAGTTACTATTTGATGACAATGATGAAGTTACTTCTAGTTCTGAAGACAGCGAATTGGACAGTGAAAATGATGACAGCTCTGATTCTGAAGCAGTTGGTGGCGGAAGTGATGAGAGTGATATTGATGATGATAATGCTTTTGATCAACCCGCATTTTCTGATGTTTTTGATTGGAAAAAAAATGACTTTATGAGACGAGCACAGCAAGTATTTACGGGAACCTCGGGTTTGCAGGTAAACATAAACAACGACACTGATCCAGTATCGTATTTCAACATGTTTATTACGGAAGGAATGCTTGATGTTATTGTTCTGGAAACAAATAGGAGAGCCAATCAGCTGGCAAGAGCTGCATGTAGAGCACATAAAAAATCCAGGATGGTGAAATGGAAAGATGTGGATGCAAACGAGGTCCGTGTTTTTATAGCCGTGATTCTTATTCAAAGTTTGATACATAAACCGGAACAAGAAATGTATTGGTCTACTAAACCTCTGTTGGAAACGCCTTATGTTCGGAAAGTTATGAGTGAACAGCGATTCAGTCTAATTTTGAAATGCCTTCATTTTACAAATAACGAAGACTTACCACCCACTACATCTGCATCAGAGAAATCTTTCTTCAAAATAAAAGACTTTTACGATGCACTTATTGTTAATTTCTCGACAGTTTACATTCCATCCAAAAATATAGCCATTGACGAATCGTTGTTGCTCTGGAAAGGTAGACTGCAGATGAAACAGTATATTCCAATGAAAAGAGCTAGATTCGGTATAAAATCTTATGCTTTATGTGAATCGGAATCGGGCTATATCTGGAAGGCGATGATACATATAGGAACAGCGATGAAACTGGATGATGCTGCAGACGACCTAAAGTCATCAAAAATTGTCATGACATTGATGAAAGATCTTCTGGGAAAAGGATATTGTGTCATTCTCGACAACTGGTACAGTTCGCCTGCACTGTATCGTCAACTTCATGTGAATGGTACTGACGCAGTCGGAACGGTCCGACTGAACAGAAAAAATATGCCGGCGGACTTCAAGAAGAAGATAAAATGTGGTGAAACAATATCCCGATTTACAGAAGATCTTATGGCTTTGAAGTGGATGGACAAAAAAGAAGTGACTGTTTTGTCCACATATCATACAAGTTCCATGGATACCATTACAAAACGTGGTGTGGATAAAGTGAAACCCATTGCTATTCTGACCTACAACCAGCACATGGGTGCGGTTGATGTCGGCGATCAAATGCTCGCAGCATTTCCAATAGAGCGGAAGCGCACTAAGGTGTGGTACAAAAAACTTTTTCGCCATCTTGTCAATCAAACTGTTCTAAACAGTTACATTTTGTAAAAAAAAAAATCCAGATACACCAAAACTTAGTCATTTACAATTTGTTGTCAAGTTGACCGAACGACTTCTCGAGAAATATCATGTTCCTGATCAATTGCAAAGCCGAGGTAGACCATCAAACACTACCGGTAATCCTCTACGTCTAACTGCTCCACATTTCCCTATGTTCATTCCAGCCAATGCTGTAAAACAAGCACCAACAAAAAGATGTAAAGTGTGTTGCAACAGACCCGGTCCTGATGGGAGAAAATATCGTAAAGAGACACGATACTACTGTCCGGAGTGTGACACAGCACTATGTGCAGCTCCATGTTTTGGTGTTTACCACACCAAGTATAATTACTAAAAACAATTGACATCTAATATACGTATCAGTTTAGTTCGTTATTGAACAGTACCATTTAGTACAGAACATTTCTTATTTTCCTCACAATTTCTAAAAGACAACTCATTTTCACTTAAAAAAAACATTTTATTTTGCCAGGACAACATAACATATCAAATTATGAAAGAAAAAAAATACACAGTTTGCATAACAAAAAAAAAATTTTTTTTCCACGGTAAAAGGGTTAAAGAGGCTGTTTGTGAGTTTCGTAAGTCCCTCTGATGTGTCTCCACCCTGAAGAGGTATCTTCAACAAACAACTACAATTCTCATATTTGAGACGTGAAGTTAGTAAAGTTGCTGTTAGACAAATAACCAAACAACTACAATTCTCATATTTACGAAGTGAAGTTAGCAAAGTTGATGCTAGACAAGTAAACAAACAATTATAAGTCCAAGAAATAAACAAGCAACTATAATTCATTGAGTACCGTCCCATTGTGGAGGACCCGGAAATGATAGGGAAGTTGATCTTACTCAGAAATGTGGAGGATATGAACAGGAAGAGAATGAACTTACATACTATAAGAACAAGAGAGTTATTCGGAGCACCATCCTAACCAGGCCAACGATGATTGCGATTCTCTTGTCTAGCCAGCTAAAGAGGGACTACTGGATTAGTGAGACAGCACTGCATTCAAAGCTGTATGGAACAAACGAATAACTCCAGAAAACTACTGACTACATCACGAGAGTTCGTCTGTCGGTGTAAATATGAAAGAACTAACTCAAGAAGGAAGGAGAGAAAGAATCTTCGAGACTTAATCATATCCACAAGATGTTGACTTTTGAGTTTAGATGCGTTGCTCTAACATTGCAAGTCAAATATTGCCAGTGAAATGGTTGTGCCGAGGACTAATAAACAGTTTTAGGGTCCCTCACATCCATTGTACTTGCCAACCCTTATTATCACATATTTACACAACTAAGTTAAAGGAGTGAGATGAAAGACTATCATCGGGAGAAATAGAGAAGAACCGAAAGAATTAGGTGGAGGAGTCTCGATTTTTCATTTGATAGGACACATACCTGCTAATCCGGTGGTCATATGTCCGAATACCCATCGACGCTGTTTCGTTTTTAATATAACCAGCGTCTGTGGCTTAGGGATAAGTAAGACGCACAGTTCTCATAATTCCTCGACATATCGAGTCAAGGGTTTGAAATCAACAGTGGGCGATTTCGAAGCAGACCGATCTGCGGTGATTTTCAATGTGTGAGACGTCGGTCTTTGTCTTTCAGAAAGCAATGACCAACTAATGAAATAACATTGTCTAGTAAACCACAAATAGCCATTAAGAGCTGGGGTTGATTACAAAGTCATGTAAAGCAGTGCTTCCCAAACTTTTCACTTTCGCGGACCGACATTAAATTTTCCTTTTGCATCAGGGACCGGTACCGTTTAAAAAAATGTTTCTCCTTGCAATCTGGAATTGTATATGACCTCAATATATATTTTAATATAAATATAAGATTTAACGTAATTGTGGGTGTTGTCCCGGTGCTCTAAATACTGCTCCATAATATTATTGGATGACGGTGATTTATTTAATGGTGGTCCCATTTTCATGAGTGAAAAGTTTATTGTAGAGATTTACAAATCAAAAAATGTTTCAAATGTCAAAACCATATTTAGGTCTTCTTGTAAAGGTGTATATACCTGTAATGAACACCAATATAAAATAAAATCTTGTTTTTAAAAAGTTCTAATCAATCCTCAAAGGAAAAAATATTTAACTTTTTTCTTACTTTTTTCAACTTACGTTGCGCACAGGCAAAGAAGGGCTCGCGGACCGGCACCGGTCCGCGGACCACCACTTTGGGAAGCACTGATGTAAAGGATATACAACTACTTTCAATTTGTATATAATATATAATTGTCACACAGGACGCTTTTAGGAACCACTCTTGGCTACACTCCCCGGAAAGACTGTTCGGATCCATTCCCTCAACAGGTCGGCACATCATCATCATAGACCGCTACCTCCACCTCACCACCTACCACACCAGCGCGCTCGAGAGGGTTCTGGCAGACATGCGTGAGGCTATCATTAGATTACTGCAGCGAAATCCAGGAGTCTTGATCATGTTCAGGGTAGGAAGTTTCCCTTCTGCTTACGCGTCTTGTAATGATAGATCTGAAAATCTCATCCATTGTCAAGACCGAAGAAACGAACTTTATTTTAAGAAGGTTAGGAATTGGGTAGGCAAGCGCGTCAATCATTATGCCCTTCAGATCTCTCTGCTCTCATACACAATGTAGATGCATTCAGATAATTTACATATGACAGAAATATATGACATCTGAATTATCTGCTTCTTCTTTAGTCCTACTGTTTCTGCTGACTTTGTCGCAGAAATGAGTAGATGTAATTTTCTGTGTTTGGCTTGTCTTGTTGCTTGTGCTAAGTCCTATTTGATTTCTTCAATGTTTCTTTTATTCCATCTAGCCAACTCTTCTTGGGTCGACCCATCATCGGCTTGTATCCCCAATGCCCTAGGCTCCGGGTTATCCTATACAGTTCTGCTTAAATTTCCGAAGTGTCCAATTCTTTGGTGTTCTTTGAAGTCAGTAATAAATGTTACCAGTACACTTATCCTTAATGTCTTTATTATCTATCGCTGTTTGTTTTTCCAGCTGCGTTTCTTACATGATGTGATTTTACGCTGTGTGTTTTAAGAATGTCCATAACTGGTATTGGTAGCACAATGGTGACGAATAACGCGATTATATGCTTCTCTATTTGTTTTGTTTAGTTTAGTCGACGGATCAACATCACAGCACACGGATGTAACCCTTAAGCGTTCTGTTCTATCCTAACTCAAGCCTGAGTCCGGAGAATTTCAGCTCAGTGCACGAACTCCGTAGCACCGGCGAGGATCCTGAAATACTTTGGGTAGATTTTTAACTCAAAATGTTGCCCGGGCAGCGCCGTTAGGCTACTCTTTTTCGATTTCCAACTGCCAAGGGATTTTTTAAGTGCGCAGCAATACACACGGGCGTCCAATATCACTACCCAAAGACCAGGGGAAATTTTGTTACTAGAAGTCCACGTGAAAAAACTCCGGCCCTCATAGGGGCTTGAACACGGGACCTCCAGCGCTCGAGGTGGACATTATACCTTGAGATCACTCAACCGCCCTTCTTTATGTGTATGCATGTTGATATTTGGAATGTCAAATGTATATTATGTGAGGAAAAGTCCTGCAACGGGCAAGCCACTAGAAGGTAATGTATGATGGTGATAATTTAAATATTACTGTAAATATGCATGTGTGATGTTTGTGTAATTACAATAATAAGCCAAATCATGATATCCATTAATCTACTTGTCATATATCTCTATTTTAAATTAATTAATTTTAAAAGTTGCCACAATACTACTCGGTTTCATATTTATAAAGGTGTCATATTACTACCTAGTGGCCGGTTTGTAATATTGTCACATTACTATCAAGTGGCTAATTTACACAGTTGTCACAATTATATCTAGTTGCTTACTTACACAGTTGTCACAATGTTACCTGGTGATATATTTACACAATTGTTGTCCCGATAATACTATCATATGGCATATTTACAAAGTTGCTGTTACAACACTACCTATCCTTTATTTACAACGCTTAAAAAATGGGATTGAAATTACATTAACAAGTCATTGCCTTGTAACCTGTCAATATTGTGGTTAAGGACATCAAAAGTGTGAGGCACGTAACATCATGGTGCAGACTAACAGCTGACGTCATAAGAACAGTTTAAAGATGGCTGCGTCATTTTTGACATGCAACAAAGAGGAGCAGAGTTCTATTATTTCTTAATCAGTGAAGGGGTGAAACCTATAGAAATTCACTGGCGAATTAAAGTCCAATATGTTGATGCATGCCTGCCAGTACAGCAAATGAACAAGTGAAGTAGGACATTTCGATCCCCAATCAAATCCAAACGACGTTACCAGCTGACCTTTTGCAACATGACAATGTTCGACCCCATGCTGGCCGTGCAACGGTTGAAACCATCGAAGACCTCTACTTTAAGTGTATACTACATCCCCCGCACTCGCCAGACCTAGTCCCAAGTGATGTTCACCTGTCTGGACAACTCAAAGAAGCCCAAGACATGTAAGGTTTTCATTTAAAGCCCCTCGTAAGAGTTGTCCCAGTACTACCGAGTAACCTAGTCACAACAACCCCATACCAGCTTCATGGCGGTGCGGCTTGAAGTAGCTAGTCTGGGGATCCACTGAGTTTCGCGATAAATGAAGTTATCTCTGGCTGATGAGTCCTGGCATTTGACAATACTTTGAATGTGGTCTGATAGCAACTGACTGACTCCGTAATGAGCAGTATTCGCACATAGCTATACAATACTATTAACATATTAGTAACACATAAACAAATATAATACAATTAATTACCCCTTAGTTTGAGCAAATAACATGGTCTCTTTGAAAAAATAAAGCAGGTAATGTAGAATGCTTTTACCTCGGGTAAATGACCATTATATAAACCAAATGGTCTCTTTAAAACGACCTTGTGACATACAAACATATGACAACGTGTTTTGTGGAATGCGGTTGAAAGACTTCATTATGTTTCTTAATTATATGTTGAACTTGTCTCGGTGGTATGCACCTGACGAAATACAGCGACACATGCCAGGTAATATATTGTTTATATGATTGTCTGAAGGAGACTAACGAAACTAGAACAGTATATACAACTATAATAAAGAGACAAAGAGCATTCTTTGGCCACTTGATAAGAAGAAAGGCATTAAGGAATATCGTGACATCTGGAAAAGTCAGTGGGAAAAGATGCAAGGGCAGATCAAGATAAATATTGCTGGATGGACTGTGACGTTGTCATGGAGGAATATCATCAGCCAAGCCTATCATGACCATCAAGGACTGGGATATGTGGAAAGACATGAATGCCTTCACCAGCTGGAAAGACATGTGGTGATAATGAAGATGATGATGATATTGTTTAAGCCTTTATTATTAAAATTAGAATTACTAAACATAAGAATGTACCCATTAACGTTTCCAAAACTGTCTTCCTCAGGGACCGCACGTTGCAGAACACGGTCCGTATACTTATAACGTGGGAGATGCATGGGCTAAATATTACACTGCAATACAAAAGGAGACGTTCAAAGATCTGCAAGACAGTGTTATATACTTACCAACCTGGGACATCACTGTGGCCGATGAAAATACAAATATTCATCCCAAGTGCAATTACGAAATCTCTCACGTTATGCTACAGTTTTTATGTGGAAGAGTAAATAGAGGTTAACTGAGGTAAATAGATAAATCATCGTTCATGTCAGGATAAGCTGTTACATTTCATTTCATCGACATCAACACCGAGCTGCATTTTATTTTATACATGTGATTGACATGTCCGAAATCATGTCAGCGCTCTAGCCCTTAGACTTCAAGTGCGCTGACGGTAGGGTTGCGGCATCAACCCCTAAACCGGTCAGTTTTACTTCAATGTTGATGTCTCGTTCAGAATGCAGTGGCAAACTCTTAAAAGTAACATTGCTTGGTAAATCACAAACAGCAATAAAGGAACGCAAGTTATTGCAAACGTCCTGCTATGGACATGCAGCATTTGTCATCGTTCACTTTTATTTCCATTTAAAAATCATCAGCTTTCAGTTACATGGAATTTAAAAGACACTGTCGTTCAGTTGCATGTAATTTAAAATACCCAGTCCTTCAGTTACATGTAATTTCAAATACACAGTCGTTCAGTACTTGCTTGCTTGTGTTCGTTGGCTGTGAACTCCAGCATGAAGTCCTGTATGTCGGATGAATACACCCTGTTGTCCAACATCAATGTGATGCCATACCGGACCTGAGGTTTGCGTGAGTATCCGTTGTCCCATGCCTGACTTATTGGTGTGCAGACTGGTGGTTCCTCGCCATGCAGGCAGATAATCTCCGGCTTCGGAGGAATCATCGATCCTACTGATGTTAGCCAGGTCCCCGCAGGGACCTGTTGCCCAGGACGCACGACGCGGACGTATCAGCAGGTTTTGGCCAGTATAGATTCCGGCCCTGGTGCTTTGGAAACACCTCTGCGTCCCGTCAGTTACATGTAATTTCAAAGTCACTGTCGTTCAGTTACATGTAATTTCAAAGACCCAGTCGTTCAGTTACATGTAATTTCAAAGACCCAGTTGCTCAGTCACGTGTAATTGTAAAGATCCAGTCATTTAGTTACATGTAATTTCAAAGACGCAGTCGTTCTGTTATATGTAATTTCAAAGACCCAGTCATTCAGTTACATGTAATTCAAAGAAACGTTCGTTCAGTTACATGTAAATTCAAAGACGCATTCGTTCAGTTACATGTAATTTCAAAGACGAAGTCGTTCAGTTACATGTAATTTCAAAGACGCAGTCGTTGGGTTACATGTTATTTCAAAGAACAATCGTTCAGCTAAATGTAATTTCAAAAACACAATCGTTCAGTTAAATTTCATCTCGCAAAACATCACCTTTTAGTTACATTTCATTACAAAGACATCACCTTTCAGTTATATTTCATCTCATAGACATTGCCATGAGTCTCATACACAGAGAATTGAGCAAGTTCACCAGGAGTTAAATGTTAAGGGGAAGCTACACAAAAACACTTGTGCACGTACTGAATGCACGAGTGCACAGATAGTGAACATGACGTAAAAACGGTCAAGAGCAGAGTTGGATAGAAGCGGCAAGAAGGAGGAACATCGAAGCAGAGTTCTGGGAAGATAATTTATAGATGTGGACATCAACGAAGGGTTATGGCAGTTATAACATGGAAGAACACATCAATTAACTATGAAGGATAACAGGGAACGAGGTATGGATTGATAGGGAGTGTATTCTATGAAACTAATATATGTAATAGCTAGGCGGTTGAACCCAGCCGTTACCATGGCCAGCAGACCGTTGGGGAAGTTACCTAGACCATTTGCGAGTCGGCAATCAATTTTATCGTGAGTAAAGTATATAAAATATGTGACTGTTGACTGTGAGTTGAATGTGAAGCAAAGCAGTGACCTTCTTGGCGATATTGCTGTATACTAAGTGTTATGAGCGGAACGTGAGGTTCCCATGCCGATGCGCACACGGTTGGATACCGGCATGTTGGGGACACGTTGTGACACCGCTCATGAATAAAACTTGGACTGTATTGGGACGCACTTGCCGTCTGTTCTTTGTAATCATTTCAACTGTCAGCTGACTCATGTATATGTATGTGCAAGAATACAAGGAGCATGAGCCGGGACAGAGAGAATGTGGATTTTGTGGTCATGCTAGACTAACGAGCAAAATAATCAAATATACCATATTCTTACTTCAAACCGCTACATATCATAGAAGATGAAGTTATGCCAGCGACTTATCATAAACATGCATAATTAAGCCAACACTACATTAATGGACGAGACGAGGTCCATGGCATAAACGTGGGAGCCCGTTCCGGCAGATAAGCAGAACCCAAGGTTAAACGTAGATGTCAAGCAGATAGATAAACAGAACCCAAGGACAAACAGGGTGTCGTTCCAGTATTTAATCAGAACTCAAGGTTAAACATGAATATTGTTCCAGTAAATAATTAGAATTAAAATAAAACGACAAATTAACAACATGGACGATCCATCGACAACAAAGAACCAACAATATTAACAACACAGTGGACAATACGTGTTATATGTGAAAATAACAGTGGACATTAACAATTGTGAATTGCGAAATGATCATAAAGTATTACAACGAAAAACATTGAAATGCATTCAACAAAAATAAGAAGATCCATTATGGCAACATTACTGTGAAATATCAAGGAAAATCAACTCTTACCCGGATTTAAATTTTATAATTCTATACACAGTCAAGTAATGGCAACGTTTGCCCGTGAATTATTGAATGGCGGAGGGCCACATCTAATTACAATATAACGCCATCACGAATATTATTTATCAAGGTGTGAACAAATTATCTTTCCAGAGAACAGATTCCTGCACCGACCAGCATTTTATCCATCAGCCGATTGGATCCTCCAACCGAGGGGTGGGCAAACTATGGCCCGCGGGCCGCATGCGGCCCGCCAATAGATTGTATGCGGCCCGCCAGGGCATTTAGATATAATTTTTTTTTACTTCATTATGAAGTTATTTTGTTGAATTTTACAGAATTTCATGTACCTTTATGATTGTTTTAACATTTTTAATAAAATTTCTTTCTAATTATCTATTTTTGTAAACAATCCTTGACCTTCTTAATGTAATGCTTCTTCTTCTTTCGTTCGCCTTAAATATGTCTATAACTGCAATGCTGCCTCTTGTATGAATTTAACTGTCCTTTTTAGTTCACTCAGCAGTCCATAGAGTTTATCTTCCACTGTTGTCTCTCTAGGCCAGAAGGCTTGCCTAGTCATGTTTTAATTTGGGCAGTCTTTGAGTATGCGCTCTACTGTCTGTGACGGCAATCCACATGTACACATGGCTGATTCACCAATCTTCAATCTTGCATACATGTGGTTGCGTAATCTATTGTGTCCTGTATGGGGCGCAGAATAATGACTTGTTCTGGTCTGCCATAACGTGGTAGTCGCCTTGAAAAGGTTTTGGTGGCCTTCTGGCTGATTTGATTATTTTTTGATCATCTTTTCTTTTGGTGGTATGTAACAGGTACATCAGGCTGTTCTTCTTTTGCTCCTTCCTTAGCCAATCGTTCAGTTCTGTCGTTTCCGGGTATTCCATAAAGGGATGGTATCCACTGTATGGAGACCTTATGCTGACTGCTAAGTTCAGAAAGTAGTGTCCTTAGTACTGGCAATTTCCCAGACATCATTTCGTTTTCGTTGAGGTGAGTTTCTTGCAGGCAACATACGCTTACCTTTTCTTGGTCCAAGATGTGTTATAGTTCTATCTTTTGTTGCTGACTCCCTCCGCATTCCAGTGCATTATTTTTAGTCTTTGTTTGGTATGGCCAGACTCTCTATTCTCAGGTCCCCTGGCTCCACAGAACATCTTAGACGGACCTCCAGTAGCTGGAGGACGCATTATGTGTGATTGCGTGGCATCTTGATTTCTGTGGTGCGCCTTCTGGCTGGTTGCCTCCGTCTTCAGCACCGTTCCTTTGCTAGAGCAGACTGTGGTCTTACTCGAGTTTAGGTGCGTAGGCACACACACACATGTCTGCATATGCATGTACGTGCATACATATCTAGAGCATTCTTGTTATTTCTCGGCGCCAGTGACGTGCTGCCGCCCCTTATTCTGTTAGTTAAAACAGTTCCACCACGAGAAGGCCAGGAGTTGAACTTTTGCTACATAGGCGATTGGGGTATTTATGCAAGGTTGGGCCGTCACCCCAACCCCGCCCCCGGCTACATACAGCAACATTTGGAGCCATGTAATACTAAAATGCGAATTTATCGATTTTCATATAGATAAATATTTATTAACATGTAAAAATTTAATAAGGATGATTTTATGAAAAACAGATGTTTATCTGGTGAAAAACATGATTTATTTTGCAAGAAAATATTAAATTTGAAAGTGTTTTTGCTGTTATAAATTATTTCCACATTTACAATGTTCGAATTAATTTATTTGTTGTAGTAGTCTTGATATATTTCTGAAATGTATTCTGAGTTTACTACTTGTTTTCCGATTATTTTATTTTCACACACAGCCGGAAGTAGGTTTTATTTCATTTCCGTTTTAAAGTTTTGTGCAATTCTAGTTGTTCGAATTTTATTAAAACAATGCGTGTCAATAAGAAACGTAAGATTGAAGTTGAATGTCGTGTTTTTAATGATGAATTGACAACTAAGTACTGTTTTATAAAAGTTGGTAGCAGAACAGTTTGCTTGTTGTGTCGTGAGTCAGTGGTTGTCTTCAATGAGTATAATTTAAAAAGACATTATCAAACAAAACATTCCGATTTCGGATACAATTTAACAACCGAAGTGAGGGAAAGGAAATTCCCGGAGTTGGTGAAAAATTTGAGAAACAGCAAACTGTTTTCACTAAACAGTCTTCAATTCAAGATGCTGCAACTGTAGCTAGTCTTGTGCTGTCATACAGAATTGTAAAACAGAACAAGCCATTTTCTGATGGCGAGTTCATCGAGGAATTTTTGCTAGAAGCAGCAAACATTATGTGTCCAGAAAAAGCCAAATAAACAAACAAACAAAAAAGATTTGACAACATTACTTTATCAAGGAGAACTGTGATCAGACGCGTTGACAAGATAAGTGACAATTGGTGCGTAAACTTCAAGATGCAAGTAAACAATTTTTGTCGTACTCTCTTGCATTGGATGAGAGTATCGATGTACACGATACTGCCCAATTATTGATATTTATAAGTAGAATAAACACTTCTTTCAAACTCACTAAAGAGTTACTGAGTGTTGAGTCTCTCAAATACACAACCACAGGCCATAATATATTCAATACTGTTACTAACTGTATTGAAAGAACTGGGTTGATGTGGAACAAGATGGCAAGTGTTACAACTGACGGAGCTCGTGCTTTGACTGGAAAATACTTAGGTCTGGTAAAGTTGATAAGTGATAAGATTAAAGCAGAATATCAGACCACACATTATTACCACTTCACTGTGTGATTCATCAAGAAAGTCTGTGTAAAACTGTTTTGAATATCAAGCATGTTATTTACCCAGTTGTCAGTGTCATCAACCTCATCAGATCAAGAGGACTTAATCACAGACAGTTCAAGGCGTTACTTGACGATTTGGAAACTGAACATTCCGATGTCCCAAACCACACCAATGTTCGATGGCTGAGTCTCGGCAAGGTGTTGAGGCGAGTGTGAGACCACAGAGACGAAATAGTGATGTTCCTAGAGATAAAGGGCATTGAATGTGACTTTTATACTAACATTGTCAGTAAAGAGTGGAAGTTAGACTTTATGTTTGCCATTGAAATTATGGAAAAGTTAAATGAACTGAATGTCAAACTTCAGGGCACTGGTGTGTTTGCACATGAATTGTATGTACATGTAAAATCATTTCAGGCAACACTCTCACTGTTCTCCAGAAAAGCAAGTGAAAAAAAGATTTTGTTATTCCCCTTTGCTAAAACAAGAAAACATTTCTGGTGAAATGACTGAAAATTACAAAGCCCAATTAGATGCATTGATTCAAGAATTTTGATGGAGATTCCAAGATTTCAAGAACTTAGAGCCACAGCTGAATATTCCAAGTTCCCCTTTTAGTGCAGAAACTGATACAGCCACAGAAGACATACAGTTGGAACTGCTTGGCTTACAAGCAGATCATTACCTGAAATTGAAATTCAAGTCAGATGGTTTGCTAGATTTATATCTATCTTTATCACAAGAATCATTTCATAACTTGAATAATTTTTCAGCTAGACTTTTGTCATTGTTTGGATCAACTAGCCTTCTCTTGCTTGAAGATCAACAAATCTAAGAATAGGTCTTTATTGTCGGACTGCAACTTGCATGCTGTCATGTGAATTTCAACAAGTAAACTTGCTCTATATTTCAAGAAGATTGTCAATAATCGCAAGCAGTTACATACATCTCATTAGAAATCAACAATTATAATGACAATGTAGTCGGTTTGTGTCTAAATTAAAGCCATTGATAGATAATAAAGAATATTTGTTATAATAACATGTTGTAAAATCTTGTTAACAAATCAGTAAAGGTTTTTGTCCATATTGTCAAATATAATGTATAAGTTTTTTTTTTTTTTTTCGCGTTTCCATCCTGTTTCAGGATATTGCGGTCAACACCAGCATCTTTCAGCTGTATGTTGATTCCTAGGCTAGATTACGCTCATCAGCACGCCACGACTTTCTGAGCGACCGGCTCCATACTCTCATAAGTCACTTTTGCAATTCGAACCACTGCTAATTCTCGTCGCGTCACGTGACGAGAGTATTCGGGATTAGCGGAGAAAGCTGCTAACCCCTCGGCCATGGAGCCGGCTTATAATGTATAAGTGTATAAGTAAAATAAAATTTCAATAATTAGTTATTTATATTGCTTAATAACCTATCAATAATTAATAATTACTTATTGTGACAGGTTGCTGTAAACAAAATGGACATTATATATATATATATATATATATATATATATATATATATATATATATATATATATATATATATATATATATATATATATGCCGGTCTCTCTGGCTGAGGGGTTACACCACTTTCTCCGTAATCCCGTTTATCCACGCAGGGTCTCGCAGCGAGGCGAGAACTGGAAGCGGTTCGACCCGCGCTCGTGACTTTCGGGATAATGAGCAGGCCGCTCAGAAAGCAATGGCAAACTACTGAGCGTAATCTTGCCAAGAAATCAACATACAGCTGAAAGATGCTGATGTTGACAGCGATGTCCTGTAGAGGATATGCACACACACACACACACACACACACACACACACACACACAAACACACACACACACACACATATATATATATATATATATATATATATATATATATATATATATATATATATATATATATATATATATATATATATATGCGGCCCGCCAATAGCTTTACATTAGTCAATGCGGCCCTACGCACAAAAAGTTTGCCCACCCCTGCTCCAACCCATTGAAGCAGACCGAGGCCGATATCTAATGGAGCGGAGCCTAGCATCTAAAGTAAGACACAAGCGTCACCAGGACCGGATACACACGGTTGTTTTCCTTTTGTTTGTGTGTGTCTTGATCATCAATCTCTCAGGCACCCTTCCATTACTCTGTTTCACTCAACATCATTGTGTTGCCTCATATACTACTAATATTATTTGTGGGTTGAGTCACAACAGGTTTATCACATCGCCGACATCACTACAACCATGTCTACATTTGGAGAATTCATAACACTAGGCGAGAAATGCGGCTTGACCGGCCCTGAACTTATGGCGTGGGCACAGACTAAAGTATCCGAATTCCAGTCACAATAGCGACAAGATAGAGCAGCTGCCAGGGAAGATAGAAAACTAGATGAAGAAAGAATAGCCGCTTTAGAAAGACAACAAATAAGAGAAATGCAACTAGAAAGAGATAAATTGGATTTCAAAGACAAAAGACTAGCTTTTAAAAAGGACAAGCAGGCGGCCAAATTGTTCCATCAAAAATACGGCAACTGTCCTAACAAATATCAACATCATAACAAATACAGACCTAGTCAACGACCATAGAATACCACAAAAAATGGTTTTGTCGTCGAGTGCAGATATTGTCAACGACAACATGGATCACTAGAAATGTGTGACTCAAACCCCGATGATGACGCTTACGTTAGAGGTCTATTTTTAAAGAGGAACAACACATATTTAGACTATAGAAACAATGACACACGATGTGAAGTCTGCAGAGAGTTTCACAAGGATGGTAATCCTGCATAGGGCCATAGAGTACCCACCCAGGAGACAAACGCATCAAATATCCACAATGGAACTACAAAGATCTATAAAGCACTGGTCAATGAAGGTATACCTACTACTTGTGTTAGACACATTGGATCATCGATAGTAGGAGTGGAACAAATTCTAGTTAATAGGAAAGACTATACTAGTAACACGGTCACTTGCCGAACCTTCGGGAAAAATACTAGAAAAATACAACATAGCTTGGGTGAAAATAGACTGCCAATTCTACACTGGAAAAATACAGGCAGCAGTCTTGCCATACCCCTATACTGGACTAATGATCGGCAATATACCGGATGTAATAGAGTGCATCCATGAAGAAGCCCAAGCAAGGGAACATCAAGAAATAATAGGAAATACCGTCACATGGCCGGCTTCCTGGCCTAGAGGTTAGCGACTTTTCTCCGCAATCTCGTATACTCTCGTAAGTAACGTGAGGACGGTGAGAATCAGCAGTAGTTCGAATCGGGACGGTAACTTACGGGGTATGTGAGCCGGCCGCTCAGAAAGCAATGGCAAACTACTGAGCGTAATCATGCAAAGAAATCAACGACCAGCTGAAAGATGCTAATGTTGATAGCAATGTCCTGTAAAGGATATGCAAATACACATTACTGTCACAAGAACTCAGACAAGAAAAGACAAAGAGGAGGCAAAGCGGGACACACTGCAGGTTACCCCTCCAGACAAAAGACCTATCCCAGACACACCGAGACAAGATTTTCCCCAACAACAGAAAGACGTCAACTCATTACATGCATGTGTTAGGCAAGTCAACAGCCCACCAAAATAAGGGAAGAAAGGGAAGTGGAGGTTTAAATTAAAGAATAAAATTCTCACAAGAGAGTACAAGACAGGATCAGTGCTCCTTTCACAAACCGTGCTGCCTCTACAACATCGCACCAATGCGCTGAGATTAGCGCACGACGCCCTTTTTACAGGACAAATGGGGATGGCCAGGACAAGACAAAGATTATTATCCCAATTCTACTGGCCAGTCTATTGCAAGGACGTCAGAAGCCATGCTCGATCTTGTGAAATGTGCCAGCGGACTACTCAAAAATCTGAACTTCCGAGAGCAGAGAAACGGATTTGGCCTCCAGACCGTTTGAGATAATAGGTGTCGACATTGTGGGGTACTCAACACGACAACTGGAAAGTCATTCAAATACATCATAATCTACCAACTAAAGATAAATTACAATCAGAACAGCCTCTGAAAGAATTTAAAACAATGTTCTCAGATAAGCCTAGTAGGACCAACTTAGTAACACATAAACAATTGATACAGAAACGGCCAACAGTCATACATACGTCACAATCTTCAACAGAATGGCGTCTCCCTTACTTCATCATTGACAAATTGGTTGTATTCATTATGTTGATGGGTGTAATATGTACTGAAATTCTTCTTTGTACAAAGAATATGGAAAATCTGGCAACATATTGTATTTCCATGATACTGACTACAGTCATCAGCCATAAGATTAGAGGAAATTCCTGTAGTGCAAAACAGTCAAAACAAGTGAGACCCACTGGTTATACCAAACCACCAGTGAAATCACCTCAATTGCTTAGTATAGAATATACTTGCTGTCGTCTACAGTCATTGTCTAAATCAACAAGATCAAATAGAAACTGTAAATTTAAAAATAGGAGCACACAACCCATTCTTAAATGACCTGAGATTACACAACAGTTCCTACTGCATACAGACACAGGCACACATACAATATCAGCCATATTCTTACAATGTCATAACGGACAACTTCATCCAATAATGTACTCGAGTAGGAAACTTACAGATGCTCAAAAACACTACTCAATAAAAGACCTAGAAGCATTAGCATTAGATGAAAGCATAGAGAAATTTTCAAAATATTTATTAGGGAAGAAGTTATTGTTTTGTCTGATAACAAATGATTAAAGGTATTCAAGGAAGGCCACCCGAAAAACTCAAAAATACACTGATTGAGCTAGAAATCACCTACAATCTAAATTTCACAAAAGGGTGCTTGAACAACTAATAGCACTCTGAACTGATGGTTAAGATATTTCACGCCATCGGAGAACAGCTCATTATTAATTAATGTTAATAATTACGTTATGATTTATTCATTGTTAATATGTTCATATATATACATATGTTGATGTTATCATTCCAGATAATGATAGTACTTCAGTAGCAGAGCGAAAATAAAGAATGTAATTACACAGAGAAATTAAACGACGTCACTGAGAAACAGAATCAGCGACATTCGGAAAAAGTATTGATACCAGAAAGAAATCCGAAAACTGTCGATCAGACGAAACAAAATGACACGTGGCAAGTAGATCTACAAGAGAAAGCATCTTACTATAGATAATTTATGATAATCATTATCATATTTTCATGATATTTTTCACTATTTTGAAAAAAAAATGAAGAAAAAAAATATGAAATCATGAAAAAAAAAGAAAAAAAAAAAAAGAATACACATAAAAAAAAAATAAATAAAAGCAATTGACAAGAAAAACAAAGAAAAGAAAAACAAAACATGACAAACCAGATGAAAAAAGATAAACAAAAGAAAAGAGCAATTCCGAACACGATTTTATCACCATTTCGTTTATTTCACTATTGAATAGTCACACACAATATTTATCATTTTGATTTGTCACGACACTACAACATTATATGTACACATCATGCATAGGATCAACATGTTTAACACCTCATGTCACTGTACCATAACATAAGAGCTTGGAGATATAAATAAACAAACTACAACACGGAAACCAACACACAATAACAACACATTTGGACCACCTACCGAATAATGATCGCAATGGAATACAATGGACAAACCAGAAAAAATAAAGCACATGAAATATAAGAGGACATGAATGTATAACTAGCGGTGAGCAATTTGGCAACACCATACTATGTACATAATATATGTTATATATGTGTTGAGTTTATGTTTGAATTGAATCAAATGTACACGTATTATATGTTTATGAATTGCATCAACATGTGTATGTAGTAAAATAGTGAATGGGCAGTACGAACGAGAATGAAAGGAATGTTTAGGTAATTATGTGGATACATTATTAATACTATAATTATGCAGTAGAATAGGAAAATGATACAAAAGGAACATAATAAGCAGACACAAACGTTACAAAGGTACAGAAAGGAAGTGAACATATGCTACGGCAGCTAACCCCGGGCGAATACATCACGGTAAGATAGTCGAAGCACAGGGTACTCTACTACAAATTAAGACAGGTCAGAACATACGAGGAGCTATATGGAGGTCGAATATGAAACTGCACAGTCTGAAGGAAGGCAAGAGCGATTCAAGTACTACAGAATGTCAGTGGAAGCTAGATTTTGGTAAACACACACCTTACCCAGAGCGGGAGGGCTTGGATTGGGTAGGATGCTCGTATAATATATACGATTGAGGAGCTGCTGGGAATGTCTAGAGAGGCATTGGATCTCAGATATGCTGGACTTCATTTCTCTGAAATACAAAGGATGCTGGAGCCACATGTTGTCTACGGGGTAGATGGAAGACGTGTCCGACTTAATTGTTATTTTATTTAGTGATGATATTTATTACAAATCAACTTCTCACAAGGGATAGTCTACAATGAAAGTGAATAAGCTCTAGTATAAGGCCAAACGTAGATGTGCGACCAAGTCAATAGACTGATATGTGCGACCTTAGAGGACACAGATTAATAGACAGGTATGTGCGACCAGATAAGACGGAATCTAACAGATGTGTGCGACTATTTTGACTCGTGTCAAAGACTGGAAGACTGGGGTATTAGAGTAAAATGTTGACATTTTTTAAAAATTGTGGAGGGCATATGCCATGAGTCTAAGAATAGAGAATTGATTAAGTTCACTAATAGGTAGATATTATCGGGAAGTTAGGATAAATGTCTAGTGCACGTACTGAACGCACAAGCGCAAGCATAGCGATTATGACGTAAAAACGGACAGACACAGAGTCTGGAAGAAACGGCAAGAAGGAGGACCATCACGACAGAGTTCAGAGAAGCTAATCTTTAGAAGTTGACATCAGAGAAGAAATAGTCCACTTATAATAGGAGAAACATAGTAATTAACTACCAGAACAGCCAGGCACGATGTAGAGGGCGATATACCGCTCAGTTTATGAAGCTATCATATGTTAAAGAACAAGCGGGGCAAACTAGCCGTTACTATGGCCAACCGGCCGTTGAGGGGATACCTAGACGAACAATAGTCCAGCAATCAGCTGTAGCGGGAGTAATATATATATATATATATATATATATATATATATATATATATATATATATATATATATATATATATATGACTGTTGACTGTAAATGAATATGAAATAAATACAATGGTGTGCATGACGATAACGCCGAATCTAGGTATCAGAGGACAGAACGTTAGGGCACATCGTAAATGTGGATACGGTCCGGCAAGTATGTGTGGGAATGTTGGGATACTGTCCCTATAATAAACTTGGATCGGGTTAGGACGCACACACCCAGTGTCGTTTGTGATCATTTAATTTTTCAACCAGTTGTCATATCTACGTACGTTTAAGAGAGCCAGAAGTGTAAGCTGTCGCCGAATGAGAGTGTGAACATTTGTGGGAATACTAGACCAACGAGCAAAAATGCCAGGGACTTGGCAGATATATCAGAATAGAAAAGAGTCATCCCAAGTTCATGGCATTAAACATGGGAGCCCGCTCTGGTAGACAACAGAACCAAAGGATCAACATCGAAGCCCGTTCATATAGATAACAGAACAACAGGATAAATATGAAAGTCCGTTCCGGTAGATAACAAAACCGAAAGATAAATAAGATCTCCTTCCAGTACAGAATAAGAATCAACAACAAAGAATAAACAATGTGAACTACATAGTGGACAAGACGTATCAGATGTTAAAATAAAGTGGACATTAAGTACTGTGAAAACAATGATCATCAACGAATAACATTATGCTACACTCGACAAAGACAAGAATGTTCACTATGGTAACATCACTATTGGCAATGCAACGAAAGCAGGTCATCACCCAGACATAAATTTTATATTATATGTGCAGTCAAGATACAAGGAATATTTCACGTAATGGCAACCATTCGCCAGTGAACTATCATATAGCGAAAGGACCAAATCTAAGTACATTATAACGCTCTAACGAATGCTATTACCAAAGTTTGAAGACATGTTCTTTTCAGAGAGCAGATTACAGTACTGATCAGCATTTTATCCGTCAGCCAGTTAGAGCCTGCTACCCACTGAGGCAGACCTAGACCGATATCTGAGGGAGCGGAGCCTAGCATCTAGAGAAAGACACCAGCGTCACCAGGACCGGATACACACAGTTGTTTTCCTTTTGTTTGTGTGTGTCTTGATCATCAATCCAGAGTCTCTCAGGCACACTTCCATTACTCTGTTTAACTCACCTTCATTGTGTTGTCTTACATATATACTACTGGTTCATTGGCACCTTTCCGTCTTGACAAACGATAGTCTGGTACATTGTGCTTCAAAAAGACTTAATAACTACGATCCATGGCGGTGGCGAGTGTGGCTGGTAAGGCCAATTCTTGCTGCAAATGTTTGCTCACAGTAGGTGCATGTGAAAACATGGTCATTTCCACCATTTTGCACCATCTTACGCCTCTCACGCTCTGTGTGTACTTTATCTGCAATCATTTTCTCCTTTGTCTTTATTCCATTTCTGATAGTTGCCCTCCATGCAACCCGTTCAGCGGCGACTTGCTCCCATTGTGCATTATCAATGCCTGTATCAATCATGTCCCGCTTACACACATCTTTGTATCGTAGTAGAGGCCGACCCTGAGATCTCTTACACGTCTGTAATTCACCAAAAAAGATGTCCTTTGGTATTCTACCATCATCCATCCTCCTAACGTGTCCTATCCATCTAAGTCTACAAAGAATGAGCATGGAATACACCGCCACACAACCTGATCTTTCCAATACTTCAGTATTTGTGATTTTGTCTTGCCACTTAATACCAAGTATTCTTCTCAGACACCGTATATGAAAGCTGTTTAAACGTTTCTCTTGGCGAGAGTAAGTTGTCCATGTTTCACTGCCATAAAGAAGAGTACTAAGGACACAGGCTTGGTAGACGAGGACTTTTGTTTTGGCAGTAAGCTTCCTGTTCTCCCAGACTCTTTTTGCTAACATGTTCATTGTTGTTGCTGCCTTGCCAATCATGATGTTGATTTCCTGATCGAGGGATAATTTGCTATTTACCTCTGATCCTAGATATGTACAATGGTCTACTATCTCCAGTTCGGCGTCGTCAATAAAGATTGATGGTACACCATGTGCACCTTGTGACATAATCTGTGTCTTCTTTTTGTTAATTGTTAAACCAAATTCAGAACAAGCATTGGAGAATGCAGATAGAAGATGTTGTAATTCTTCCTCAGAGTGGGTCGTAATCGCAGCATCATCCGCAAAAAGCTCTCTGATTAGTACCCTGCTAATTTTGGTCTTGGCCTTCAATCTCTGAGCATTATAGAGGCCACCATCTGAGCATGAGTGAATGTATATACCGTCATCCTGATCACGAAAGGCATATTTCAGTAGAAGTGAAAAGTATATCCCAAAGAGGGTGGGGGACTAGTACACAAACTTGCTTAACTCCACTCTTGATTTCAAACTCTTATGAAGTTGAGCCATCACACTTGATTATACCCTTCATGCCTGTGTGGAACGATTCCACAATGGACAGAAGAGTTTGGTGGGCAGCCAATCTTCTTTAGTGCTTTGAACAGACCCTCACGACTGACCAAATCGAATGCCTTTGTGAGGTCGATGAAGGCAATAAACAGTGGCTGATTTTGTTCCCGGCATATTTCTTGCATCTGTCGCAATGAGAATATCATATCAATGGTAGACCGGTTCTGACGGAAGCCGCACTGTGATTCGGGGTAGACTTGATCTCCCAGGACTTGAAGTCTGCGCAGGACAATTCTGGCAAATACTTTCCCAACAATACACAGAAGTGAGATACCCCTATAGTTGTTGCAGTCGCTCCGATCTCCCTTGTTCTTGTACAGAGTTATGATGTTTGAATCTTTGAAATCCTGTGGGACTTGTCCTTCTCGCCAGCATAGCTCTATTAGCTGGTGGATCTGTAGAGCGAGTGTGTCTTGCCCACTCCTGATCACCTCTATAGGAATCCCATCCTTACCTGGAGCCTTGCCAGATGCAAGCTCATTTATAGCACACTTAACTTCTGTTATGGTGGGAAGTGTGTTCAGGTGGTCACGAGTTAGCAGGGCCTCTATGGCGTTGAGGGCATCATCCGCTAGCTTGGTCTCACTTGAGTAAAGCTCTAAATAGTGCTCGACCCATCTATCCATCTGCTGTTTCTTATCAGTGATGATTTCTCCAGTCAAGGTTTTCAGCGGTGCACTTCTTTTGATCATTGGACCACAGGCTTTCTTTATCCCTTCATACATGCTTCTGATGTTTTTCTTATCACTTGCGATTTGAATGGACTCACATAACTTGAATCAATAGTCATTCGCACACTGTCTGGCAGCCTTTTGTACATCCTTCATCGCTTGCTTCAGTTCACTCAGAGTGTTACGCGTTGGTCTTTCCTTGTTTCTTAAGAGAACTATCTTCTTTTTATCAATCAAGGGCTGCAGTATCTAGCTGTTTGCCGCAAACCAGTCCTGCCTCTTATGATCCACAGTGCCGTAAACCGCTAAAGCTGTTTCATAAATAGTTTCCTTAAGTTTACTCCATTTATCATTTACTATACAATTTTCTGATGTATCATTGAAAGCGTCTTCAAGTTGCTGTTGAAATTCAAAGCACTTTCCAGGATCGTGAGTGTTAATAATATTAATCCTGAGGCTAGACTTGTGTATAGCTGTGTAGATTCTCTTTGGTCTCAGTGTAACATTTGCAACAACCAAAGAACGATCTGTATCACAGTCAGCACTGTGGTAACTTCGAGTTAATGATGTATGGTTCAGATGTTGTCTCCGTGTGATAATGAAGTCCAGCTGATGCCAATGGCCGGATCTTGGATGTTTCCATGTGACCTTATGCATCTCTTTTGTTTTAAAAAAGGAGTTTGTAATACATAGGTCATTTCTAGTGCAATGCTCCAGCAGCCTTTGCCCATTATCATTCATGCGACCGATGTTGTATTTTCCAAGGCACACTGGCCATGAACTCGAGTCCTTGCCCACACGAGCATTGAAATCACCGAGCATATAAATGTAGTCGGATTTTGGAACTGCCTTGATCGCAGAGTCTAGCTACTCATAGAACGTATCCTTCACATCATCAGAGGAAGCGAGTGTCGGTGCATATGCAGTGAGAATGGTGGCAAATCCACAAGAGGATGCCAAGCAATCAATCAATCAATCATGTGCCATGCCGGAAAGCGTGGGCGGTCATGACTCGCCATTTCACTCGATCACCAGTGTCGTGGATCAGCTCTGTGTTCCTGTCTCGTCCATGCCATGTGGCCAAGCCATCCAGGTATTTTCCTCTCGGTCTTCCTCTTGGTCTGTTCCCCTCGATCTTGCCAGTTGTCACTAAGTTCTCCAATACATTTCTTCTCATAACATGTCCAAAAAATGTTGACTGTCTACGTCTAATTTCTCTAATCAGTTTACGATGTTTATTTGTCCCCTGTAGTACTTGGTCATTGGTTTTTCTGTCTGTCCATGGTATTCTTTGCATTTTCCTCAGAAACCACATTTCTGCATCCATCAGATGCTTTTCAGCTTGACTGCTCATTGTCCAAGTTTCAGATCCATACAAAAGAACAGGCTCTATGTATCCCCTCAACACTCTTTTTCTCGTTTCAATTGACATCGTTTTATCTGTCAGAATGTTTTTCATCTTGCTAAAGGCTACTTTCGCCATGGCGATTCTTGTTCTAATCTCGTCAAGGCATCTCCCATCAGATGTTATAACTGTTCCAAGATAATTGTACCGATTCACTTGTTGAAGAATATTTCCATTTACTTGTATATTACATTGTGGCACTTCTTCCTTCCTACTAATTGTTGCAGGTCTTGCGCATTGTCTGCAATTAATACTGTATCATCTGCATATCTAATGTTATTGATGTTTCGTCCTCCAATGCTGATTCCATTTATATCCTCTATATTTCTGCCAAGCGCAATGATAATAATCTTTCATTACCTCCAGCTGGGATATCAATCATTCCCAGTAGCGAATTCTTCACTGCAAAGCCCACACCAAGTTGACTTTTTTTCTGCCTGCCCACTTCCCTTCCAAAAAAAGGTGTAATTGTTTTCCCTGAGTGACCCTTCCTCAGCGAGGCGAGTCTCCTGCAGGCGAGCAATATCAATGTATCATCTGCATATCTAATATCTCTTACATAGAAACGACAAATCTTCAAACTATAGAAGCAATGACACACGGTAATGTTTCCAGAGAGTTTCACAAGGATAGTAAATATACGTGCGGCCATAGAATACCTACCCAGAAGGCAAACGCATCGAATATCCGCAATGGAACTATAAAGATCCATAAAACACTGGTCAATGGTATACCTACTACTTGTGTAAGACACACTGGACCATCGATAGTAGGAGTGGACCAAGGTCTAGATAATAGAACAGACTAAACCGACAACACGGTCACATGTCGAACTTTTGGTGGCACACTATAGACATACAAAATGGCATGGGTGAAAATCGCCTGCCCATACTATACAGGAAGAATACGAGCAGCAGTATTGCCATACCCATATGCTGGGATAATGATCGGCAATATACCGGATGTAATAGAGTGCACACATGAAGAAGCTCAAGCATGTGAATATAAAGAAATACTAGGAAATGCCGTCACATGAACTCAGACCAGGAAAGACAAAAAGGTGGCAAAGAAAGACACACTACAGGTTACCCCTCCGGACAAAATACCGATCCCAGACACACCGACACATGATTCGTCCCAACAAGAGAAAGACGACATCTCATTACATGCATGTTTTGATCAAGTCAACCGCCCGCCAAAACGAGGGAAGAAAGGGAAGTGGAGGTTTAAATTAAATATTAACATCCTCACAAGAAAGTACAAGAAAGGATCAGTGTTCTTTTCACAAACCGTGTTACCTCTACAACATCACAGCAATGCGCTGAATACAGCGCACGACGACCTATGTGCTGGACATATGTGGATGGCCATGACAAGACAGAGATTACTATCTCAATTCTACTGGCCAGGCTATTGCAATGACATCAGAAGTCACGTTCGATCCTATGAGCTGTGCCAGTGGACTACTCAGGAAGATAAACGGCCGAGGACAGAGGTTCAAGAAACGGATTTGGCCTCCAGATCGGTTGAGAAAATAGCTGTCGACATTGTGGAGGCTCTTAACACCGACAACTGGAAATCCATTCAAATAAATCCTAATTTATCGACTAAAGATAAAATACGATTAGAACAGCCTCTGAAGGAATTGAAAACAATGTTCTCAGCTAAACTTCGTAGAACCAACTTGGTAACACATAAACTGTTGACACAAAAATGGCCAACAGTCGTATATAAGTCACAATCTTCAACAGAATGGCGTCTTTCTTACAGAACGCAAGATCCCATCATTGAGAAATTGGTTAGATTCATCATGTTAATAATTATAATATGTACTGGAATTCTTCTTTGTACGAAGAAAATGGACAATCTGATAGCATATTATGTTTCCAAATTACTGACTACAATCATCAGCCATGAGATTACAGGAAAGTCTTTTAGTGCAAAACAGTCACAACAAATAAGACCCACTATTTATACATTTTTTTCCATATCCTTTACAGGACATCGCTGTCAACACCAGCATCTTTCAGCTGTATGTTGATTTCTTGGGAAGATTACGCTTAGTAGTTTGCCATTGCTTTCTGAGCGGCCGGCTCACATACCCCGCAAGTTACCGATGCGTTTCGAACAACTGCTGATTCTCACCGTCATTACGTTACCTACGAGAGTATACGAGATTACGGAGAAAAGTCGCTAACCTCTAAGCCACGAAGCCTGCATTTATACCTTACCACCAGTTAAATCTCCTCACTTACTTGCGATTCAATATACTTTCTGTCGTTTCCTGTCAATGTCGAAATCAATAAGATCAAATAGAAACTGCAAATTCAAAAGTAGTAGCAAACGACTAATTCTCAAATGACTTGAGATTACAAAACTATTCCTAATACAGATGCGTTAATAACGGAATGGCAACATCATGGAATTCCCGAAACACAAATCCATAAACGAGCGCGCGATATCAAAATACGACATTGGAATAGATATTGGAAATGCATGGGACTGTCGGAGGAAGAACGGAAAGAAAAAACACGACATATAGATGAACTAAAATCAATAACAACATATATCACACAAAACGATACTAACCATTGTGCAGTACTCCACTTTAAAGAAACGTAGCTTAGCAAAACATCAACACAGAAACATCCATCACTTTTACATAAATTACACACAGCGACAAACCAACATTGTTAGTACAGAATACAAAAGTCATCATTAATAAATTAAATTCACTATGTTTATAAATCTCTGTGGTATTATAATTATCCTTCACATGATGTCGAAAATCTTTGAACACACGAGATTTTTATGACACCGTTTTCTACAATCATGGTATACGTCAAGCACAAATAACATAGCAGCCATACTATAACGATAACATAACAGACAATTACATCCAGTACAGTACTACAGTGAGAATTGCACGAACAATACAACAATTTACACACTCAATTACAGATTGATCTAGAAATCACCCACACTGTAACTAACATCTCACAAAAGGGTGCTTGAACAACTAATAACACTCTTAACTGATGGTTAGGACACTTCAGGCCATCGGGAAACAGCTTATAATTAATTGATGTTAACAATTGTGTTATAATTAATTTATAATTGATATGTTCAGATATATACATATGTAGATGTTATCATTACAGATAACTATAGTATGTCAGTAGCAGAGTGGAAAGAAAGATTGTCATTACATAAAGAACTACGTCATTGAGAAACAGAATCAGCGTCATTCAGAAGAAGTCTCGACTCCAGAACGAAATCCGAAGACTGCCAATCGGATGAAACATAACTACACGTGGCGAGAAGATCTACAAGAGAAACCATATTATTGTAGATAATTTATGATAATCATTATCATATTTTCATCACACTTTTCACTGTTCATGACACTTTTCACTATTCTGAAAAAAAAGTGAAGAAAAGAAAAAGAAGAAGGAACCAAAAATTTAAATCACAAAAAAAAAAAAAAAAAGAAACAAAAGAAAAAAAAGAATACACATGAAAAAAAAAAGAAGAAGAAAACAAACCATGGCGAAACAAATAAAAATAGATAAACAAAAGAAAAGAGCAATTCAGTACAAGATTTTTGTCACCATTTCGTTTATTTCACAATTGAGTTGTCACATACAATATTTATTATTTCGATTTGTCATAACACTACACAATTTTATGTACACACCATGCATAGGTTCAACAAGTTCAACATCTCAAGTCACTATACCACGACATTAAGAGATTGGAAATATAAGTCAAAGGCTACACCATGTGTACCAACACAGAATAACAACACATTTGGACCACATACGGAATAATGATTACAATGGAGTATAACGGACAAACCGGAAGAAATACTGTACATAAACTATAAGAAGACGTGAAGTATGACTTACAGTGAGCAATTGGATTACACCATACTATGTACAAATATTATATTTGTTTGAGTTGGATATGCGCTGATTTCCAGTTCGATTGCATTAATACACACGTATTGTAATTTTATGCATTGCATTATCATGTGTATGCAGTAAAATAGTGAATGAGCAGTACGAATAATAATGAAAGGAATGTTAGGTAATTAAGTGGATAAATTATTAATACTATAATTATGGTAGTAGAATAGGAAAATGATACAACAGGAACATAATAAGCAACAAGAATCATTATTAACAGAAGTCAAGGTGTCAGAGTCTTGCATTCAGCAATAACACAGGCTCGTAATCACCAACAAGTTTGATACAAACACGGTCTCAGAATGACTTGACGTGACGCACTACAACTACATTTCCAACACTTTATTCACACATCTCACTCATCACAACCATTACATGCATCGTGCAATTGCAATGACGATGCAATAATACATTCAATAGATATATCAATACAATGTATACAACTCACAAGCGCACTGTCTCCTATATTCACACAGGCGTGCTCTCTATTCGCGTTCATACACTCAAGAATACGAGCACCATTCATTCCGTCTGTCTTGTCCAACGCTCCCAAGCTAACCACTGTGAGTCTCGCTAGTCGGGGTTACGTCCCTGCGTGGACTTCATGTAACACGCATTCACTGACTGGCCATTCCTGACACAGCGTGGTTAGTGTCGCTCACAGGTGGACCTCTGGCCGTACTCGCCAGGCGTCGTTGACGACGACGCGGTAGAACTGATGGGGAGATTATGACAAAGGAAGAATAGACAGAAACAAGCGTTATAATGATACGGAAAGGAAGTGAACATATGCTGAGGGGCGTAACCGCAGGTGAATACATCACAGTAAGATAGTCAAAGCACAGAGTACCTTACGACAAATGAAGACAGGTCCAAACGTACGAAGGCTGTAAAGGTCGTCGCCCATAGCGACTCAGTAACCAAGCGAAGTCAAGTGGAGGAGCGCTCTGTCACAGTGGGCGACTTGTTACCGCTATACGTTGTAGGAGCATCATAAATAGTTTTGTATGCCCGCCAGGAAGTGCACACCATCTACAACATATTTATGCTATCCATTGTGGACCATATCCAAACAAGTAGGTACCATTATATATTATAGATAATAAACAACAACAACAATATTCAAACCTCCCCTCAGTCCCTGGAGGTCTACGTTACCACACCCTATACGTTGATAGGTAAGCTTATCCTGTAGTGGGAAAAGAAAAACATTAGTATCGTCGTGTAGTCTTATCGGTCTTATGTCTTGTAATTAGAGAGAGAATGATGAATGACTAGTTTTAGGGTGGAGTGATGATAGATATTTGTCAAACTCTTAGATTGTCGTTGTTATGTGGTGTGTAGGCTTGTATTTTTACATGGCTAGTCCAAGAGCAGTCACAGTATTTTCTATGTTAAATGTCTATCTTAACTTAACTGTCTTGGGACTCGCCAAAACAGACGAAAGCCCCCAAAGCTTACCTGTTAACGTCTAGGGTTTACAAAGAGGGTTCAGACAGGCAGTTGGTGCGAACACAGAATGAGGCATGAAAACATGAATATATTAGACATAATTTAATGGCAATATCCTCATCTCATTATCATCAATATCATCAATATCATAGAAATAATTCAATGTCACTCTATCTCGCACCGGCTCTCAGAATACTCTTGCGCTGTTATCGAAGCTATGCGCACTCGTGACTAGCGACGCACATCAACACACGTTGCGGTCACATTCATTCGCACTGAAAGTCTAAGTAGAAGTCTATCCTGTCTCTCCACACAGTCACACATCCTCTCTCATTCGTGTCCGAATCTCATCTGTCTTTTCCTACTCAGTCCGGTGGTCACGAGGTACTTGACCCTCGTGCAGTCCGTGGAAAGTCGTGCTGTCACGTCTGTCTCGCACTCGCCTGTTGAGGCCAGGCGTACTGCGTCATACTGTCCAAGGTGAACCTGTCCTGGTACAGTCCTGTCTCTTACTTACTGTCTTGACGCCTGGACTGTTCTACTACCCCCGTACTCTCTCCATGTCCTTATGTCTTTCCTCTGTCCTCTGTTATGTCACGTCCAGGACCTTAACAGTTTGGTAATAAAGATTTAAATGTTTTCATGACGAAGATATTGATGTCTTCAAACCATATCTTCATCTTCCATCGTAGCATCATGCCTTACCCGTCCTATATATTACTATCTCCTGCAGTTCCAGCCTTGCCATCCCCACAATATCCATCGCTATCTCTGAGACTGCTCTCTGTGTGTTTTAGGTCTCGCTCTGTTTCGTTTGCTTCGTGAGGTCTAGAAAAAGGACATTCTATTTAAGCCATTACCAGGTTTCTCAATATATATCATATCCAGCACCAGTGTATTTTCCCTACGTGATATACGCACATACACGCACACAAATATATTGTGGCTGCTGTAAGATATAAAATTAGCCACTGGTAAGTGTATGTTATTGACCTTGCAATTAAAAATTAATATAAACACTGCGCTGTATTTCGATGTACCAATTATTCTACGGTCAGGTGAGACACGGCAGGTGACCTAACAGCTGACATATGACATGGAACGAGAGGATGAAAACGTAATGTACTATGGTTGAAATGATAATAATAACACAAATGCAAATACAAATGACATCAATGTTTATGGAATACAACTATACACATGCAAGACGAGGTCAGCATGACTGAATAGATAAAAGCGCTCGTTCTTAAACGTCCTGTGTGCTGATGCTGAGGTAGGGGGTTTCAGCCAGCACACCGGTCAGCTGGACCAGTATGTTGACTTCTCGTCAGAGAAAGGGATGTCAGATGGCGAAAGAGATGGCAACATGGAAAGCTAATCCACACGCAAAATTCAATCCAGTGTTATTAGAAGTAGCGTGAATCGACCAAGCTTCGTTTCAAAGATCGCGAGTGAGAAAAAAAACACCGAGGTGTGTACGTAATGGAATGGATAAAGCGATCCAAACCCTGACACTGATATTAAGATTTGCTTCAACGTTGACTTCTCCTTCAGAAAGAAATGGCAAACTACTTAACGTACAATTGCTTAGAAATCAATCTGGGGTTCATCGGAACGTCCTGCAAAGGACGTGCACGATGTCTATGTTATAGAACATGTCAATACAAGTAGGACATATGGAGATACACACGGGGTGTTGGGGCAACGACAATGTGAACATGAGTAGTATATCAAGTCCTAACTAACTCGTAAATTAGATGCAGCACCTTCGTAGTGACGTCATATTTTACTATACGAAGAATCTAGCACCTAAGCGTGACGTCACGACGAAACTGCACCTACGGTGACTTTTATTTTTGATAATTTGGCGGGTATATTTTGGCTACTTCCGACACTTCCGGTTGACTTCCGTTCCGTGGATACTCCCTACCCAGGTCCCCCTACCCAGTCTCCCACCCCGTACCCGGCCTGGTGCGAACCGGCGCGAATCGAACCATTGCGAACAGCGCCCATGTCCGGCGCAAACCGGCCGGCGCGGTGTGCGGCGTGCGGTGAGGTGTGCGTTGTGATCGAACCCCAGTCATGTAGATATGGAACCCCTCGATGAGGAGATCGAAGTCAATATGACAGATTGGAAAAATGACTTATTCCATCACTCGAGTTACCTCGAGTATCCAGACTTGGATGCATGAATAAACGTTCACGATGATAATTTCGGCATGTGTCCATAGTGTGTACCCAGGCTTCATCTCTAAGCGAGAGGCGAAAAGCTGGTTTAAAAATATACTAGAAAGGCATACATTATTATTAATATTTAATACTATTCACGTATTAAATGTCTATATTTCTAGTACGTATAACGTAGATTATTAATGTGAATATAAAACTATAAATCTCAATTAATATATGTCATACCCTGATGAGATAATTATAAAAAATACGTAATAAAACAGCACAAATAACTTCCCCTTTTTTCCAAGCAAAATAACATTAAGCCAAGGGAGACGCTTCGTGTCTCTTGACTCAACCAGACGTAATAGTATCTGTCGCATGATTGCGCACTCCGTCTTGTTCACTGCTGCACATCACAATTTCAAAACACACTTCTCACTAAAGGTTTGCACTAGGGAGAATTGGAATGCTAGGAATGTGGCGTCAACAGTATTAATAGCTGTGACACCCAATGATGGACAGATCATGTGGTCTCAGCCCGTTCTGTTCATTGGTTAACCTAGAATAATCGCGTCGCCTGTGAAATGTTTTGGGTCCAGCGACGCTAAATTTCAAGCACTTGCAGAGCGACCGGCAAAGCATCCAGATGTGGTTTAGGTCTTTGTATGTCCCTCATCCTGATTCAGAAGGAAAGCTTCAGACGAAATTATGCCTGAGTTTGTTTATTCCTGAGTCAGGTAAAGCTTTAAGTATGAGAGTGTGTGTGTGTAAGTTCCGGCACGAATATATATATATATATATATATATATATATATATATATATATATATATATATATATATATATATATATTCTTTTATTAGAAGATAGAAACCAACTTTCAACCAGTCCCAAGATGGCTACTCTCTGCCAGCGCTGATATAGATATCTGACGCCCTCTATCTTTCGTCTCCAGAAGAGTTGCTGTACAATCACTATGTCTGAAGCTGTGAAAAGAGGCTCAATTATGCCCAGACTGTTTCCTATTCTTGAGTCTAAATCCCACTGGCTTGCTGACTGCGTTCAGAGCAGGTTTAGTACTAGATAAACTATGATCTGGTGCTAGGTGTCGCCTTAGTTGCAATCCACAGCGAACCGCCAACACACGCGAATGTGAGAAGGAGGAATGAAAGACTCTACCTCTTATCTTATATGTTCGTGGCGTGAAGACAAAATGTGTGTGTAACTGTTTAGCATCCATGACTGGTCCAGCATTTATACTGCTGTGATTTATTCGAACAAGCATTTGGCACTCTGACGAACCAGTCCAGCTAACAGCCCAACACCGGCACTCAAGTGAACGAAGAAAAGAAGAATGGTGTTAGTTTGAGAGAATGAGTACAATGTGGTGTCTCATCTTTCGTTCACTCTGTATATATATATATATATATATATATATATATATATATATATATATATATATATATATATATATATGTGTGTGTTATTGAATGAGAGGCAGTGTAAATCCTCATAAGGAACATTTCACATAGACCTCCACATTCATACCAATTATATGTTACTTATATTAACTTTAGAGTGAAATGTTTAATGTATGTTTCTTTACATTATTACTTTGATGCAACATGTGGAATGTAGTTTATTAAACCATCACCCTGTTTGACGGAGTAAGTAAAGGACATAATATGCTTTCATGCATAAGCACTTCTAAACTGTCAGGGGGAAATATCACCCCAGTGTCAGAAGGAGTAAACAAAGGAAATGACAGAAGAGGTGAGAGGGTATAAACAGGAAAGTATCCAGGCAGACTAAAACAATGGTGGCAGCACTGATTGGTAACATGAGTTAATATGTATGAGATGAACAATCATCATATTCTGTTCCATTACTATGTAGGTATCAGTTATGCTGGGAACATCTCATCATTTACTCTCCATCATTCTTTTCTGGCCTTGTCAGTCACTGTGTCTGTGTCCTCTGTGAGAACAACAGCCAACAGGCCACTAGGTACAAGTGTAGTAAAAAGAAAGCTTGCCCAATATAATTGCTGATGTCTAATGCCAGTACAAGGAGACACACTGTAGCTCTTAACTTGTAGGTACTTCCTGAATCTGCTACCTTCTGTACCTCATGTCTGTAAACCATTTTCATTCTTGTCCACTGGAGAATTATCATCCTTTGGCTAGATATAAATGTGTTCACCATGTTTATCCACCTCAGGTGAGGATGGCGGTGTTCACAGAATGTCATGATCCAGAGTTGCAGATCACTGTCCAATAAGGTACCAGGGGACTGCAAATCATGAGCAGTTCAGTAAGAATTAGGTGCACCAGAGATCTGTTGTCAGGAGTTTTTTTTATTATCTATGTGTTTAGTTAGTTAAACTACTTCACATAAAGGTAGTATCTGGAACTACAGGTGACTGGGTAAACACTAATAGACAGCTAAATTCTGACCTATTGTAATCTCCCAGGTTCCAGGTTACTCAGAAAAGGGAACTTTACATTTTATTAATTCCTGTGACCATTTCACCTAAAAGGGAAAATGATCATAGGTGGGGGACTCTCGAGCTAACTAAGTTTCTCTTTTCGGGAAGGAAGATTTTGGAGGGAAGAAATTAATTTGCCTGGGGAAACCCCTAGATTTCCAGAGCTATTATGGGACACTTTGGCTTCCAAAGACCCATCCCCTCCAAATGAAATCAGTTCCATCCTCATAGCAATACTTCATTGTGGGGTAAGTCGAGGTGGGTACTGCTTCCAACTTCCAATATGTCACAGTATCCCTTCATTGCACTGTAGCAAATGCTACTTCCGTCAGGTCATCCAGGAGTTAACTATGTGAAATTACTGTCGAGTGATGAAATGTCCAATGTCGAATTGCTGACAGGGAGTCTTAAAATATACCAAGAGGCCTTGTTTCTGTCATTATTTCCTTATTTTCTCTTTCTCTCTTTTCTGTCTGTCATTCTTTCTTTCATTCTTTTATTTGTTTATTTTCTGTCTGTCTTTATTTCTTTCCATCTTTCTGTCTTTCATTACTTCTCTATATAGCTCGGTGTACTATTCATACCCCTCAGCAACTTTAGAACCGTTGTGCCCGACCTTGACATCATAGCTATCTGTTGTTTGTCCATCAAGAATGATGATGACCATTTATTTCATCCAGTTGGGTTGAAGGTGTGGAGCCGTGGGATCTAAGATGGCTGATAAGGCCTATTTTGGCTCGAAATATTCTTTGACAATGTGGGCAAAGAATGCTTGACGTCTCTGGAGGAGGATTTCCTGCAGTGGTTTTTCTGTCCTGCCTTTTCTTCACAGCTCTTGCAGTCCTGGTTGCCTCACATATGACTGCACCTTTGCGCAATGATGCACGCCATGAATTTCGGTCTCTGGCTGCAGCCTCCCAGGTGTCATGAGAAATTCCAAAAGCATTCAGTGAAATTTTCAGAGTGTCTTTAAAACGTTTCCTCTGGCCACCTTGGGAGCGTTTACCACAACGCAGTTCGCTGTAAAAAAAATTCGTTTAGGGAGCCTGTGATCTGGCATGCGAGTCAAGTGACCAGCCCAGCGAATCTGATTCTTCATCAGTAGAGTGTGGATACTGGGCATGGATGCTCTTTCTAGCACTTCAGTGTCTGGAATCTTGTCTTGCCATTTAATCTTCAGTAGCTTCCTTAGGCAGACTGTGTGGAAGTGGTTTAATTTCCTAGCGTGTCGCTGATAAACAGTCCAGGTTTCACAAGCATATAGCAGTGTGAATATTACAACTGCTTTGTAGATTTTTAGCTTTGTTTGCAGGCTTATTCCAGTTCTGTACCATACATTCTTGTACAGTCTACCAAAGGCTGCACTGGCCTTGGAGATTCTTGCATTCACTTCGTCATCGATTGTGGCAGCTTGTGACACGGTGCTGCCAAGATAGGTGAATTTGTCCACAACACTAAGTCTATGATCATTCACTTTGATATTCGGCACAATGTGATTATTCCCTGGAGCTGGCTGGTACATAACTACAGTCTTCTCCAAGTTGATATTGAGCCCAAAGTTGGCACAGGCATGTGAGAAAGTTGAAACATTATGTTGCATGTCCGCCTCTGAGTTGGCGTATAGAGCGCAATCATCAGCAAACAGGAGCTCTCTGACGGTGCCGCTGTTAATTTTGGTTTTAGCTTTCAGCCTTCTGAGATTGAATAACTTTCCATCCATACGGTAGTTGATGTCTATTCCAATGTCGTCGTTCTCGAAGGCATTCACCAACATGGCTGAAAACATAAGGCTGAACAGTGTTGGTGCCAGGACACATCCTTGCTTCACTCCATTGGTGACAGGAAAGGGTTCAGACAGTTCACCATTTTCCTGTACTCTTGCCTGCATGCCGTCATGAAATAGACGCACTATTTGGACAAACTTTCGTGGACAGCCATATTTTGCCATAATCTTCCACAGTCCTTCTCTGCTGACTGTATTAAAAGCCTTGGTAAGGTCAATGAAAGTGGAGAACATTTCGCAGTTCTGTTCCTGACATTTCTCTTGCAGCTGCCTTGCAGCGAAAATCATGTCAACAGTTCCACGTTCTTTTCTGAAGCCACATTGACTCTCAGGAAGAAGACCTTGATCGAGATGGGCTGTGAGGCGATTGAGAAGAATTCTGGCGAGTATCTTCCCTGCAATTGAAAGCAAGGAGATGCCTCGGTGGTTGTCACAGGATTGGCGGTTTCCTTTACGTTTGTAAAGGTGGACTATTGACGCGTCCTTAAAATCTTGTGGCATGGTCTCGTTCATCCATATGTTTGTGAAGATTTGGTGAAGCTGCTCTGTTAGGACCGGCCCACCTGCCTTGTATATCTCTGCTGGGATGGAGTCAGGACCAGGTGCCTTGCCGCTGGAGAGTTGCTGGATGGCTTTGTTTATTTCCACTATGGTTGGCAGGTCATCAAGTGTCTCATTGGTGGGAACTTGAGGAAGGCTGTTGATGGTTTCATCATCGAAGAAGGAAGTTGCATTTAAGATTTTGCTGAAATGCTCTGCCCAGCGTTGGAGGATTTCTTTCTTATCGGTGACCAATGTTCCCCCGTCTGCACTGAAGAGGGGAACTATGCCTGGTGATGAAGGACCATAGACCGCTTTCAGTGAGTCGTAGAAGTTTTTCATATCATGTCTGTCAGCAAAGCCCTGAATTTCATCAGCTTTGCTGCTCAGCCAGGAGTCCCGCATGTGCCGAAGTTTCTGCTGCACTACTCTCTGAATGTTCTTGAAAGCATCTTTTTTTGATGTTGACTTTGGGTCATTCAAATGTGCCTTGAGGAGAAGATGTTTCTCGGCCAGCAATTGGTTGATGTCTTCGGAATTTTCATCAAACCAGTCTTTATGCTTTCGGGGGGCTGGACCCAGGATTTCCATAGCAGTGTTGTAAATTGTGTCCTTTAGGGCTCTCCATTCTGTTTCTGTATCCTGTTTAGCTTCAGCATTGGGATTGAGGCGGTCTTCCAGCATATTTTCAAACGACTGCTTTTTCTTGCTGTTTAGGCGGGTGACATTTAGCTTTGTTTGTATTTTCGCCCCTTGAGGACGCCGTGGTGGCCTGATGTGGATGTTCATTTTCGAGACAATGAGACGATGGTCTGTCCAACATTCGGCACCACACATGGATTTTGTCACTCGAACGTCTTGTCTGTCACTCCTCCTGATAGCTATCTACCCTGTCCGTGACCGGTCAACCTGTGAGACAGCGCTGAAAACATGTCTGAACACCCTATGTCTACATTTTACAGCGTGGTATAGCCATGTCAGGAGTTGTCTATGTAGGACCGTATAGACCGATTTAAATTGGTTATGGGTATAGCTATACTGTATCACGTGACTTGTCGCTATAAAACAGCCATACGCAATGGCTAAGGTATCATTCTATTGCTGAACACAGAAGAGAACGAAGCGAAGAACTCACACCCCGATGGAGAGACAGAAAATAAGCGGTGAGTATCCTTATAATTATTCATTTGTCCCATCCAGCATGTGCCAAGCGGCTCACTCGATCACCATAGACGCGGATCACTCTATTTTATGCCACCTGGCCAAATCATCCACCCGCTGGTTCAACCTACATACAGATTTATAAAATACAAAAAAATAAATAAATATATATCTTATCATTATATTGTTATATTTAAAACCAACTAAATTATAAAAGCCTTCGTGAATCTACTTTTTTTCTGAGAACCGCTATGTTCTGTGCCGAGTACACAACGCGAGCTAACCAGCTCTGATTTTAATTATAGATAAACACGCTGGCTGACTCGGTTTTGTCGGTAATTTAATACCGCGCAGCGCTGTTCACCCTGCTCAATCTCAGGTAAATATCTACGTTGCTCCGCACTGGTTTAGAAAGTGCCCCCTTACCGCTAATCAGATTATAGCTCTGCGGTCGCCGGCCAGTCATTAGATCGCTGCGGGCAAGCAAATGCACTGAAGCATGGGTTTGGGTATGGTAAAATGGAATATGGTGTATTTATTTGCCAGAAGAAATAAAAATAAAAAGCAAAAGATATGTTTTCTTCTGATTGAAATTAAACAGAAACTAAATAAAACTATTCGACCTAAGCTATGTTGCTAAATTGCCCCTCCAGATAGATTATATACACCGCATATTAGCGAACAGCATCATCATGTGCCCTGTCGACCGTGGTCAATCCATTGTTTCTCTTTGGCGTACTGATTCGCTATGCTAGAACTATGACACGCGGCTCAGTCAAGTAGACGTATCAACATCATCTTGTGTTATCAACAGCATCATCATGTGCCATATCGGTCAGCGTGGGCGGTCATAGCTCGTAATATAGATGTCTTTTACATGACTCGCGGTCAGGTCTACTGCATAGCAGTTACAGGTCAGTAAAGCGTTAATACACTTACACGACATCGCAGTCAATCCCAGCATTCTTAGTAAGATTGTCCAGTGCTTTCTGACCGACCGGCATTCGTGTCAGGCGGTCTGCTGCCAAATTGGTCGCCGCTGTGCCTTATGTTTTTGTGTCTAATAGCTCTGCCACTTATAGTGCTCTATCTGTAATGTAATGTAAGCACTCATCATTTTAAACACACGTGTCTCTTTCGCTTGTTTCTGTTACAGATTGAAACTGCTAAATTGGAGTGAAAGTGAAAGCGGTTGTGTGGAAGACCACGAAAGGACTGACCCTAGGTAAAAATCTACCACTGTATCATCATCATCATCATTCAGCATCATCATCATAGCGGCGTCTACCGCTGTTGTCAAGCAGAGACGTGAAAAGTATCATCCTCTCTTGCGGTGGTGTGAAGCAGAGAAATACAGTTACTCCCTGTCCCTGTTGCCGTCAAGTGTGTGCGCGGTGTTTGTGTGTGTGTGTGTGTGTGTGTGAGAGAGAGAGAGACAGAGAGAGAGAGAGAGAGAGAGAGAGAGAGAGAGAGAGCGCGCGTCGGAGCGTGGTGGGTGGTAGTGCATTCCAGGTGATCTTTGTTGGTAGACAGTGCATTCTGTGTGTGCTGTCTCTGGTCACTAAAAGCTAGTCTGATCTTCCACGTGGGTTTCTAGAGAGAGAGAGAGAGAGAGAGAGAGAGAGAGAGAGAGAGAGAGAGAGAGATAGCGTCGGAGCATGGTGGATGGTAGTGTATTACAGGTGATCTTTGTTGGTAGACAGCGCATTCTGTGTGTGCTGTCTCTGGTCACTAAAAGATAGTCTGATCTTCCACGTGGGTTTCGAGAGAGAGAGAGAGAGAGAGAGAGAGAGAGAGAGAGAGAGAGAGAGAGCTCGCGTCGGAGCGTGGTGGGTGATAATGGCATTCCAGGTGATCTTTGTTGGTAAACAGTGCATTCTATGTGTTTTTATCACTGGTTACTAACAGCTAGTTTTATTTGTTCTTTTACAGTAATTAACAAGTCATTCATTTACACCCGGACTACACCGTAATTTCACACGCACAAAAAGGTATGTCCTCACTAAATGTAACATGTGCTGTGTATCTGTGCAGCTGAGCTAACTGGGTACTCGCCAGAAAGAATATGAGCTAACTGTAAGGATGTATGTGCACTCATCTGAAAGAAAAATGACACATGAGAGACTAAAGGCTGTGGTACCTCCCTTACAATATGATAACTATCTAGCTATCTATCTTACTATCTGGCTATCTCGTCTGGCGTGTGCTACCTCCCTTGGTTTGTGTATAGCAGTCATCAAAATGTGCCATATTCTGTGTAATTTACAATTCAGGTGCTATATGGATCCTATAATTCCTTCTACAGATTAACACGTTCTACAACATACAAAAGAGGTGGACACTTGAGAACTGTTTACACCGAAGAGGCAAGCATATACCAAGTTATGTATGCTGTCGTTTTCTCACAGTTCTGTTTTATGGTCATAAATCGTATATCAAGTCCTAACTAACTCAGAAATGAGGTGCCACTCCCTAAAGGTCATAGTTTACTATATAAATGATCTATAATATAAATTAGTTTATGGAATATGTAGTAGTTTGTAATGTCCTAGCTAATTCAGAAATTAGGTGTCACTCCCTAAAGGTCATATTGTACTATATAAATGATCTCTAATATAAATTAGTTTTATGGAGCATGTAGTAGTAGGGGATATCCTAACTAAGTCAGAAATCTGGTGCCGCTCCAGTGAGATCATATTTTAATATATAAATAATCTAGCAGCAGAAATAAGAAATACTAACATAGCAACCCCTTCTCTAATGCTGCTACAGGTCATGTCACATTCTAGAGCCTCATATTTTGCTATTTCTTAGTGAACTATTTATTATATAAACGTATAACCAAAATAATAGGTGTCACCTGTATGATAAATATCTTTTCTCTACGGGTGTTTGACGTCCCACACATACACTTGTAGAAGAAGTTTGAAAAATATTACTCATTGTACTTTAGAGCTTGGAGCCAACACAAAACATGTCATTATTTAATACGCGACAAATAGTGGTGGAAATACTACTATTGTGCAATCTGCTACTAGAAGCCGGAATATACTGACAACTATCGGAAGCGGGCTCTCACCATTATTAACCGCATTTATTGTCTCATCACTATCATTAATTACTACTCTTTGCTCTAGTATGGCCAGTAATCAGAAATCTGTCTTTCTCTGTCCTATCTGTGGTAAGAACTTTACAGAAAACCGCAGTCTTACACGCCACACTAAGACAGTACACACTAACACAATGCACAGATGCCACATTTGTGGCAACTTATACAATAGGAAAGACAACCTAAATCAACACATAAAAATATATCAACAGACATCACTCTCAACATCAGATACTACAACATCTAGTACTACAGCATCAACATCAGACACTACATCGCGTAAAAGAAAAGGACCAGCAGACTCACAATAAGCTAAAATACAGAAACTTGATCATGTGGAAGCAGATGAAGCCGTCGTAGAGATAGATGACGAAGTAGATGATGAACTAAAGACCATAGACATCATCCGCGACGCTGAGGTCCAGCAGAAATATAGAGACGTCTGGCCCTACCTTAGGACACATCAGAACATCCACAAATATGTATCGACCTACAATTTTTTTCATAGACCTGACTTAACACAACCAATTGACTGGACCGAGACTTTAAAACCAGTATTTGCTAGTCAGACATGTAGATTTAAGGTAAATTATTCCGATCATATGATCTTACGTCACGAGGAGACAGGCGGACTTTGATTTTTCCATTCATAGTATAACAATGCATGCCAGCTTGAGGTCTCCCACTTGGTTAACAACGAACAGGACTTTGACGAGTTTATAGAAATAGTTCAGGACAGTGACATGTTTAAATATGCCCTACATAACAGACCTGATACTAAGTACATGGTAGAGACAATCACCGCGACTAGTTTTTATATATACCACATTAATGAGCACCCAATAGAGTGCTGTTCAGAGGACTTACCTGACAACATAAGACACAATTGCGGCATAAATATTTTACAATGTGACTCATACCTCGAGCCATACACTGACATGTTATGTTTCTTTCGATGTCTGGCGGTATTCAACGTGACAAAAACTCTAGATCTTACGAAACCGACAATCCATTTAGCTAATCAGTGGCAGAAATATCAAAAGTTAGAATCGTTAGACAGCTTCCCTGGGGTTAGGCTTATTGACATGCCGGCAATAGAAAATTCTTTTAAGGTAAATGTAGATATTTTTAAATTCAATGAGACTCATGTCTTGGTCCCCAAACTTCGTAGTAGTGGGAAACATCCGACAATTTTGCGGGTACATTTATATAAGAATCATTTCGTGTACATCAATGATCTTGATAGAGTAGCAAAGTCATTAGGATGTAGTGAGAGTCGGAAATTGTTGGATAGTTTTCAGGATATGAATAGACAAATTCAGACCTGAAGTCGGGGTATAACTGTAAACAGTTATAAAGGAGGTGTCTACTTCGTGACAGAGACTGTGTGGGAAGCCATCAGCTCATTTGGTGTGCCAGTGAAAACTGATTATATCTACCCCTTCAGAGCGGCATACAACCCATGAGGCGTATTTTGTGAAACGTAATTTACAAAGAAGAAACCAAGTCCACCAAATAGGAAAGCACGTCCCCGTTAGTTAGTCGATAGGCTCTAATGTCCCTGAGTTCGAGGACCCCGTCTGCCACATAACAGCGGATAATCCTCAGGACTTGGTGAGGAAGATGCTTGACTATATGACTCAAATCGCTGATGCAGCGTATGCCGAATTACGGAAAGAGCATGGCTGTGTGTATACAGCCTTAGAGGCTATAAATGACCACAAGCTAGTGGCTAGGCTAGAGATATGCCGGTCCTGAGGTTCAGCTCAGGGAGGTATGACATAAATCTAGTAAAACCTTATCTGATAGAGTCCTTCATCTCTGCCATTGATGACCCTTTTAACTACGTAGTGAAAAGGAATAATAATTTAATGGCCATATCCACCAAAAAGCTTAGATTTCTAGATACTGTAAACGATTTAGCCCCGGGATTTAGTTATTCAAAATATTTAGTGGCTTATGACATCAAAGAGACAAAGGGGGTGTTTTGCTATGAGTATATCACCTCCTTGGATAGACTAGAGGACCCTCGCTTACCCCCACACGAGGCATTTAATTCGCAGATGAAAAACTCCAATATTTCAGTTGCCGAATACGAAGAATGCCAACGAGCATGGAGCGAAAACCATATGGCAACACTGGCAGAATTTTTGCGCTTTTACAACAATAAGGACGTAAAACCTTTTATTGGGGCATTAGATAAACAAGTGGTATTTTACAAAGGGTTAGGTGTAGATATTTTCAAGGATGATATTTCTGTTCCCGGGGGTGACCTTTAAGTATTTGTTTAAAACTATACCCCAAAACAACTACTTTAATCTTTGTTCCAATAAGGAGAGTGATCTGCACACCAAAATTAGACAAAATATTGTTGGGGGCCCTCGATCATATATCATAGATATCATGAGGTAGGTAAGACTAGGATTCGAGGGGTAAGCTAGTTGAGAGTGTGAAAGGGTACGATGCCAAAGCTCTATATTTGTGGGCTTTGACACAAAAGATGCCCACAGGTTTTACTGTGATACGTAATGCAGAAAATGGGTTCAAGCCCCTTACAACCAGAGTTTATATGGTCCAGTGCAGAGAGTGGTTGGCGTGGGTTGAACATAGTCAGGACATAGAGCTAAAATCCCAGTTTAATAGGCGGGAGATGTCCCTAGGAGAAAGACACATCAGAGTTGATGGGTGGGATAAAAAGGATTGAACTGTCTACCAGTTTCACGGGTGCTTATTCCACGGGCATGAAAACTGTGTGATGATCCGTGTTCATGATGTTAACCCGGTGAGTCAGAAACCGCTGGCAGAGCTATATGCCATCACGCGTGAAATTCGCAAGTACCTGGAAAAAGAGGTTAACGTCACGGTCGCGGAGATAGGGAATGTGAGTGGAAGAGTCTCAAAAAGACTAATAGCGCCATTAAGAGCTTCATAAACACCACATTCCCATATTTCGCACCCTGGCATCGTTACGAGGCCATAGACCAGGAAAAGATTACAAAGGCTGTTAAAAACGAGTCTTTGTGGGTTTAATAGAGTGTGACATCCACGTAACAGACAAGTATAAAGAGCTATTTTCAGAGATGACGCCCATATTTAAAAACACTGATGTGTCTAGAGCCGACATTGGAGAGCTCATGAGGCTGTATGCCGAGACCCATAAGCTGTTGAACGGCTCACGTCGGACTCTAATAGGTAGCTATGTGGGAGAAAAGATCCTATAGGCCACACCATTGTTAAAATGGTATCTGACACATGGTTTAGAGGTCACCAAAATATACCAAATCATTTAGTACAAACCTGCGAAGTGTTTTGAGGGGTTTGGTAAAGAGGTGTCATATGCCAGACGTGAGGGTGACCTTGATCCGGCCTATACCATTAAGGCCGAGACAATGAAACTATTGGGAAACGCAGACTATGGCAAAACGTCAACCAACAAGGCCAAGCATACCAATGTTTCATATTGTCGTGTGGCTGGCACGTCAAAGTTGGTGAATGAAACTTCTGTTTACGAAAATGACCATGTTTTCAGATGAAGTGTTTGAGGTAGATTCTCTGAAGAAGACCACCTTATGAGATCTACCCCAGCAAATAGGCTTATTTGTGTACCAGTACGCAAAGCTGCGCATGCTAGAATTTTATTATGACTTTTAGATAGGTTTATAGCTAGGGAGGATTTTCAATTGTGTGAGATGGACACAGATAGTTTGTATTTAGCTCTTAGCAAACCGATCCTAGCACAGGTCGTCAGACCGGAGCTTCAGGAATACTTCTATAGAGTCTATAGCTCCTGGTTCCCTCTGAGGTCTGTGATAGTCATCAACGGGGTTTTATTAGGAGTAGGGGAGTTGTACCAGCCTGTGACGCGTGTGAGGCTAAGCGAGTCTTCGACAAAAGAACCCCTGGGTTATTTAAGTTAATGTATGAGGGAACGGGAATGGTCTCCTTGAGCAGCAAGACCTATCACTGTTTTGGAGACTATACCAAGACCAGCACGAAAGGGTTGACAAAACAACACAACACGAACCGAGACAGAGACATTTTTTTATGTACTTGACACCCAGACAGCGACTGGAGGGACAAACATAGGCTTTAAGACACAGGCTTCCTATGTCTACACGTATCATCAACATAGAGAGACTTTATCATATTTCTACATAAAAAGCAAAGTACACGCAGACAACTATACCACATCACCTCTAGATATATAAGTGTAAATATGTACCATAATATGTAAATATTCTTTTTTCCTAATTTTTTACCCTTACCTTTTTCTACTTTTTGCTATCTCCTCTATTAAAAATGTGGTGTACTGTTAATTGTTTATATAATAAAAAGACTCAATGTGGTCATATGTGTGTGCTTTTCTTGTGTGTGGTACAGTGAACTGTCTATATCATTGAAAAATAAAATACTGTCACTTTCTATCACTGATGTGTGAATTCACACGTTTTCATTGAGTGATATTGAAAATATTGAATATTGTGGAAACGAAAATGTTTTAATGGAAAAATAAAAGCTTTGAAACGAAAAATATTTGTTTTGTTTGTTTATTCAGTGGTATGCTTGACATGTTTTTCCTCGGTTTTTCTTGTTGATTCTTGTTGTCGTCTTTCTGGTTGCTGTGTTGTCGTCTTTCATGCTGAGCGAGGTTGTTTCTTCATGTTGATTTTAGCTGCTGAATATGCTATGGAAAAAAGAACAAATGATCTGCCAGAGGCAGAACAGTAACACCACATAGAAACGAACCACAGTAACTCAGATTTTCATTTTTCTTCATTTTCATTTTCAAAACTTTATACACATTGTTTATTCACAGAATAGTCTGGGTCTTCTGTGGGCTGTCATCTGACCTTGGTAGACACCAATCTGACTGTCGGATACAAATCTGAGGTACATCATACATCTGGGGTTGATCACACATCTGGGGTTGATCACAAATCTGGTTGGGTAGAGTCCTTTGACTTGGGTATCTTCGTTTAGTGCCCTTATTGATTTGGACTTTCTTTCTTCGGTTAGTTTCTTGTTTACTAACTTTAATAGGTTGGTGGTTGAGTCTATCAAAGTCAGCTAGGATCTCGCGGTGCATATCTATTAGCTGTTCATTTTCTTGACGTGTAAGTGACATTCCCAACGGGGCAGGAAACTTGTTCTCGGATTCACCAAAGAATCGACGGATGTGTAACTTGGTCATTCCTCTGTAGGATGAGACAAATACGGCCTTGACACCATCTCCCACTGGTCTAGCAATGTCTCCATTACGAGTCAGGTAGACCCAGTTAGCTATGTTGAGTTCTGTAGTCATCTTCAGAATGAGCTAATGATATCCGAGTCGGTTTTATATACTAGTGTGTAAACTGGTTATATCGTCTCAGCAAAATTACGTATGGCGCGACTAGTATAACAGAGTGGGTCTGTTATGGGGTTTGGTTAGGTGGCAGGGCGTGCAAAGGGAAAGGGTCTAGTGGTTGATGCACGTGTGAGCACCCAGTAGTTAGGTAGTTAGGGACGCTCACGCGCTGACGTAGGGGTAGGGGGGCAGAAACCATATGAGTGACCACCAAGATCTCTTGCCAACAGGACGTGGTTTGCATTTGTATTCTATGTATTTATTTTGATAACCAGATGACAACTCTTGCAATAAACTTGGACATTCTCAACTAACTACTGCTTGGCCTCCATTCAGTTGCATGCAGTTGCTTTTGTGTCCTGTCGCTCTGTTAAACTAGGCGACCTACTACCCGATGGTTGACCGATTGTTTGTTTGAAAAGGGCTGGAGAATGCGGGTCATGCTCGCCCCACGACTTTTCATCAAGATGAAATAGATAGCGTAGAGGCCACAGGCGTTGCTTAAGACATCTTGTAAGACACGGGTATTATACATGAGTGGTGTGTCTGAATGATGGTCAATAAAATTGTACATATCACTGTGTAAGGGCGGCAGACCAAATGAATCAAAGTACTCGCATTTGCCTGACCCGTAATAGTACATCGCGACCCAGTGGGAACCTGGTTTATAGCTAGGGTCAGTGTTTACAATAAAGGCCGCTGGTCGGCTTCTATCTAGATGTCGGGGTAGCTGATCTCGAGCGCACACTCTGATCTGCAGTCGACGAGCATACGTATCAGCTAGTAGTATTCTGGTAATCTGCTGTGTGTTAATTATGAAGCGTAATCTGTTAGCACTTGTCTGGTCTTGGAAACTTCAATTATCCCGTCGTACTCGGCGTAGACGATGACTTGTAATGGCTCTAGGGTGGGTGTGTTAAACTTAAATGCCATTGTTAAAGTCCCCGTCCTCGGCATCTCAAACTGGTCTCCGTCCAGTAAACTGGGACACAGATCAAAGGCATACAACGTATAGCCATACTTTGATTATAGTCAATTGAGTTGCCGGCGTTTTTGCCCACTAGACCCATGGCTAGGTTAGTAACAAAATAAGCTCGTACTTATTGGTTAAGCTCAAAGTCCATGGTCAGTGGTTTGCTTGTGGGAGCTCGACCGTCGACGGTTACGTTCAGGTAGGTCAAAACAAAAGTTTAAAGATTATACGGGTTATAGCTGTAGGAACCGTTGAAAGCTGCTGATGTAACAAGTCCAATCACGACGCGAGTGGGTGTTTGACTCATAAACAGATTGTCTTGTGTGTGAGCTAGCATACCCTGAGGGATAGCTAATGTCTTAGCACCACACGCTTGAGCGATAATTTCGCGTTGACCCTCATTAAGGCTTTCTCGTGGGCGAGCGCTATGGTCGGATTCAGCCTGGCTTTACGAACCACCAACTTGGCATGCGTTATAATAGATGAATAACCAAGCGCCCCATCGGGGGCCAAGAGGTTAAAGGTGGCCTTGAATGGAGTCAGCTTAATTTTCACATCCACACCGTTTATCATGTAGCGATCTTGCACAAAAATCTCAGCGTGTAGTCGACCCATCTTATCTATTTCTTGACTCTCACTGGCTAGTTGACGTCGTGTTCTTAGTCCTTTGTTGTTTTCGCCGTTCATGTCATCGAGGAATTTGCCCGTGTCATAGTAATAGAGGGCGGCTGAGAGATGACTCTTGTTGGCTTCTTCCCCATGGTTTAACGTCGCTTCCAAGTAGGCTCTATACACGATATGTATTTTCACTAGGGGTGATTAGCGTGTCGTTGAGTGAGATGTCCACTTGAAAAAATAAACTGTGAAGGTATTAGTTGACAGGAGCGACATCGGCCGTGGGTGGTAGTTTGTCACCATTTGGTAATGTGACTTTATCTCTGACGTGTAAGAAAGTGTTAAACAGATCCAGATATTCTTCACTGGCACCAGAGATGGCAAATTCTATAGGTGCGCTGGGGGCTAGCGATGCTAAAGGGTGTATCTCCAGAAACTGTCCCTCTTCTACGGTGGTCTGCGTGGGTGGTACACTAAATAGATCCAGACCAGAATGAAGACACTCGCAGAAATGAGGGTGAATCAGAGCCATTATGCATAGATATCCGAGTGCTGGTGCTTCTTCTTCTGAGCTCGAAGAGGTGCGAAAGTCAGTTTTATACGTTTACTAGGCTCCCCAGGTGGTGATGCACGTCTCTTTCTTCTAATACCGCTACCCGATTAGCTAACGTGGTTGACAGCTCCCTGCAGTAGACGCTGACCGGCTTGTTTGGCGTGTTCTTTGAAGGATTCCCCAACATTCCTACCAGCCAAAGCATCTTGGGCCACTCGCATACCCGTACCGACACCTTCTCTGAGTAGGGCCTTACCACCGGTCTTTAGCCAGGGTAGAATCGTGCGACCGAGTCCACTGAAGAAGCTGCCAATACCACGACCTCTCTGACACCGACCACAAACAAACACTGGCATGCCATGTCCAGCTTGATTACAGTAGAAGTCTTCGTACAGTCAGGGATATCGACGTAACGCCACGTATATCATTATTCTAGGTCTGATCTCCTTCGAACTCGAAAATGTAACGTCAGCACTGAAGTCCCGGAAGTGAATGAGATGTTTGTGCCCGTATCGGTGGTTAAAAGGATTTACACTGTGTCGAAGGAGTACCGATTCAGCAGTACGTAATGAGGTTTGTCGTAGGCGCGATACACCGAAGCCGACAGCTGACTCATGATAGGAACCGTCCTTAGTAGTGGGACCATGACGTCTCCGACTGGCTCGCTGCTATGAGATCGCAGTAGACGTAAATATTTTGCAGGTCGTTATACAGATCTATCACCACTTGCCCTTCCATTATTGGGTTGGCGTGTGATATCCTCGAGGAGGGAAGTCCTAATATCTCTTTCAACTTCTCGCTAAACGTAGCCACAGCCCCCGCTTCGAATATTTTCACGATGACTTTCTTCGAGGTATTGTCGAAATACAATCTGATTCGCGGTTGGTCGTCCACCTCCGACTCTTTCATTATTCGATTCAGCTCTGCTATAAACGCGTCTGGTGAACTGTATAGGCCTGGGGGACATAGTTTTCTGGAATTTCCTCTGCTTGGTGAGGTGTATCTTCTCCACACTTCACGCTCTAGCACATTGCAGAAGTAGTTGGGAAATTGAATTTCGGCCAGACCCACTTCGTAATGCTGACTCACCTCAATAGTCTTCGGTAACTTGACGAAATAGTGACCTGGGGTGTTCTTGGGAAACATGTTCGGCGAAGCATTTCTCGGTAATGTCAAGTAGAAACTCATATTTTAGGGTTTGGTAACATGTAACCCAGACAGCTGCTTAGCAGAGCGATCCACAACTTGCCCTCGGCTGCGTCGACGCTGTCTCGAGACAGATTGAATAGTTACGCCAATGACGGTGTATAAAACGACCAGTTGACAGAAGAATACAATCTCTAGTCGCGGCACTCGCCGACCAAACATGCACCAGACCGAGTTTCTTTCCCCTTCTGTGGTATTTTGTGGGTTAGTTTCCACGTTGGTTTCTCCCATTAGTATCTGGTTAGGTCTGAGATCCAGCTGTTGAATGACTTGGGATACCCTAACCACTTGACTAAGTACTCTTTACCACCACCTCGCCTGGGTCGTTCTTGTAAGACTGTTTCGACGCGATACACCTGCTTGTCTCCGACGAGTTGTATTTCTTCTCGGTAGAATGAGCCTTGGAGTTCTTCCCCCGAATCATCTTTTAGCACTTACGTCAACGGACTGGTCTGGTTTATACGACTGACGGTAAACAGTTCTTCTGTCCACGAGGGCATATACCCCTTTTTAAAAGGCTGTTTGGGTTGAGCCAGTCTGACTCGATTACAGGCTGTAAAATACACTTTTCTGTCGATAGTCTTCTGATACAGGTTATTCCACACCTCGTTTTGATTCGTATAGTTGACTTGCACGAGCGCCATGCGAATACTTCTGTGATACGACCCGTTGTAGTTTCGGATCAGTTTATCTATCACGTCGACGAATCGAAGTATATTGATCTTGGTGAAATAGCGCCACATTTTTTCTTTCAGGGTTCGATTGAAACTTTCCACTATCGCGGCATTCACATCTTCATTCTCAGTGCTAAAGAAATGCACTACTCGATCTTTCGGAAATTTAAAAAAAAGTCCAGTTGACAAATTCCGATCCTTTATCAGTCTGAAAATTTATCGGTTGTCTATCTGCAAAATTTTTAGTCACGGCGTCCACTAGCTCTTTCCCCGTTTTCTTCTTGATCGGGATGGCTCAAGCATATTTACTAAACACATCGAGACACGTCACTAGGTACGACATCCCATCATTGTATCTTTGTAATTTTCTCATATCTATCAAGTTGGCTTGAAACTGTTGATTTATACCACCGGTTATGGTTTGACGTCTCTGGAAACGACGACGGATCGGTTTATGTAATGTATACGTATCCTGATGTCGTAGCCAAGTCTCTATATTCTTCAATTTAGTGTTCCCTTTTAGAGCGGCGGCTCCGCCGTAGGGTCCGGGTTTCTGAGGGTCATAGTAATATTTTCTTATTTGCGAGGCCATTTTTCCCACTTGTGTGTAGGTATCTTACTCTGCTTCTTATTTCGCCATAGCTTGTAAGGTGGTGTTGTCTCGATTATTTTGGACTCGACTACTTGACTTTTAGTCGGTGTTGGTTGACTTTTAGACAGCATCGACTGAAGCGATGCCTTGGCTACTGAAGCCGGTAACATGCTGACTTCGGGTTTTTGTTCCTCGATATCCACCTAATGGCTTATGTCTGTACTGTTCAAGTCGATTCAGATACCGCTGCAAAGTCTGTTGATACACGCGGGCTTTTTCCCTAGGTGGTAGATCTTCGGTCTTCAGGACGTGTTGCATTTGTTGATCCAAGTCGCGTAAGTTATCTGTTAATGTGTCGGGCGGTACATAGGGTTTTTCCAGCATCCGAGGGTCGATCAAGATCACTTTCTTCATTATAAGCCCACGACGCCTTTCAGTACGTTTAGAATAGGACCTAATAAAGCGCCTATGAAACCACCTTGTTGCAAGATTTGTTTCCTCTTCTTGATAGATAGGTTCTTACGCGTGAGCGCTCTCAGACTGTTCTTGTGCCGCCGCAATCGTCTCTTCTGAGCCGGTGTCAGTGGAACATTACCTTTTAACACATTGTGACAGCACTCGCAAATTGATTGGACGAGGTCTGGGGAAGCCGATTTAATTACGACTTTCGCGTCAGCCGGATTCGCCTCGCCCAAAAATCGCAGCATGGTCCCGTGACGTTTTATTCGGTGGATCATATTATTTAGGTACGTAGACGACTTGACGCTGATCTGGAAATATATGACTTCATAAGCGGAGCTGATCCGGTGTTTCCTGTCGAAGATCAAAGAGCAAATAACCGTGTGGAGCCGCAGTTGCGTCCTTAAAACTCTCTTCTACATATGACACGCGGCCTGGATACATCTGTTTGGCCAGGTTGGTAATCTGAGATCCGTCACGTGGGTTCTTAAATACCACTAGGTAATGTGAATTCAAACTAATGGTTCTTTGCTCTTTATTCTTCACAAAGAGATTCTGGACTATATACATGACGCTGAGGTTGCGATGATGACTACCCTTAGTAAATAGTTTAGTCACCGTATCATCTGTCTCGGACATTAGGTCATCTATTACAACTAGACGACGTCTATCACCTGTCCACTGTTCCGTATCCGGCAAGCCTTCGTTAAACTGAATACCCTTCATAGTCTCATACATGGATTCTCCGTAGCACCACATAATCTCCTCTGGAATCGGATCAACCATGGCTGGTAGATGAGTCAGAAACCTTTGCACAAAGACGGATTTTCCACACCCCGTTGGTCCCGCAATCAAAGCCGTAAAAGGATGTTTCCATGACTAATAATAATCACCTACCCTCTCGAGACAAGTATTTTATGGGATTCGAACCAGCCCCGCCGCCGTCGCCGCCGCCCGCCTGCCCGCCCGCGCCGCCCGTGTTGCCCGCCCTCCCCCGGGAGACACCGGAAGTCAACCGGATATACCGGAAGTAGCCAAAATATACCCACCAAAATTTTAAAAACAAATGTCACCGTAGGTGCAGTTTCGTGACGTCACGCGTAGGTGCTAGACTCTTCGTATAGTAAAATATTACGTCACTACGAAGGTGCTGCACCTAATTTACGAGTTAGTTAGGACATTATATACAACTTCTTCTTCTTCTTTTCGTTCATCCGGAGTGTTTTTTCAGATGTGATTGCGGTGTGTCTGTTATGCGCCCTTGGGCCGAAACCCGTAGGCCAACACATCGACTTTAGCGTGCATTTTTGACCAGGTAGCATTCCTGGGAGACTCTCACTTTTGTGGCGCCATCTGCAACCATGCTGGCCAAGGTGGAACGGTCGAAGACAACGGTCATCCCTCAAAAGGAAGGCAGGGACAGTCCATAGCATTTTCCACCATCCAAGGTTGCTTCCATAGTTGCAGGGCTGACACATAACGCCCTGGATATGGGCTCACCGAGGGAGATCGTCACGTCCTGCTCATGGCTGCTTTAAATCCTCACTTCAATATATTGGTCATTTCGTTTCCCCGGGTCATTCCCGCACAAACCAGACAGGTTTGCAGACGGCATCCACTCAGCGAGTTTTCGGACATGTGCTTGTCGTTGCGCCCATCAGAGCTTTTCCAGGCTCAACAGACATTCGGAAAACTACCCAGTCAGAGCTGTTCCGAACAAGAGCGGCATTCGGAAACTAGGTAGTCAGAGCTGTTCCTAGCACGAGAGACATTCGGACGAGACATTTCACTCGGACGTAATTGCGTAGTGTCAATTTTTAGTTTGCCACCCGTAGGACGACACTTCCGACTTCCAGAGGGCATTTTTTAATGAGGTTAGCCATCCTCTGGTTTCGAGGCACGTTGAACTGTTGTGATGTCGCTAACATCTCAGCTGGTCAAGATAGAACGACGAACGACATCGTGGTCGGCCCTCAAGGGAAGGCAGGGGCAGACCATGAGCATTCCCTCGCTATCCAAGGAGGCTTCCATAATTGCAGAGCCGGCACATATTGCTCTGTGACTGGGCTCACCCGAGGAGTTGCCACGTCCTGCTCATGGCTGCTTTAGTTCCTCACTTCCATGTGTTGGGCAACTCGTTTGCCACTGATCGCTCAAGCACACACCGGGGACGGTCAGACTGCAAGCGACACCCACGCTTTTGACTTCGGACCACGCAATAGGTTCGCTCGCCGTGCGTTCCATTTTGCGGCATTGAGACGTTCTTCCACTTTTGTCTACACTCTCTATGAGTTAGATACAGTTTTCGCAGCCACTTTCTTCGACTGGGGCACTTTTTGACTTTTTGTACTCGCTCACGAGGTAGGCTACTTGTGCTGCCGGATCAGCACCTTACCTTCGTGCAGCGGTGAACGAGAAACGGCCTGGCCTCTCATCCTGGAATCTCTCATATCCCCCAGCTGAGAGCCTTCGAACTTCTATCAGACCTGAGCATGTAGCTTGTATTATAGTGTAGAGATGTTACATACACAGGTTAGAAGGCACGTGATGATCGTACAGCACACAAGTCTTCGCGTTGTTTAGAACATTCTTTATTTGGCGAATCGTTCAACTACAGCATCAGGATGTTATGCTCAAATTCGGATGTTTACATGTTTTCCTACCTCCCTGCTAGCTGGGCCCCAAGTCACGTGTGTGCCAGCCTAGATACACTTCTTCATTCGTGCACACCCGTTCACTAGCTATGGTTTTCCCACTAGTCAAGGAATGCGCAGCATTCCTTAACTCTTTACTCCTAAGCTACTCCCTTTACTGTTACACTTGCTCAGTATCACGCCTTTATTTTTCGAGAGGTGGCTATCAGCCCGGCTCTCAGGTCCGGGGGTTTGTGGCTTAGAGGCGTTCAGCCACAGCCCTCGACAGGGAGCCTTTAGTGTTTTGTCCGGACCAAGAACTTCTGCCTTCGTGCGCCTGATTTAAATTTTGGACTGCTATCCTCAGTCTCACCTGCAGAGCAGCAGGTTGTATCTCTCTTAGTCTGGTCCCTATCCCATATGCTGTCCGATATGTAGTTTTTCACCCATCGGCAAGCATATGGGGTCGATGGGACACGCAAGCTCCCCCACCACGGCAAGGTGGAGACACATCGGGGGAGTGATATACAACTGATATGTACAGACATAATAAACGGAAACATGAAATACTCTGAATATATGCACCTATGTATTAGCATTAATAGATTTCTTGCCAGACTATAGCTGGGTTTGACCCAAACAAAAATGGATGACCCAAAAAATGGGAAGTAGGGGTTGTGACAGTTACGACTTTTACAATTGTGAATATGGTAGCAGACATGTTGTATTGTAATGCAATGACAATTTTCAACGATATGTAAGCCCGTGGCCATTAAAGGAAGTCACTTAATCACTTAACAAGGATTCAGATTTAAGAGTACCGACTTCATTGTTCCGAATTGTATCCTATATGGCTCGGTCTCTTTCCGTGGAGCGGCTTGCGAAAGCGTTGCACAGAGAACGACAACGCTTTCACTCCAGCGACGATTCCCATGGACATTCGAAGAAACTGCACACTTGAACTGACTGATGAACCCTTCTGAGCACTAGGCAGGCGGCATGATCATGTCGCCGCGTAGACCCTTGTATGTACAATAAATAAGTGCAATGATGGAATATGAAATGATATTCTAATACATTAACACTTTAATTTACAACCGCAGTGAAATATACAGTTAAATATATAAAATACAACATAATAATAATAAGACCTAAAACAGGGAAACGTTACATGGAACATAGAAGAGTGACACAGAGTTATAAAATAAAATTATTAAACTAGTAATACTTGACTTAACATCCAGTTGAAGATATGAATCATCCGTATATCATGAACAGGATGTTGAGCTCTGCAATAAATAATGAGATTCTGCAGCCAAAGAAAAGAACAAAATGCATATTGGTACGGGATCAAAGGACAGCAAAATACAGTGATATAGGGTGCACTGAGTTGCACTGAGCTGCATTGAATTATGACACTTTCCTGTGCTGAACAGTAACACCATGTTGGCCGCCACTGCCCGTGTACCTAGAATAATTTGTTGGCTAGTTCGACGATTTGGATTAATACTGGAGGATTCTTATTTCTGTTGGGAATGGCAAACATTTGTGACATTCTGGCGTAACTGGCTATGATTCTGGAAAAAGTGTCTCTTTTTATTTTGTCTCTCTCCTCCACTTCATCATTATATTCGTCACCGTCATCATCGATCATCATCATCATCATGCATCATCATCATCATCATCATCTTCTTCTTCTTCTTCTTCTTCTTTCTTCTTCTTCTTCTTCTTCTTCTTCTTCTTCTTCTTCTTCTTCTTCTTCTTCTTCTTCTTCTTCTTCTTCTTCTTCTTCATTCTTCTTCTTCTTCTTCTTCTTCTTCTTCTTCTTCTTCTTCTTCTTCTTCTTCTTCTTCTTCTTCTCTTCTTCTTCTTCTTCTTCTTCTTCTTTCTTCTTCTTCTTCTTCTTCTTCTTCTTCTTCTTCTTCTTCTTCTTCTTCTTCTTCTTCTTCTTCTTCTTCTTCTTCTTCTTCTTCTTCTTCTTCTTCTTCTTCTTCTTCTTCTTCTTCCTCTTCTTCTTCTTCTTCTTCTTCTTCTTCTTCTTCTTCTTCTTCTTCTTCTTCTTCTTCTTCTTCTTCTTCTTCTTCTTCTTCTTCTTCTTCTTCTTCATTCTTCTTCTTCTTCTTCTTCTTCTTCTTCTTCTTCTTCTTCTTCTTCTTCTTCTTCTTCTTCTTCTTCTTCTTCTTCTTCTTCTTCTTCTTCTTCTTCTTCTTCTTCTTCTCTTCTTTTTCTTTCTTCTTTCTTCTTCTTCTTTTTCTTCTTCTTCTTCTTCTTCTTCTTCTTCTTCTTCTTCTTCTTCTTCTTCTTCTTCTTCTTCTTCTTCTTCTCTTCTTCTTCTTCTTCTTCTTCTTCTTCTATATCTTCTTCTTCTTCTATATCTTCTTCTTCTTCTTCTTCTTCATTCATCTTCTTCTTCTTCTTCTTCTTCTTTCTTCTTCTTCTTCTTCTTCTTCTTCTTCTTCTTCTTCTTCTTCTTCTTCTTCTTCTTCTTCTTCTTCTTCTTCTTCTTCTTCTTCTTCTTCTTCTTCTTCTTCTTCTTCTTCTTCTTCTTCTATATCTTCTTCTTCTTCTTCTTCTTCATTCATCTTCTTCTTCTTCTTCTCTTCTTCTTCTTCTTCTTCTTCTTCTTCTTCTTCTTCTTCTTCTTCTTTCTTCTTCTTCTTCTTCTTCTTCTTCTTCTTCTTCTTCTTCTTCTTCTTCTTCTTCTTCTTCTTCTTCTTCTTCTTCCTCTTCTTCTTCTTCCTGCCACGTCTTCATTCTCATGTTCATCCTCTCAGCATCTAATTTGATTAACGTTGTAGTTGGTATCTCTACTCGTCGATATGTTTACGTTATATGTTTACCGATGCATTCTGCACCGTGACTAATGAGGTATTGTCATGCCTTCTCACGATACAAATTATCAGGACATTTTTATAACGTAACATTCTCTTCTTTATGTCCAAGTAGGAGAAAGCAGTGAAGAGAGTGTAGAGGAATTTTACAATGGCTTGGAGAATGCTATGAAAAAATGTAAAAATTCAGAAATAAACATCATAATGGAATGGGTGACTTTAATGCTAAAGTAGGAAATCAAGGGTATGGATGCACAGTAGGTAAACATAGTTGTGGAGAACGAAATTATAAAGGATGTAGATTTACAGAATTGGCAAACGAGCATGAATTGATTGTCGGAAACACATGGTTTAAGTATCATCCAAGAAGATTTTTTGACATGGAGGAGTCCCGACAGCAGGATTAAAACCAGGTTGATTATATCCTGATTAGCAGAAGCATAAACACGCCACAGGCCTTAACGGTTCAACGCCTAACCGCCATGTTGGCAACCGTAAGAAGTCTACTACATCTTTGTTTTATTGACTACACAAAGGCGTTCGATAAAGTAATATATGTCAACATGATGAGGATGCTTGCATATCTACACATTGATAGGAAAGATCATATACTTGTAAAAACATATATTGGAAACAACAAGCTTCTATAAAGCATGATAATGAAATAGGTCAATATCAGCCTATTAAGAGAGGTGTGCGGCAAGGATATGTATTGTCTCCAGATCTTTTTTCCCTATACAGTGAAAATATTTTCAGAAATGTAGATGATATGAGAGGAATCACCATTGGGAAACGTAACATCAATATGGTAGAGACAAGAACACTGAGCTGATCCACGACTCTGGTGATCGTGCGAGATGGCGAAATATGACCGCCGTCGCTTATCGGAATGGCTCATGATGATGATGATGAACATCAATAACATTAGATGTACGGATTATACAGTATTAATTGCAGACAATGAGCAGGATCTGCAACATTTAGTGCGAGGGGAAGTCAATAAGTCAGTCACAAATGGCTGCAGAAAAATAACTACATATGATAACAACTTGAAACCAGTTTATTTTGATATATACATTGTCCGTTTATTTCTCACCATGATTTCCGCCAACATTGATGCACTAATCCATCGTTTTATCAATCCTCCCAAACCGGCTGCATAGAACTGCGTGCTCTGATTTCTACAAACCACGTTTTCACTTCACATTCAACTTCGGCGTCATTCGCGAAATGTCTCCCGCCAATGTGTGTTTTCAGTGGACCAAGAAGGTGGAAATCGCTAGGGGCTAAGTCGGATGTTCTAGGGGCTAAGTAAGATGGATGTTTGAGAACTTCCCACCCTAGTTGGAATGACGCCGAAGTTGAATGTGAAGTGAAAACGTGGTTTAGAAAATAGAGCGCACAGTTCTACGTAACCGGTTTGGGAGGAGTGATAAAACGATGGGATAAGTGCATCACTGTTGGTGGAAATTATGTTGAGAAATAAAAGGACAATGTATGTATAAAAATAGTTTCAAGATGTTAGCAGATTTAGTTATTTTTCTACAGCCATTTGTGACTTACTTATTGACTTCCCCTTGTAGATGCTGTTGTTGCACACCGTGAAAAACATTTTTTTTTAAAGTTGCATATCCTTTAAAGGACATAGCATTCAACCCCAGCATTTTTGACTGTTTGTTATTCCTGGGCAAGTTTTACGTTCGGTAGTTTGCCATTGCTTTCTGAACGACCACTCCCACCATTGTACGGAAATACCAACGCAAAGGGGGAGTGTTTCCAATTCGCCCGCAGCTGTTTTTCGAAAGTGGTATGTGGGATTACGAATTGCATTCGTAGCCCCTTCGCTCCGCAGCCGGCGTGAACGACTGGGGTTAAAATGAAATTGTAAGAAGACACAGATTATAGTAGCAACTAGGAAGAAGGAAACACCACAATGTGATGTACAAATAAATGGGAATATTCTTAAACAAGTGAATCGGTACAATTATCACGATCAGTCATAACATCTGTTGGGAAATGCCTTGAAGAGATTAGAACAAGAATTATCATGACGAAGGTAGCCGTTTCCAAGATGAAAACCATACTGACCAATAGAAAGATGTCACCTGCTATGAGAAAAAGAGTGTTGAGGTGCTACATAGAGCCTGTATTTTTGTATGGATGTGAAGCGTGGAACATGAGCAGTCAAGCTAATAGCATCTGTTGGCTGTGGAAATGTGGTTTCTTAGTAAAATGCAAAGAATAACATAGACAAACAGAAAAATCAATGACCAAGTCCTACAAGAAACAAATGAAAACCGTAAACTGATTAGCGATTTTAGAGATAAACAGTCAAAACCCTTTGAACACGTTATGAGAAGAAATACATTGGAGAACTTTGTGACAACTAGCAATATTGAGGGGAAAAGAACAAGGGAAAGGGAGACATGTAAATACCACATGGCCGCGTGGTTTGGTCGAGACAAGACCACAGAGCTGATCCACGACTCTGGTGATCGTGTGAGATAACGAAACATGACCGCATACGCTTATCGGCATGGCAGATAATGATGATGACCATTGTTTTCTGCCTCTAACCTTGTTGGTAACCATACACTTTGTTTACATCATTTGTCTAAGGTACTGACGAATTATCCGAAAATAAAACCTGATCTTATATTAATTAATTTTAGCTTTAACAATTTTTTTTAAATGGGCTTATTTTCGGGGGTTGACTTATATATATATATATATATATATATATATATATATATATATATATATATATATATATATATATATATATATATATATATATAAATCTACATTTATTCATGTATACAATTCTACATTTATTCAAATGCAGTCATGTCATCTTCTGGAACATCGTCATAACTTTCCAAATCCCGAATTCCGGCCTGAATTTCATGCGACTCCATTTCCTGTAGAACCATTTCATGACAAGCAATAAAGCTTTCCTTAAATGAGCATTTTTTGTCCATGTAGCCTCTCGTGGTGCATTGGTAACCTTATTTCACACGAGTGACGTATTTAATTATGAACAACATCCCTTCATTATCAAGTGCGCACCAGTGGCGTCTGTACTCCGACTGGCCATTCAGCAACAAGTCTCTCATTCTATCTGACGATATTAACTAGGGCTTATTTTAGGGGTAGGTCTTATATTAAAAGCATCCTGAAAAATCGTGCTAGGTCATTTATATGGGTTGGTCTTTGTTTCTGGGAAACACGTTAATAGACATGACGAACATCCCGAGCATGATCTCTCCCCCCTCCCCCCCCCCCCCCCAACCAGACTACACCCATCCCTCCCTCCCCCAGTTCACTTTGCCAGCTGATAATTGTATCAGTTGCAGCCTTGAGGTCTGAAGCGAGGCGTTAATATCATTCCCTCCATCTAACAGCCATGGCATATACGTACAGTTTTTAACACCCGTGCTGTTTGTACCACGTATCTGGTTGTTAAATTAAACACGACTGTTGAGGATTACCCATCATGGAGCGACTTCTTCTGTTTGTTCTCTTGGTGGTAAAGACAACATCCAAGCTTATCGACCTTTCTCATGACCATGGACCAAATACCCTGATGTCACCTCTTGCACCACATTTCAACAGATCCAACATCTTTGCTGGCGACTACCTGCCTGTAGTGTAGTAAGTGTACACCAAATATTTCTCCATTCTCCACCTAGCGGGCTAGTTGCTTTGTAATTTATTCTCTAATTGTTAAGTCCTATTGTTAAAGAGCTTCCGGTTTTTATTTCTTTCTTATGTCCTTTTGTTAACAGCTTAACGTACAAATTATTAAGTCTATAAGAAAACGTAAAGGTATTCCAATAGACGATACTGCCGCTTCAGGTGTCAAGTGTTAAACCTTCACGTTTTCTATGTCACGACATATCAGATGATGTTAGTTAGTTCCTTTTCTCGTCGTCATTCTTCCCCAATAATTAACATTTGCTATTGTATTTTATTACACTATTGTATGAGGCTGGATTGATCTCAGGAGATCAACTTGGGAACTATTTGAGGCCACTAGGATAGCTCATAAATAAACACAAATAGTATTGTTTGGCGCTCACAGAAGTAAGAAGAAGGAAGTAGAGACTAGAGGACGCACTAGACAACATGAAAATTTAAAGAAATTACCGACCGCGATTCGAACATACGTCGACGTACACCTGTTTCTTCAGCGAGACACCGTCGTCATTTGGAGGTGATAGGTTCAAATCCCGGTTGGTAACTATAGCTTCCACATTTTATGTTGTCGCGCGCGCCCTTTAGTTTCTACTTCCTTCTTTTTACTTCTATTAGCGCCAAAAAATAATGTGTGTGTTTATTTATTGATTGATTTAAGGGCTTTACTGATCGGGAAAAATATAATCCTATCTTAACAAAATAATCATGCCTGTGCTGGGGATTGAACGAAAACCATTGTCTTGAGCTTCACATACACCATCTACTATGCCCTGCCACTCCTATTGAAAACGTATAACTGAAACAAAATTATTGACTTTTTTACATAAATAATGAACTGTTGTGAAGTTCAAAGAAGGTTGGTTGTCCGTATTAGGCATACTAGCATACCGTGAAGGCAAGATGCCGTGGTTGTTTCACAGTTTTTCTTATTTCCGTTTTGTTTTTTCACACTGTAATAGACATTGCTTTTTGTCTATTTTACGAATCATCGTCGACTATGCTTATTTTCCTTAAAATCAGTCGCTCTGTTTGAGCTATAGTCTTGTTTCATCTGTTCAGTGTTTTAATGTAATTAAAGTTGAGAGGAACATTAGAAGATATATGACGACTACTCAAACTGAGAGCTGTATGCACAACTGATGGGAACCTGTCCACTCCAGTGACTATATAGCATATGGCTTAAAGAACAATGTGAACATCTAGGCGATGTCTACTAAACATCTCAAAAGGGTGTTTCACCAACCAGGTCTATCATCCACTGTAACTCACAACTATGGAACATGGCGCCCCTATGTTACTGGCGCTCATTAGGCATGCCAAGAACAGGGGCACTTTAGCCTCTCGTGGATGTCGTGAGAGGTGACTAAGGAAGGTTGCAGTGGAACTGGCTACCTATCGGGTAGAAAACTTGAGCTCAACAAGCCAACCAATCATGAGCAGAAATAAAGAATTGGAAATAAACATCAGTCAATCAATTAATACGAAAGCCGGGCTTTTGTCTATAAGAAATATGATGAAATGCGGAGAAAGCCGTACATGATTTGGATGACGGGCATACTTCCAGTCACCCAGGAAAGTCTCAAGAATAGGAACCTGCAATGTTAGAACTATATATATTGTTTCTGTTTTTTATATCCAATTTACAGGACATCGCTGTCAACACCAGCCTTTTACTGCTGTTGTTGATGTCTTGGCAAGTTTACGTTCAGTAGTTTGCCGTTGCTTTCTAAACGACCGACTCCCATGCCAACACGTTAAAACCTAGCATGACACGGTCTGCTGCCAAATCGGTCGCAGCTGTGTTTCACACGCAGGTAAGCGGCCTCACGAATCGAGTCCGCAAGACCCTATCCACGGAGGACGGCATGTGTGTAGTGCAAAACAAAAATAACAAATGGTAAGGGAAATTAAATAATATAAGATTAGCAATTTGGGATTATGAGAAACAAGATAGAATGATGCTGGCAAAATGATCTTAAACACATATGAAACAGTGCCCCCTCTGCTGTGTGTCCACAGTGACGAGGTAGAGGGGCTTGCGCGTTCCAATAACCCCAGGAGCTATGCCGACGGTTGCACAGCTACTGGTAGGGTCACCCATGTCGGACAGGTCAAGGGAAAGGAACCAGACCAAGAGACACACAAACCTGCTGCCTTGAAGGTACACTGGGGACAGTCAAAGGCTAGAGAAAGCACCCCGAAAAATGCTTGTCGAAATCGGATGTACTGAGCCACGGGCTTAACAAAGCAGTGCAACGTAACTTACTTCATGATGTCACAAATCAAAATTAATCGTTATGGTGCTAATCCCGTGAAGTCCCATCAGGCGGCGATAGTGCCGGGCCCCCTGCCTCGAGGGGGTGCACCCATGACTACTGCTGGTCACCTTCCCCTGTGCTGTGGAGTCAAGGCACAGAGGTGTAAGTTAAGAGCTATTGACCAAAAACCCCGGACACTCAACGTACTACAGTGGAATGCCGAAGGAGTTTATAACAAGAAAGTCTCTCTAACAAAGCGTCCTCATAAAGATAGAATAGATGTGTCATGCATTCAAGAGACATACCTCAATGCCAATCGCAGATTCTCAGTTAGAGGATACCAGGCTACCCGTTTCGATAGCGAAGGACACACATGAGGAGTCCTAATACTTACACGAAATACAATACCTTGCAGCGAAGTATCTGTGATCTCTGACAACCAAACGGAAATTATAGGTGTTGATATAATGATAAAGGACATGAAAATAAGAATTTACAATCTGTATAGCCTAGCAGATAACGACCTTACACTCTCAAACATGAAAATAACTGACACAAACTGCATTATTGTCGGAGACTTTAATAGCCGTTCAGAAAGATGGGGATAACCAGATACTGACAAAATAGGAGATGAAGTGGAGGTCTGGGAAATAGACTCAAATCTCCATCTACTCAACAAAGAGGATGGCACACCGAGCTTTTACCTCCGAAGATAGTTTACCGTTTCTACTCCAGACTTAGCTTTCTGCACACGAGACATCCTCCACAAAATCGATCGCCATGTGCTTGACCAGTTAGCAGGTAGTAACCACAGACCAATCTAGGTTGTAATGAATATGGAGTACGTTCCACGGGAGCAAAAGCCTTTGCCCCGCTGGAATTACAAATGAGCAGATTGGGACAGATTTGCCATACTAACAGACAAATATTGTGAAAACATAAATACACGATATGGCAACATAAAGCAAATTGTGGAAAGTCTAAACAGAGTAATAATACAGGCAGCCACTGAGTCTATTCCTATAGGAGCGAGGAAACATTACAAACCATACTGAACTGAAGTACTACAAATTTTGGAGGACAAAGTTGAAGATGCCTGGAAGACAGCAGAGAGAGAAAAAACAACTGAAGCGAACATCTCTCTCAAAGCCATCTCAGCAAAATATATAAGAACAGTAAAGCAAACAACAAGAGATTGTTGGAGGGATAAAACAGAAAACCTGAACTTTGACAGGGATGGAAACAAACTATGGAAACTAGTGAAAGCCGTGAACAACGAAAGACCTAAAAACAAACAAATAACAATTAAACAAGGAAATGCCTTGTTTACAGGAAAACAAAAGGCTGCAAATGCACTAATGGACACTATGCCAGTGCAAACCACATTGATATTACAACCGAACAGTAGAAAGCAATCAAAGATAAACAGATACATCGTAGTAAAAACAGAGACAGCAGCAGAATATAATTTGATGGCAAATCTAACAATGGAATAAATGGAAAAGGCAATGAATACCCCAAAAATGAAGAAATCACCAGGAAAGGGTGGAATCACAATTGGAATGCTAATAGGACCAGGCACTAAGGCAAAATAGAAAATACTAGCAGTCCTAAATTACAGCTGGAAGAGAGGAATAGTTCCACAGGCATGGTTTGAAGCTATCCTAATACCAGTCCCAACGAAAATAAAAGACCTGGAAGAACCAAATGGCTATCGACCTATCAGTCTACTTAGCTGTGTAAGAAAACTACCGGAAAGCATTATCAATGGCAGGCTAACATGGCATCTGGAAGAAAACCAACTCTTAACACCACACCAAGCAGGATTCAGAAAGTACAGATCCACTGAAGATCACATAACCTATATAGCTCTGGAAACAGAGGATGTCTTCCAGGAGAAAGAGCACACACTAGCGGTCTGGATAGATTTAGAAAAAAGAATTTTATAAAGTATGGAAGGAAGGACTGTAAGTAAAACTGCAAAAAATGCATGTTTGTGGAAAAGTGTATAAATGGATCAGCCACTACCTTAAAAACAGAACTGCCAGGACAAAAGTACAAGGACAAAGCAGCAAAATGGTGCTGTTGGAGCAAGGTGTCCCCCAATGAGGTTTCTTTCACCAACATCATTCCTAGCATATATAAAGCAATGAATGAATCACTGAAAAACGAGAAGTAGATTGAGAGCTTTACCAAAGTATGACTACAAAAACAATGGACGTTGCGGCCAAAGCCTTCGTCAGCACAGAACAAACAAACAAACATAGATTAACAATACACGAACGACAATACATGTAAGTATACATTTCAGTTATCTGTGTCCTAGCTTGAACGGCTATCCATGGATTGATTCCAGTACCAGAGCGCTATGTGTCGGCTCTGCAATTATGGAAGCCTTCTTGGATTGCGGGGAATAATAACCTAAAAATAAATTAGATATTATAGATTGATTAATTATATATTATTGATTGATTATTTCATTATGCGATTAGGTTATTATTAGATTGTTTATATACATAATTGGCTTAGAGGTTATGACTTTTCTCCGTAATCTCGTATACTCTCGTCGGTAACGTGATGACGGTTCAAATCAGCAGTGGTTCGAATCGCATCAGTAACTTACGGGGTATGTGAGCCGGCCGCTCAGAAAGAAATGGCAAACTACTGAGCGTAATCTTGCCAAGAGATCAACATACAGCTGAAAGATGCTGGTGTTGACAGCTAAGTCCTGTAAAGGATATGCTTTAAAAAAAAAAATATACATAATGAATTAAAATATACAAAGATTGAATAAATAATAGTTATAAAATATAAAAATAAGAATAATATATAAGTAACCGATGAATATTATGAAAGCTACCACATGTTGAGTATGGTGGTGTTACGTAAGTCGGACTGGAGCGGTCGTTGACATGAAATTGTCGTAAACAGTACTCACTGCAACTAGATTCGTGTATTATGAGCTTGGTCAACAACGACAGCGTTGAATAGGATTTGCATCGCACGGCAGACTGTCCGACCATGACGCTGGTTTGCAGTATCAACAAATTAAGTTTGACCAGGTCTGGGCGGTGGGGAAGTTTAAATCTGCTATGGTTCACCAAGAAAATCCTTGCAGACCTGGAACGGGTTACTTTGGCAATTAATCTGGAGAGTTGATAGAGGAAGATTATTAGTGGCCAATTCATTATGGCCACCATCGACGCTACCAACCGACAACGTGCTAGATTGTTGAATAACAGTATAGCATATATACGTGGAACATTGTGGCTCTAAAAGATCTCATAATGATTAATTATTTCATATTAGATAAAATCGAATATAATTATTAGATTTCTGATGTAAGATTTACAACACATTTACAAATAAATTAGAATATATTATAAATAGACAACTTATTGTAGAAGGCGATATGTATTTGACATTTAAATCAAGAATATTCACAGATTCTTGTCTTTGCAGATTAGCAAGTTACAGCCCCAGAGAATAGACAACTCAAGAGTTATTAAAAAATTTGTATTTTGGTTAAATAGGCATTTCTACTTTGCTTCACATTTTGTTTATGTAAAGCGGGGGTGAGTGCCATGATCCATGTAAGGTCATGGAATAGTCATGTCATAACCCAAATTAGACTAGGTCAGAGATTATGGCAGTGTTCAGTAAATGAACACATGGAACGTGAAAAATGAATACTTTTCACACAGCGTGGAAACGCTGAGACTCGCTTCGCGGTTGACACGAGGTGAATCCTACAAGATTAGTCTGCGCTGAGCCATGGTCTGGGGAAGACATGGTCGGATGTGTACAGAGAGCAATGGCTAAAGAATATGCCGCTCTTTTAATAATTGTTTAGAGTTGTGTTGAGTTCGTTAGATGTAATTGTGATGTCGAATACTTGTCATTGTCACTGAATTATGTAATATTCTTAGACGAATATAAAGTGTGGAAACCGTCGCTGGAGTCGCATGCATTATGTTCGTCATTGTTTGAGTGAAGATAGAATCAAAAGGTCATGGCTAATGGTAACCAACTATAAGGGATTAGCCAGAAGAAGTTATGTGCTCAACAGAAAGAAGAAGTAATAATCTATTTTCCACACATAAAGTTCACGGAGTCAGAGGCGAAATAAATAAATGGGATGACGCAGCCACCGCTCAGATGATATAAGCACGAATTGACGGACATGATGAGATTTCTTATAATAAAATGAATAATAATGCATTAATGAAATTTAGCCGTCAACTCGCCATCTACTCTGTGGCAAACTGTAATTTTCGTGGCGGACTGTTGTGTTGGCATTTTGACAGCGGCCTGATGCATGTATTTGCCTGTGCGTGCTGTTGGGTTGTCGGAACTGCTGTCTGTTCCACTCTTTAAATGGGACAGTGAGGGGCATTTTCTGTGATATTCACTGGCCCAGGAATTGAGAATTATAGGAATGACCCTTTGCCATGAAGTTGGAACCGCAACTAACTAACTAACTAACTAACTAACTAACTAACTAACTAACTAACTAACTAACTAACTAACTAACTAACTAACTAATTAACTAACTAACTAACTAACTAATTTACTAACTAACTAACTTACTAACTAACTTACTAACTAACTTACTAACTAACTAACTAGCTGGTCTATACATAAATGGGGCTATCACCATACAAACAATACCTTCTTCTTCTTCTTCTGTGTTCATCCGGAGTTTTTTTTTCGGATGTGATTGCGTTGTGCCTGTTTACAGCAGAGCTGCGTTCTTGGGCCGTTAGGCCGACACATCCGACCTCTGCGGGCATTTGTTTACCGGGTTAACCTTCCCGGGAAACAATATCTATCATGATGAGAACAATTATCTTTGTGCTTTATTTGGAGATAATCTTGTTACATGACAAACCACATGACTCAATGTCTCTTGATGACTAACTCAGGACTCAGGCAGTACCCACTTGCCTACTAGAGTCGTCATTTCTCATCCGGTATTTGCATCATAAAATACATATTCCTTGGAGCAATTTCATACCTGTTGCTACAATTCTGCTTTTACCTCACTTCCATGGTCTAGTTATGAATCACGATGTTTACAGTAGGATAGCGTTGACAAGTACTATATGTGTACATAGAAAAGGTAAATGATCCATGTTCACACTGGCGGTGTATTAGCTACTTGGCGCTAGTTCCATATGTTAGGCCAATCGGTACGCAATACTTGACGTGGTTAGTATCATGCTGACCGACTTTACACCTCTGGACATTTTTGGTACCAATTTCAGCTTCATCGACCTGGAAGCCAAGGTCAGAGAAAACATACAACTACCGGCTCAAAAAAGACTCGAACACACAACCACTGGGTGGCAGGCAAGCATGCTAGCCACTATGCTACAGTTAATCCCTATTTGTTGTTTACTTATTTATTGTTTATTAAACAGTCACATTCAAATAACAGTCTTGAACACCATTAGGAAAGTAAGTCAATAATTGACCTTTTACATGCCTTGAAAACACATACGGCATATGGTATTAGACGCAAATTTTATAGCTCAATCGCCACTCAGCAAGTGGTATAGTCAATAAAACACATTCGGCATATGGTATTAGACGCACATTTTATAGATCAATCGCCACTCAGCAAGTGGTATAGTCAATAAAACACATTCGGCATATGGTATTAGACGCACATTTTATAGATCAGTCGCCACTCAGAAAGTGGCATAGTCAATAAAACAAACGCTTCCTTTACTTCCAAAGACATTTCCTGGTCAGCATTTAGACTAGTAGAACTTGGAGCCCATGCCATTTGTGAAAGCGACAGAACATCATTAGGCGCAGTTATTAAAGGGCTGGTTAATGAAATTATATCACCCCTCTTTGGTGGAGGCAGTAACTGCTGGATCACGTACACTAGTTCTACCAAAGTGGCTGTACTATCTGGTTCACGGTTAGAGATACAGAAGTTGGCCAATAGATGGATGTGGTATGCGTGGATATCTTTCGTTAATTTTCCGGAGCTGAAAAAACATGCATGTTGTATTTCAGGGTTATGTGGTAATTTAGAGGACACGTTGGTTGGCTTGAAGACCGACTGTAGTAGGCAACTGTGACATAGTCGACGGTCTCCCCTCTAGTTTTGCTTACATTACGGTTAAGATTGTATCTTTCATTTTAGGTATATCTAAAAAAAACGATCTTTTCCTAAGTTCCTATGTTTATATATATCCATAGATATTCATGTGTAGTGGGCAAGGAGTTAATCTCCTGTAACCCCAGTACATATTCTATGTTTCTTTAACTGTATATATTATACATTATTTTATAGTAATAGCATTTGTACGAGCTCACTGCCCCAGCGCAGGTCGGACTGAGAAACATACCCAGTTTTGGACTGTGAACATTGTGGTCACACCAGACTCTGCCTGGCTAGTTGTCGTCAGCCGGCAGATCGTCCATTTCACCGAAAACCTGATGCGGAAAGGACACAGGAGAGCCAGATACTGGCTATACAATATTGTGTAACTAAAAGGAAAAACACTATCCGGCTGTATTAATCCATAGGTTCGAGAGAACCAATTTGAGAAATATTTGACTACCACAAATATTTAGAAATTATTAAGCTAGTGGCCACTGTTCCCCCGGTGATAGGTGTGATCACAAAAATTTGGAAGGTACGTTGTTTTAGTTTGTACGATTTTACAAGTATATATTTACCGTTATTTGTGGTGTATATTCAGGGTGAACTAAGCGATAACTTAGGTTTGAGAACAGGGAACCGGAATAAATATATCAATAATGGAGACACCGCTGATACTAAGACCGAAATAAAGGAAAATTTAAGGGAGCGGCGACACACAAAATGGCGAAATTTAACCGGCAGGCACTGGACTATAGAGGAATGGTCAGACAATGAAGCTTGATATTTAACTGGCGACTAGTATAATATATACTAGAATAATATATCGCCAGTGAAGAATATAATTATAGAATGAGATGGGTAATTCGGAGGAATAAATGGTGATAGGAAATACTGATCATTTATTTGTGAAATAATTCTTTCACGTAGTCTACTGGAGACCACATGTGTCAGAGGTCACCTCATGACAGCGTGGGACAGGCCTCCCAATCACATCAGTTCCTTGCTTCACCGCAGTCCTTCACTGCCTACCCTCTACATCTATGTTAATACTTCGACCTCCTGTAGAATTTAATTTGTAAGTCTCTGGAGTGAATCGGAATTATAATTTACAATATTTCTTCATCTGCAGAGATAGAATCTGAGTGATTCATATGTTCATACTTCGTCAAGTGAATTTACTTTGTGGGCTTCATAATCTATGTTCGTACTTCGTCACGTGAATGTAATCTGTGATTCATAATCTACGGTGATACGTTGTCGAGTAAATATAATCTGTATGATTTTTAATCGATGTTCGTGTTATCATAGTTAAATGTAATCTGTGGCATGCATCCTCGCCGTGTACACTTCATAGTGTTAAATGTAATTTGTGTGGTTTATAATATATGAGAATGCATCATAGTAAGAAGTACAATCTGTATGTTGTAGAGGGTGATCAGACTTAGAAATATACAATGATGTGTCAGTAGTCTGTAGAATGGAATACATGTGGGTCTGAGTCTGATTAGAATGAAAGATGTGGCTAAGGAAAATAGTAGTTGTACACTTTAGCCATTTGTCATTGTGTTGTCTTAGCGCTAGGGATGTGTCTGTGACAGAGGTGATAGTCTTGTGACGCTAGTCTTGTCTGAATATGAGACTGAGAGCGAGCAATGAGTGTATCCTGAGTGTAGGACGAGCATTCACAGGTTCTGTTCTCTCTGAATACATTCCAGAATTTCTGCACCTTCATTGCTGGTACCGTGAGCCAGCAACCTACAGCAACACATACGTACCTGTCTTGAACAAAGCATTTATGAAGGAATAAAGAAAGCCTGTGGTCCAGTGATCAAAATAAGTGCACCATTGAAAACCTTGACTGGAGAAATCATCACTGATAAGAAACAGCAGATGGACAGATGGGTAGAGTTCTATTTGGAGCTTTACTCAAGTGAGACCAAACTAGCGGATGATGCCCTCAACGCCATAGAGGCTCTACCAACTCTTGACCACCTGGACACACTTCCCACCATAACAGAAGTTGTTTTTTTTTTTTGCATATTCTTTACAGGACATCGCTGTCAACACCAGCATCTTTCAGCTGTATGTTGATTTCTTGGCAAGATTACGCTCAGTAGTTTGCCATTGCTTTCTGAGCGGCCGGCTCACATACCCCTTACGTTACCGATGCGATTCTAACCACTGCTGATTCTCACCGTCATCACGTTACCGACGAGAGTGTACGAGATTACGGAGAAAAGTCATAACCTCTAAGCCACGAAGCCGGCTTAACAGAAGTTAAGTGTGCTATAAATGAACTTGCATCTGGCAAGGCTCCAGGTAACGATGGGATTCCAATAGAGGTTATCAGGAGTGGGCTAGACACACTCACTCTACAGATCCACCAGCTAATAGAGCTATGCTGGCGAGCAGGACAAGTCCCACAGGATTTCAAAGATTCAAGCATCTTAACACTGTACAAGAACAAGGGCGATCGGAGCGATTGCAACAACTATAGGGGTATCTCACTTCTGTGTATTGGTGGAAAAGTATTTGCCAGAATTGTTCTGCACAGACTTCAAGTCCTAGGAGATCAAGTCTACCCCGAATCACAGTGTGGCTTTCGACAGAATTGGTCTACCATTGATATGATATTCTCATTGCGACAAATGAAAGAAAAATGCCGTGAACAGAATCAACCACTGTTTATTGCCTTCATCGACCTCACAAAGGCATTTGATTTGGTCAGTCGTGAGGGTCTGTTCAAGGCACTAAAGAAGATTGGCTGCCCACCAACTCTTCTGTCCATTGTGGAATCGTTCCACAAAGACATGAAGGGTATAATCAAGTTTGATGGTGCAACTTCTGAAGAATTTGAAATCAAGAGTGGAGTTAAGCAAGGTTGTGTACTAGCTCCCACCCTCTTTGGAATATACTTTTCACTTCTAGTGAAATATGCCCTTCGTGATCGGGATGGTGGTATATACATTCACTCACGCTCAGGTGGCGGCCTTTACAATGCTCAGAGATTGAAGGCCAAGACCAAAATTAGGAGAGTACTGATCAAAGAGTTGCTTTTAGCAGATGATGCTGCAGTTACGACCCACTCTGAGGAAGAATTGCAATGTCTACTATCTAGTTTAGTTTAGTTTAGTCGTTGGATCAACATCACGGCACACGGTTTAACCCATAAGTGCTCCGTTTTCCTCCTAACTCAAACCTGAGTCTGGAGAAACTCAGCTCAATGCACGAACTCCGTTGCATCGGCGAGGATCCTGAAATACTTTGGGTAGATTTTTTAATTCCAAATTTTGCCCTGGCAGCGCCGTTAGGCTACTCTTTTTCGATTTCCAACTGCCAAGGGATTTTTTACGTGCGCAACAATACACACGGGCGACCGATCTCACTACCCAGAGACCAGGGGGAATTTTATTACTGGAAGTCCAGGTGGATTAAAAAAAAAATAAAAAACCTGTCCTCACCGGGGCCTGAACCCGGGACCTCCAGTACTCTAGGCGGACACTATACCTCGAGACCACTCAGCACCCCCACTCAGCCTCTACTATCTGCATTCTCCAATGCTTGTTCTGAATTTGGTTTAACAATTAGCAAAAAGAAGACACAGATTATGTCACAAGGTGCACATGGGGTACCATCAATCTTTATTGACGACGCCGAACTAGAGATGGTAGACCATTTACATATCTAGGATCAGTGGTAAATAGCAAATTATCCCTAGATCAGGAAATCAACATCCGGATTGGTAAGGCAGCAACAACAATGAACAGGTTAAGAAAAAGAGTCTGGGAGAACAGGAAGCTTACTGCAAAAACAAAAGTCCTTGTCTATCAAGCCTGTGTCCTTAGTACTCTTCTTTATGGCAGTGAAACCTGGACAACTTACTCACACCAAGAGAAACATTTAAACAGCTTTCATATGCGGTGTCTGCGAAGAATTCTTGGTATTAAGTGGCAAGACAAAATCACAAATACTGAAGTATTGGAAAGATCAGGTTGTGTGACAGTTTATTCCATGCTTAGTCTTCGTAGACTTAGATGGATAGGACATCTCAGGAGGATAGATGATTGTAGAATACCAAAGAACATCTTTTTTGGTGAATTACAGATGGATAAGAGATCTCAGGGTCGGCCTCTACTGCGATACAAAGATGTGTGTAAGCGGGACATGATTGATACAGGCATTGATAATGCACATTGGGAGCAAGTCGCCGCTGAACGTGTTGCATGGAGGGCAAACATCAGAAATTGAATAAAGACAAAGGAGAACATTATTGCAGATAAGTCACACACCGAGCGTTTGAAACGTAAGATGGTGCATTGTGACATTATGAACCACCATAATTGTACAGTGCGTCAAAATTTTCACACCAAAACAGAGGGCAGTATACAATTGACAAAACTAACGCGAACGAACACCAACATGACACCAAAGATAGACGGGTGTCGTCTAAAATTAGAAACTTACAGCGTCTACAAGTAGGGAGATTATTTGACGGGGCCGGTCACGTGATGAAACCCTGACCCGCCGCTAGCGTTCAATATTTAAATCGCGCACTTCTCCTTCAATTAGCCTGACGAACGGTCAGATCGCTGTGTGACCTGTATTTTTCATAGAAATGACGGCAGTTTGATCCGAACTCCGAGGTAAGCATGTGAATCCTCAGATCTTTTTGGTGCCAGATGTGTACAGTAGATGTATGCAGTGTTTGTGCGTCAATTTAAATGTATTACTGATAAAATAAAACCTCTGAAGTGTAAAATTTTCGACTGCTATCTTCTGACTACGCAGAGCCGTTTCCCGGCCAAACTGACAATCTCACACATTCTCAAAACTGCAAACTCTGAAGTTCTTCAAGATATATGTTAGCTGTAATGTGTGCATACTACAACAATCTATCACATGCATAATGGTGGAAATGACCACGTATTCACATGTACCCACTGTGAACGGACATTTACAGCGCAAACTGGCCTTATCAGTCACATTCGCTACCGCCATAGATAAAAGTTATTATGCCTTTTTAACGCACAAACTATCGTCTGTCAAGACGGAAAGGTGCCAATGTGAATACATTCCAGAATTTCTGCACCTTCATTGGTGGTACCGTAAGCCAGCAACCTACAGCAACGCATACTTACCTGTCTTGAACACCCTGTCTATTGCCGGAGAGTGTGTGAACCAGCAACTTGCTCGTTAACATCATCCGAGCAGACAACCTGGGAGCGAAGTGTGAAGATAAGTCCAACACCACCTCGGCTGACACCGTAACCCAGCAATTTAGTTCATGATTATCTTTTCAGACACCTTAGCTAGACTAACCAGATACTTCTTCAGCATTTCAATCATTAAATTTGTTGTGATATTTTACATTTTAACTCAACTAGTCTGTTATACGTTAGTTAACATTAGGAGATTAAGAAAAGTAATGAAAGTTGTAACTTCATAATTGTAATCTATCTCCGTGTTGTGAGAAAGGATCAGTAAAGGGGGCTCTTTTATTTTACAGGCATTCGTAGCCAGATTACTTAAGCCTACTAGAATACTAGTACGGTTGTTCGCTTTACCTATCTGTGCCTGGACATTGTCAGAAGACGTGGTCATTCCTGGGACTGTTCCAAATCATACATCCGAGCATCGCGAGCCAATTCGGCCTCTTCTTCGACAGTAATTAGTCTTTCGGAATACGGAAAGTCTATTGGTTGCTATTTCTGATCATTGTCTATCAAAATAGTCAACATATCGCTACAGCAACTTTCAAACGAATACATCTTAAATAGTTAAAACTAACGGAATCATACGGCAACCGATGAGACAAACATGCGCATCATAAAGGAACATGAAATGCATCATGAAATTAGTTTAAAAATAAATGACAGATTTAAAGGTGAGAGGATCGGCGCGAAGTGATTACCAATGCAATTCATAATACTTCATACCGCGTTTGAAACACAGCTGCGGGCGATTTGGAAGCAGACCGCCTTGCGTTGCTTTCCATACAAAGAAATAGGGGCAGGTCTTTCAGAAAGCAATGGCACTCTACTGAACTTATCTTGCTGCGGCAGTTACCTTTCTTATCCATTGAACATAAATTTGCCAAGAAATCACAAATCGCCGAAACACGCTGGGATGACTGCCACGTCATGTAAAAGATATGCAACTCACTTTTATTGGATATGGCTCAATTTCTTTTCGCTGAGCGGCCTGAAAAAAAGCGCCAACCCCGTTGCTCCATTGAGATCCCCCAGGAGTCTACAAGAAAATTGCACTCGTGAAACAAGTGACGGCGTCCTGAAACGAATCGGCGACCTTTGGATGCGATTTATTCACTTCGCTATAGAGGCTAGCGCCACGTATTGTTTGCGTGGACGTGTGATGCCATGATCGAGTTTATAGAGTTATAAATCATGGCATGACTTAGAAAAAAAGTGCGGTCTGTATGAAGAGACCGTACAAAGTAATCCGCCACGAGTGTTGGTCACAAAAGTGTTAAAACGTGAAAAGCGCTCGGGACGCTTTGTGGAAAGGACAAATCGTCACTTTCAAGATCAGTTGGACCTGAGCCACGGTCAAATGAGGACGTGGTTTCTGGTTCAAGTTGCATGGAAAAAAAAACTGCGCCGCTACTCGTGTGTTTACTAATTGTAGTTTCTAGATTAGTGGTTCTCAACCTTTTTTGGCCCTTGCCCCCCCTTCACCATATTTCCAGAACGTCATCCCTCCCTTCCTATCAAAAATTTGGCCCATGGCCCCTTCAACGTATTTTCAGAACGTCATTCCCCCCCCCCCCCTTTCATCTTTCCTATCTAAAAATCCCCCCCCCACCCCCTACACAGTGTACGTAAAAATGGAAGGTACATGTAATAGCATATACTAAAACAAGTCTAGACATCCACATAAAACATGATTTGTGGGTCTACTTACTTTATAAAATGAATTTTAGAAGGATGAGACGTACATAAATGTAAAGTATGAAGGGAAAAACAATATCAAATAATCGGTTCTTGTATTAACGCGATCTTGAAATGGTTTTCATCCCCCCCCCCCCTGGAAACCCTAAAATTCCTCCACCCCCTGAGGGGGGGGGGAGAGATTCCCCACCGGTTGAGAACCACTGTTCTAGATATTGTGTAAGACTGATAAATGTGTTGCGTAACTGACGATGTAAAATGTATAATATTTAGAGACAACAGAATAATACAACTGCGTCAGTGATGAGACGCGTTGAGTTTGTTATAAATAGTTAGTTGTCATGAACTGTGCAGAGTGGAAGAGCTTAAAAACAACATAAAAGAATAATGGAAATAGCTACAGTTAGAAGATTACCGTATCGCCAGGCAGAAAGTCATTGGTACAGAAGTGCGACTGCACAGTCAGAAAGATATAATATTTGCCCCACAGCGTAACCTCTCCAAGTACTCGTAGCGCGGTGTCAATATCGGGCAAGAAGTGTATCATGAACGCTCTGTGCGCCCACCGGTCTCATCTGGGTTGTGATCTCGTCCGTGCGGTATACGTCTACGGATATACACCCAAATATTGTCGATGCCAATATATCATCAATTGTCAATTAAACACGTAACGGCCATGGGCGTATTAACGAGATTTCGCCAATGGCAGTGACGACCCGAATGCCATAGGAAATCTTAGCATCAGCCGTGGGATCCGGAGCGTTTATAGGCATGTCTCGAGTACTGTTAGCTTGATTCGGTTAACCATTAACTCATACTGTCTATTTCAGTTTAGAAGCAGGCCAGTACTCCAGTGGTGAGCACGGCGGGACACATTTGGACGCCCCTATGCACTTGCAGCAAGGTAACATAAATATAGTAGCTTTCCTTCCATTAGTATCCACTTCATGATTCCACACACATACATACACACGCACGCACGCATGCACACTCATAAACTCACACATACGAATGAACACACACAAACCATAGAACACATACACACAAACAGACAATCGTACATACACGTACAACAAATTACCAAATCTGGATTCGCTAAGGAAACTACAAGTATATACACTTATCCCCTACCCTGTTACTATTTCAGTCCCAAAGCAATGGATAATGGGCTGTGGACCCATCACTACGATTCCCAACCATCGCCTAGTGTGCTCTTTTATATTCTTCATTTGGTCAGACAAAACAAAATATATCTGGCTTCTCCTGCGGTTATTTGCATTGTGTATTTTTATTAGCTGAGCTGCCGTGTGACTGTAGACAGTACTGCCTGCTGTCTGTTGGCGCCGAATGTTGGATGGGACTCACCAAACCCGATACCCCACATTGTACCAACGGCTTCAGACGGAGGAGCGCAATTGGGAGGTCGAAGTCTTATCCTGGTACGAGGAAATACAATCTAAAGACTATATGTCATGGCAGGACAGACCAGGCGCTAAGCCTTAGTCGGAAACTGATCTAGGATCGAAGCTCTGACAGGCGGACAGTTAGAGCTTTGCTATGCTAATTGTCAGCGTGTCACAAATAGGGATAGAAAGACTCGGGTTCAGACAGGCAGTGTAGTGCGATCACAGATACGACAGAACTCTAAGTTCAATTATCTTCGTCATAGTTTATTACAAGATCTGTCATCTGGCGAATAATCGTCTCGCACAATGGTTATAATATTACATGTACATTATACACAGCATCAAAGAACTATACAAAACATCATCTGTCTATCGTTAATAACTCAAAGCTAATTCTAAGCTAAGTCTATCTATGTGTCTCCCTCTCGAAGCTAGACCCTCCCCCATCAATGTCCAGTGACCGTCCGCCCTCTCGACTCTCGTCGGGTGGACACGGAGTGCTTGCCCCTGCGTGCATCTCGTGGGTTTCACCCTTTTACGCTTCTGGCGGGTTCCGCCTGGGCGTACTGCGTAGTTGGACGTCTGACTCATTGTTCTCGAATGTTCGAGCATGTTCGAGTCGCTGCTATTCTCTCCCCTGTTGCTGTGTTCCTTCTTAATCTGTATTACGTCCCTTCATTAATTAAGTGAGACCTTGACATGGTCCACCGTCCACCCCCCCCCCCTCCTATGGGTGTGGCCTTTCTTAATTAGTTGTAACTAATTCTGTCAAGGGATCATGGGATTAAGTATATGGTTTGGGATAGTAATTTAGTAGATGGTAACTCCGTTATCTGTATACTGGCACTAGCACTGATGTACGTACAGTACTGCTATTTAGGGTGGTTGCTAAAGAGTCTAATTCTCTTCCTATTCTTAAATTAAGCTATCCAAACCGAAGTTCTCTGGCGACTAATATTGTGAACTTGCGTTCTCCAAATGCGCCCTTTTCAGACATCCAAATATGATGTCCTGGACAATGGGCTCTTATTACAGAGTCTCATCAAGGCAGATTGCCTTGGCCCTTTTAAGAATATCTGCAAGCTATTGCCCCTTTAGTTGATAGTGCATAATATACCAATACTTTGTTTTTGTCCACTAATTGCTTATGTCCCTGTTATCTTGTTAGTGTCTGCTAATGTCCCTTTGATGTCCTATAACAGTGTATGTGCGTTATTTGTTTTTATTGAGTGTTGAGAATGTGTATTATAATTGCTGTGTCTAGTGTGTGAGCTACATGTGTGTTGTTGCTGTTTCTGGTGTTAGGATGTTTCTAAGTGTCACGAGCTAGAATTTCCACTGTCCTGATTTACCTGATATGTGTAATTTATGACTTGGATTTTCGAGCAGTGATTCTTAGATTGATTCTATTAATTCTTTTATAATCTATCTAAACACGTATAAAAATTTTGTGACAAGTGTTACATTTTACATCAGACGAGAACAAATTATAATTTAATAGTGGCGCGTACGATTTGCACGCATTGTACATTATTTCTTCATTTATTACATTCACGCTCTCGTTTATACGTCTTTCATTCAACAATTTTATCGTTTAAAAATTACAAATGAAGTTAAGGTAAAGGTTGTCGCCCTTAGAAAAATTGGCTATAGTAGAAAATTTTTTAAGTGAATACTTGGTACTAGTGTACCGACAATAACAGGATGGTTTATGATTTCATTTGAATTGGTTGCAAAAATTCATAGTTTGAACGAAAATTTTACCTGTTAATACAAGTTACGTTGAATCACTTGTCAACGCGTTTTATCAACATATACAAGTCTAACTGTGAAAGAAAATCTAAATGAAAATGGACATAGTTGTAAAATTAATAAAGAAATATTTTACATAATTAAATAATTAATTAACTAACTCCTTAGATGATCCTGGTGGTATCGTTCCTTGATGAAGAGTGTAGATGGTGTCGTCGCGTTAGTGTGATAGTCTTAACAAATGTTCTATTTCCAGTGAAATGTCGGTGGAAGAATGTCCAATGTTCTGTTTCCATGAATTTGGATGATATAGTAAGGTTGTTGGTGACCTCATCTCACTGTTAGTGATGGTTGGCAATGTCACAACTGTTTGTAGGTTATAAATGACTGGTGATTGTCTCGGTACTGGGTGATTACTTTTTCGAAACCGTTCATTCCACAAATAATCTAATAGAGTAGTATATGCTGTACGTGATTGGTTACAATCTTCTGATGAGTGTGGAAATTTTCAGTCTGATAGGCGCCCTTAAAAAATCGTATCACAGTTTTTAATATGGCGTACTGGTTGTTGTGTTACTCAGCTGGTGTATTTGGTAGCCTCGTTAGCAAATCAGGAATCAAATTATTGGAGCCCTTAATATGCTGGATCTCATAACTAAAGTCTTGGAGAATCAATGATCAGAGGACGATTTTGTTATTCTTTGGCTTACCGTCTTTTATCACCAGCAGTGGTGAGTTATTCGTCTGGATTATAAATTGGGTGCCTCTGAGGTATTTCTGTAATTTCAGCACACAATAGATCAGACTCAATCCCTCAAGTTCTGGTGTTGAGTATCTCGTTTCAGCTGGTTTTAATTTACGGCTGACGTAAACGATAGGGTGATCTACTCCATCATGATTCTACATGAGACATCCGCCTATAGCGACAGTACTTGAATCTGTTTTTAGAATAAACTGAGAATGTATATCAGGAAGTCGGAGGATAGGTGTATTTGAGAACATGGTTTTCAATTTATAAATTGCATCTTCTAAACAGATACTCTTACAAATGCAACTATTGCCAAATGTTCTAATTAAATATAGAATACCATTAATAGAAATTGTCAAAGTGGGTGTGAATTTTTCATAGAATATATTGACAATTTACACCAATAATAATGAATAGACATCATGGTGGTATTTGCACTTTCAGTATAAAATAATGTTGGCTGATTCATCAGCAAGGTTATAATTTCCATAGAAAGTTCATTTGCACAGAGGATTGCGGTTAAGGAAAAATTTTGAAGTATAAGCAATGTTGTTGTTAGTCTAGTTAACCACAGAAGTATTATGAGTATCTTACACCATGTCAACTCTGGTGATTTCGGGTGTTTAGATTTATCTGCTGTGTCGTGTTTGTTAGAGGATGTTGTGTTGTCACTGTCAGTGTTATTGGTGGGTGGTAACTCTGTGTTGATCTTATCAGTTGTTTCACTGCTTTTGCGTGTTGAAAAGATGTTTTTGTTGCTGTTGATAGATAAACTTGTTTGTTGATATGTGGGAATAGGGTATGTGGTTCGTATGTCAAGTAGGTTGTTAGCGATGTTTTGTTTGTATACTGTTTGTATGCATGGTTGTTATTTTGCGATGTTAGTTTGGTACTGGTGCAAAGTTCTGTAGATTTGTTTGTCTTTTATTTGTTGAGAGATGACAAATTTGGGTGGAACACGTGTAATGAGAATTGTCTGTTTTTAGTCTAATTTTGTCACTGGTAGTGTCCCTTGGAAATTTTGTTTTCACTTTTCTTTGTTGGCACTTATAATTATGTTCATCTGCAGTGTGACTGTTTTGTAGGTTGATAGCACCGTCTGTTAGAGATTTTGTTTGGTCATCGTGTGTACCTGTGACAGTTGTATTTGTTAATGTGACTTCGATTGCAGTTTGCACCTTCTGAGTGACACATGTGTAATGGACCTCGCTTGTTTCTTCTGGAGGTTTGTCACTGGTGGTCTCCCTTAGACTTTTGTTAATTTGAGGATCGAAATTTCCTTCAGGTGTCGTGGGATTATTGCTTGGTTTCTTTTTGCAATATTTCTTTTCCCATTTTCTGATGTCTTTTTCTGTACACTCTTTTACTCTGGGACGATTCCGTACAATTATATCTGCACAGTAATCGTGCAACACTGCGCATAATAAGCGTCCTGACATGAATGGTGTATGAATTCCTGTCACTGCTAGCGGTTTTTTTTTCACTATTGCCTGCAAATGTACGACATGTTAGAAAGTCCCCTGTATAGTCACTGTCTTTTACAAATGTTTCTCTGACTCCAATAAGGGTCGAACCACTATCACGGATTATTTTACAGGGTTGCTTGTTAACACACCCTTTGTAAAATTGAAGTTTGCCCATAGCTGATAAAGCGGCATTTGCTATTTCATTTGATATAGGTACTTTGTGGCTGCACTCAAGGGTTGTGTCTAACTGAAACTTCTTACATATATTACGTCCATCATAATCAAAGATGTCAATAACTTCTAAGGCATTGACTACTTCATGCTCACTTTCATTCTCACTTTCGTTTTGATCCTCACTTGAGGTGTCAACTAACACAGCATTTGCTTGTTTGATCATCCTACAACCCTCAAACTGTCCTGAATAATGCCTAAAAGAATACAAAAATAGCATTTAACTGCTCTTCTAAACTCTGTTCATTTAGCTTTTTGCTTCTCTACCGTCATTTTTAAATGGTGGCTATAGTTTGGTGACTTGTCGCACATTGCGTATTGTTCGTGTGACAATTTACAGTATTTGCATGGTGAGTACTTTAGCTTTGGCTTGTACTTGTTTTCTGATGGTTTAAAATTTATTTACATTCATAGCAGCTGATACCTAATTTTGACTGTTGTTTAACAAGAAGATATCGCGATTTAAAATGCAGACCCTTTATTTTCAATTTCTTGAATTGTCTGACAATCGCTCTGCTGCAAGAATTTTGAAAATGATGTTGGCAAGGATGTTATGATTTTGTTTATGATCATTATATCTCTAAGTTTGTCGAAGCTGTTGTCGACTTTAGCTGAACTGATCCACTTATTGAATACATCCTGTGCCATTGAAACATAATCTATGAAGGTTTGATTGACTTTAGGACAAAGTTTGGCAAACTTTAGTTGATATCCTGCTGCATCTAAGGAAAAATGTTGCATTATTCTACGTTTGATGTAATCGTAGTCCTTCCTTAAATCTTGAGGGATGGTCTCAATTACTTTTAATGGCTCCAAAGCTAAATTTCTCATTGCCCAATTCTGTTTTGGAATCGTGATATCTCATGATACATTCAAAGTTCTCTGACCAGGCGCTGATTGAATCGCCAGAACAGAAGGGTTTTACGATACCCTTAAACTTGTTATACTTCTGTTCTTCTTCTTTACTTCTTAATTTGTTTGTTGAAATTTTTTTGTTTGAATCTACCTCGAGTTGTTTTACCTTCATTTGCGTTTCTGACTCTATTTTCTTGGCTTCTATTTCTAATTCTTTTAGTTTTATGGTAGCCTCAATTTCTAGTTTTTTGTTGGCTGCGTCGAGCTCTGCTTTTTTTTGGCGTCGAGCTCTGCCTTTTTGTTGGCTGCGTCGAGCTCTGCCTTTTTGTTGGTGGCGTCGAGATCTGCCTTTTTTATGGCTGCGTCGAGCTCTGCCTTTTTGTGTTCTCGTTCTGCCGCTTTTTCTTGTCTTTCGTGTTCTTTTTCTTCTCTTACTAGATTTTCTGCATGTGTTTTCTGACTCCATTCCGCTAGTTTATCTGCTGTATAACCTAGCTTTAGCCCTAGCTCAATACACTTTTCTAGTGTTGACATTTTCTAGTTTTTGAAAAAATAATTATTTATAGAAGATTTATTCCCTTGAAAAATTTCTATTGTACAATTTTCGGTTATGTCCCTTAATATTTCAATTATACCAATAATACAAACATATATCAATAGGAAACAAAATTTACATGTGGAAAAATGAGTATCGTATAGAGATAGATGTGGGAAAATGAGTATCGTTTAGAGATACAATTTATAGTAAATATTTGGGACTTAGCTGATGTAAATGAAGCTTCCTCAGTACTATCGCTGTCTGCTTCAGTGGATGTTTCTGCTTCACATGATGTTTTCTAGACAATTTACATCATGCAACATGTATCGTGGAACAACCGGTTATTAGAGAGAAAAACATTAGTATCTTGTCACGTCACGTCAATGTCATGTTTATGATGAGAGTTAGCATTGTTATCGTATAACTGAGAGAGAAGTTCAATAGAATGGTAATTATTGTATAATGTTTAGACTTTGCCGATGTCGTGTATACTTTTAGTTTTTACTTGGCAAAACCAAGAACCTCAATGTATTATTTCTAATTCTTATTTCAAACTGTCTTGGGACTGCCAAAACGGACAGGAACCCCCAAGTATGTTACCTGTCAGCGTGTTACAAATAGGGATAGAAAGACTCGGGTTCAGACAGGCAGGGTAGTGCGATCACAGATACGACAGAACTCTAAGTTCAATTATCTTCGTCATAGTTTATTACAAGATCTGTTATCTGGCGAATAATCGTCTCGCACAATGGTTATAATATTACATGCACATTATACACAGTATCAAAAGATTTATACACAACATCATCTGTCTATCGTTAATAACTCAAAGCTAATTCTAAGCTAAGTCTATCTATGTGTCTCCCTCTCGAAGCTAAATCCTCTCCCGTCAATGTCCAGTGGCCGTCCGCCCTCTCGACTCTCGTCGGGTGGACACGGAGTGCTTGCCCCTGCGTGCATCTCGTGGGTTTCACCCTTTCACGCTTCTGGCGGGTTCCGCCTGGGCGTACTGCGTAGTTGGACGTCTGAATCATTGTTCTCGAATGTTCGAGCATGTTCGAGTCGCTGCTATTCTCTCCCCTGTTGCTGTGTTCCTTCTTAATCTGTATTTCGCCCCTTCATTAATTAAGTGAAACCTTGACACTAATCCGGCAGTTTCTGCAACTTTTTTTTTGTTTGATCCAGGTGTATTTATGTTATCTTTTCTCTGGAGTAAACTAGGCAGACCGAGAAAGAGATCATGCTGCATAGACAACACGTGGTCTCTACAGTTTAGCCCAGGCTTTGTTCTACGGATAGGTTATTATTCCTTTCTTATTTGAAGCACTATGTAACAAACTATCATCTGCCAAGACTGCAAGGTGCTAGTGTACAGTGTATTTTTAGATTTGCTGAAAGTGGTCTATCTATGATTTTTTTTATATTTGTTATTGTCTCTTCTATTATTGAAACATTGGACGTGGAAGTGATGTCTAGCGATGTCATAGATTATTTTTCATAAATACATATTTGTTTTGTACAATAAATAAATATAGGTGCTTTACAAACAATACATATAGACTGTGTACAATCAATACATATAGACTATGTACAAAACTGTTATGCTCTCCGTTGTGAAGTGGTTAAGTTGCATACCTCACGCTCCGAAGCTTGTGTGTTCGATTTCAAATTTCGTTATTGTGTTCATGAGTACAGTTTATTTTTTTTATTTTTATTTCGGACGCTCCTTATGGTCGTCGTTAAAGTAATGGAGTGCTTTGTGCTACGCTTTCGGCGGGCAGCACTGCAGAAAGAGCTCGAGCCATATGAGTTAAGGCAAGGTGTAATAGAGTTATCTTACGTCATGAAACCATTATGAATACATATATGTTCTCCACAGTTAAGTTATCTTACGTCATGACACCATTATGAATACATATATGTTCTCCACAATAAAGTTATCTTACGTCATGACACCATTATGAATACATATAGGTTCTCCACACAAAAATTATCTTACGTCATGACACCATTATGAATACATATATGTTCTCCACAATAAAATTATCTTACGTCATGACACCATTATGAATACATATATGTTCTCCACAATAAAGTTATCTTACGTCATGAAACCATTATGAATACATGCACGTTTCACGGTCTTGCGTAAGGCAAGTACAAAGGCTCGTTTGTTGACAAGTGAGAAACTAATTACAGTTATTAAATCACTTGACGTGACCCACGCCAATAACGATTCAAACACTTTATTCGCGCAACGCACACTTTACAATCAATGCATACATCGCGCAATCATAATTCATAATGTCATCATATAATATATCAATGCAATACATCAATGCAATACACTTACAAGTCAATCACACAGGCATTCGGTCTCCAACACTCGTACAGGCTATCTCTCGGTTCATGCTCAAACTCCATTCATTACCAGCAACCATTCAAACCCGTCTGTCCAATACGACGTCTCAAGCCAGTCTGCTGGCCGTTCAGTATTCTCGCCAGCCGGAGTACAGTCCACCTGCGTGAGCCACTAGTTTCACGCAGTGTTCTGACTGACTCGTCACAGGCTTAGCGTTGCTCAGGGCTGAGCCTGGCTGACTCTTGCTGGCGTTGTCGAAGACGCTGCGTAATACCTGCTTGTCTAATCATCGCTCAAAGTTGAGTCCAGTTGCTTTCGTCTGGTGTTGGTACAGACGACGCGTCGCAACACTGGGTGAGAATCTGACATCATGTTCTCCACAATAAAGTTATCTAACGTCATGACACCATTATGAATACATATATGTTCTCCACAATAAAATTATCTTACGTCATGACACCATTATGAATACATATAAGTTCTCCACAATATAAAGTTATCTTACGTCATGAAACCATTATGAATACATATATGTTCTCCACAATAAAGTTATCTTACGTCATGAAACCATTATGAATACATATATGTTCTCCACAATAAATTCATATATTCTGTGCAATAAATACATAAATATTCGCCATCATAATCATGTTCACTGCCAGCTGAAGTAGGTGTTGGCGTCTCTCCACAGATCTCGGTCATTCGGTTTCTGGATCAACTCTGTTGATGATATACCTCCATACCACCGTCTCAGTCCATCTAGCATCAGTTTTCTCGGTTTGCCTTTTTATCTTTTCCCACTGATCTCTCCAGTCGTCATATGTCTTACAATCACTGTCTTCTTAACATATGACCAAAGAATGCTGTTTATCTTTTCCTTATAGTTGTATATAGTGTTCTAATTTCGTTAGCCTCTTCCTGTTAGCTACTCTGGCAGTCCAAGGTAGTCCCAACTTTCGTCTCAGGAACCACATCTCCATGACTTCCAAACTCTTCCTAATTCGCTCATTCACGTTACATGATTCACTGCCATACAGCAAGACAGGTTCTAATTAACATTTGAGTACTCGCTTTCTTACAGCCAATGAGAGTAACTTATTTCATATATTACTTTTCATTTTCTGAAATGCATATTTTGCTTAACCAATTCTAACCTTAATCTCTGCCACGTACCTTTCATCAGATGTTATAAATGAGTTAAAGTGAGTGAAGAACAGAACATCACAGCACTCTGTACATTCTCATACCGCTCCGTCCTTATCTTCAACAACCAGAGAATAGTTCTATACTAATGGTACTAATTGGAATCTGATTATGTGTCCGTCTGGTCTTTCCTCGGAGTACATAGTGTCGGACATTTCCTCTGGTCATTCCCTGTCACACGATTCTCTCCGTGCATTGATGTTGTTCTTCCACACTATACGCATGATTCCAGATAGCATTGACCACATGTGCCTTATTGTGCACCAACCAGCGGTGCAGAGCCAGCGGTGCAGAGCCAGCGGTGCAGAGCCAGCGGTTCAGAGTCAACGGTGCAGACAAAGCCAGTTTGTCCGCAACAGTGCATGTACTGAGAACCCTTCACCATAAGATCCGGAGAACGACAAGGTTGTGTCCTGCTCCGACCCCCCCCCCCTCCTCTCCCTCTTGTTCATAACCTACATACACAACGTATGTAAATAAACCAGTCATACAAAGACCGCAACAACACCGCATGAAGAACAGAACACAGAAGATGAACCAATGGAAAATTACACCATTAAAGACAATCGAGCACTAATAGCAAAATCACAATGAAGGTAAATGAGAGCACTATTGTGACAATGCGGGTAAATGAGGATACTGTTGTGACAATAAAGGTGTGGCATGTGGAAAGGGAAAATAGAAATAATGTATAGGGGATTTCCCGGGAGGAATGGGTCACCAATTCCTTTTTAATCCGCCCTCACAAGATAGCCAGAAAACGGCCCACGAATCCCCAAGAGTAGAATAAAGACAGATAAATGAAATACCCCAACTCTAAAATTATATGTATATGATAGATTTTCCTACGAAAAGGCGTCGTGAGTTTTGGGAATTTACCGAGGACAGAGAGGAGTATACTAAACTCTGTGAATAAAGTTTGACCCCGTGAATTCTCCCAGCCACTAGTTACTCTCTCTGAGAAATACTACACTGTGTATGTCGGAACAACTACAACAATCAAAAATGCTGAACAAATTCACAAGTAACTCATGTTCTCAAATACCAAATATATTGGGAAAATTGTCTGGGTTACGGGTAGATCGGTGATCTTTTGATAGAGAAAATAAAATGTATCACAAACATGTTGAAGCCACAAGCAAATTATTTCAATAAAAGATTATTAAAATCAAAGTTTATCAAATAACTATTGATAACTGTTCCCATCTGTAAACATGTGAAAAGTAGTTCGTTATATCTTGGGAATGTGTAGGTTCACACAACACTTGACTTCTAACAAAATGTTATCAATGTCCATTGAAGGTAGGCATTAGAGAAAATTCCTATAAAAGTCTCTGCTCTAAAATTACTTCTTCTCAAAGTGATGAACAGTATGAGGCGAAAATCCCTTGGGTGGAGATATTCTAGTGTTTCTTTAATAAACAATAACTGTTCATAGTAAATAAGATGTATGTAGATGGAATAAGCTACAATATGACAGTACTTAGCTTTGCAAGCAAGACGCTCTGACGTGGATGAGGTCCGGTGGTCATTCAAAATAGCGAGAATCCACTCTTCAAGTTTTCCCAAATGCGATCTCCTCAAATCATCAGACACGATGAAGAAGACCGTCCCATGATAGATGTTCATGGTTCCGAACAGCTCAACAATCATAAACGAACGAACAAACTTTATTTTCGAAGGGTAACAAATTGGGCACGCAGGCCCGTCTTACATTCGGCCCTTCTAATCACTCATCTTTCGTTCATCAGTGCATAGTGCATTCACATAGGAACAAAAATTTGTCAAATGAATGTTGTAAGCATAAACAATGCATGTTACCATGTTATGAGACAAATCCTCCACCCTCCCACCCATCCCCTATCGATCCGCGTGTCTCACACACACACATCCACCACCCAACCACACACATACCCACCGGCACATACATGACCACATCCATCCACCCATCCCCCAGCTCACAAATCCCACACAGACCCCCACATACATCATCTCCCTACCCAAACACACACATCTCCCACTTACCACACATCCCCCACCACACATCCCCTACCGACCCACACACAAAACCAGGCACACATGCATGCAACCACCCATCCATACCCACCCACACATCCCCCCACCTTCACACATCTCTCCCCCCCCCACATGCACACATCCTCCACCCATCCCATAACCTACCAACACTCACCCACCCACATATCCTCCACCACCAACCCACACACCCCCAAACACTCAGCCAAAAAAACATCCCCCAACCACATATCCAACACCCACACACACATATTCCCGCCAACTCACATATTCTGCACTTACCCACACACAAAACCCGCAACCACTGGACACATATCACCCACCACACAATCTCCCCCACCCACACATTCCGCACCCACACACACACACACCGCACAAAGCACTCCATTACTCCCACCCGCAACCTATACACACTCACCCTCCCACACATCCTCCACCCACCCACTCGCCAACCATCCAGCCCCGATCTCCAAACCCCAATCACACATCCCTTAACTACACATCTCACCACCCATACACACACAAACACACACACACACACACACACAAACAGACATCTCCTCACACATACACACATCCTCACCCATCAACACATTTCTCATCCAAAACCACACACCAACCACCCAAACACACCCCCCCCCCACTCACATATACCCCACCCACACACATTCGCCTCCCACCCACACACACATCCCCCACCAATACACTCATCTATCACACACATCCATCCACTCACGTACTCATCCATCAACCACTCACACCCACACATAACCCCACCCATCAACAAATGCATCTTTCATCTACCCTCCCACCCACACACACCCCAACTACCCAACCAAACTCACATCCCCCATCCTCACATACATCCTTCATCCACCAGCACATCCCACACCTCCCCCATCCCACACAACACCCCACCCATAAACGCATCCCCCACACACACACATCCCCCCACATGCATTCCCCATACACATCCCCGCCCACACATCTCTCACCCACACACACAAATCTCCCCACCGACGTACACATACATCCTCCATCCACTCACATTTGTCCCATCCACACTCACACACTCAGACCCATAAAGACATATCCCATTCACAGACACACCCCCACACCCATCCCAAATCCACACACATCTCCCACACACCCATTCACCCACCCAAATACACATTCCCTCCCCACACCCCCAACCAACCAACACCCACATACTTCCAACCATCCTCTAAAATATCCCCACCCACACACACGTCCCTCACACACATACATCCTCCACCGACCACACATCCCTTCACCCATCCACACATCACACATCAACCCACACACCTCCCCCGCATACAACCCTTCCACACATACATTCCCCACCCCCACACACACATTCCTCACATACACACCCACACACACATCCTCACATCTAATCACATACATGATGCATCACATGATCACTGAAAGTAATAAGAACAAACTCCCACACTTTACACACAGTTGAGTCACTGACGATTGTCGTGAGCATTCTTGCAAAAATTGTAAGAAATTGAAAAAATTGTACATATACATTGTGTAGCGTAACAAAAATTGTGATGCAATTCAACTCTCTCTCTCTCTCTCTCTCTCTCTCTCTCTCTCTCTCTCTCTCTCTCTCTCTCTCTCTCTCTCCTCTCTTTCTCTCTCTCTTCTCTATCTCTCTCTCTCTCTCTCTCTCTCTCTCTCTCTCTCTCTCTCTCTCCTACTCTCTCTCCCACTCACTAACGCTCTCACTCACATTACAGTAATGTTACATTATACATGATAACATCAAGTGGCATGCATACAAAATGATAATGTGAAAGATGAAAATACATCATCAGCTTCAGCAGAAATCATCAGCAGCAGAAATCATCAGCAGTCAAGCCAGAACGCCAAAGTGTAGGATGAAGACAAAAGCCAAAAAGCCATCACCCATTTCTCTGGTGATACAACACAAAAACCAAACACTATACTTTGGAAATAAACCCAAATGTCATGGTGATATAATAACATCATGATAAGACAAAGACGCAAATGGTGGAATAATGTAATAAAGACGCCATGAGGAGATAATGGCAGCTGGATGAGATAAAGATGTCACGATGAGACAAACGACATCCTGTTGAGACAAAACGTCATGAAGAGAAAAAAGATCCTGTTGAGATTAAACGACCTGTTGAGACAAAACGTCCTGTAGAAACAAGACGTCCTGTTGAGATGAAAAGTCCTGTTGAGATGAAGACGTCAAGGATGAGACAAAACGTCAGGTTGATATCTTCTTCTTCTTTGCGTTCATCTGGAGTGTTTTTTTTTTCTCCAGATGTGATTGCGGTGTGTCTAGTTAGGCACCCTTGGGTCGAAACACTCACGCCAACACATTCGACTTTTAGCATGCTCTTTTGACCAGGTTAGCATTCCTGGAAGACTTTCACTTTTGTGGTACCGTCCACATCCCAGCTGGTCAAGTTGGAACAGTCGAAGACTTCGGTCATCCCTCAAGTGAAGGCAGGGACAGTCCATAGCATTTTCCACTATCCAAAGTGGCTTCCATAGTTGCAGGGCCGACACATAGCGCCCTGGTGCTGGGCTCACCGAGAGAATCGTCACGTCCTGCTCATGGCTGCTTTAAAGCCTCACTTCAATATATAGGGCATTTCGTTCACCACCGGTCGTTCCCGCACAAACCAGACCAGTCCGCAGACGGTATCCACTCAGCGAGTTTTCGGTTCGGACATGTGCTTGTCTTTGTGCCCATCAGAGCTGTTCCAAGCACGACGGACATTCGGAAAACTACCTAGTCAGAGCTGTTCCGAACAAGAGCGGCATTCGGAAAATAGGTAGTCAGAGCTGTTCCTAGCACGAAAGAAATTTCACTCGGACGTTTTTTGCGTTGTGCCTGATTTATCTGCACCCGTAGGCCAACACATCCGACTTCAGCAGGCATTTTTACGGGTTAGCCTTCCCAGGGTTTCGAGAGACGTTAGACTGTTTGTGCTGTGGTATCGAACACATCTCAGCTGGTCAAAGTAGAACGGTCAACGACAACACGGTAAACCCTCAAGGGAAGGCAAGGGCAGACCATGGGCATTCCTCTGCTATCCAAGGTAGCTTCCATAATTGCAGAGCAGGCGCATATTGCTCTGAGACTGGGCTCACCCGAGGAGTTGCCACGTCCTGCTCATGGCTGCTTTAATTCCTCACTTCCATGTGTTGGGGATTTCGCTTGCCACTGGTCGCTCAAGCACATACCAGGAACGGTCAGTCTGCGGGCGATATCCACTAGATAAGCTTTCACTTTGGACTCCGGACCACGCAATGCATTCGCTAGGCGTGCGTTCCATTTCGTGTTATTGAGACGTATTTCCACCTTTGTCTAGACTTTCTACGAGGTAGATACAGACAGTTTTCGTAACCATTTTGACTGGGGCTCTTCTTCTACCTTTTTGTACTCGCTCACGAGGTAGGCTACATGTGCTGCCAGCTCAGCACCTTACCTCCGTGCAGAAGTGAGCGAGAAACGACCAGGCCCTCTCATCCAGGGATCCCTCATATCCCCCAGCTGAGAGCCTTCGGACAAGTATCTGGACTGGGCATGTAGCGTGCGCATAATTTCACCTCCTTTTCACATCCGAGGGTTTATGGCTTAGAGGCGTTCAGCCACAACCCTCGACAGAGAGTCTTGTAGTACGTCTTCGGACCAAGAACTTCTGCCTTCGTGCGCCTGATGTAAACTTTTGACTGCTATCCTCAGTCTACCTGCAGAGCAGCAGTTTGTGTTTCGCTTAGTCTGGCCTCTATCCCATAAGCTGCCCGATATGAAGTTTTCATCCATCGACACAGCACATGGGGTCAGTGGGACACGCAAGCTCCTCCACCACGGCAAGGTGGAGACACATCGGGGGAGGTCAGGTTGATATGAAGACGTAAATGATAAAAATAAAACGTCATCGTGTTGAGATGAACCGCCAGGATGAGACAAACGTTATTGTAAGATACGGTAGTCAGGTTAAGCCAGAGCGTCAATGATACGGCAGATGACGTCATAAGAGGGGAGTGACAAACTTCATGCTAAAATTAAAATCTCAGCATCTCCCGTCATGTCTATAACTCTTTAAAATTACCAATGAATCAACATTCACATGTGAGATATTCATAAACGAAAAACCTCATAGATCTTTTCATAAAATAATGATCATAAGAATTATTGAGAGAGTCATCAGATAGATATCTCGTAATATCAACAGCGATTCGAACACCTTAACTTAATTTGCCTCTCCAGTCTGTCTCCGTCGAGCAGGGATTAAAAACGTGATTCGAAATTGTGTCCCTTTAGCAAGCACTACAGTTGCACCATGAATTCAGTACGAACATCATTATGGTATTCACTCAGAAATTGGCAGAACACTGAACGTAACATTCCCTCAGGTCATTAACAGCAATGAAACAATAATGGCCTTGAGTGCAACTTCCTGCAAAATTATGCACCATCCATCTATCGTGCTTTTCCACATGAGCATTAATTCTCATTTAAAGAATTTTGCATTCCCTCTCATAATCTCAGAACATATTCAGGAAAGGATGTGTTAAATGGAAAATCCATTGAATATTGAATAAGCGCACACGAGTTTAAGATAACAATTCCTAAGAGCAGTCTCTACAGTATAAAGAAGACTTCTTATGAAGTGCATGTATCGATAATATTTTTCCACAGCCAATAATGAGCATTTATAGTCAATCATTTCTATAGCATAAGGGAAAAGGTTTAATGATGTACATTCATAGTGAAATGGCACTCCGATAGCATTTAGAAATTTCATTAACAAAAGATGGAATTTTGAGCATGGAAAATCATCAGTTGAAATAGCATTGTCACTCTGCAGAATTCGATTCTCAGCGAGCGAAGAAATCAGTTTATTTTTTCTCAATGAAACATCGTTTTCACAGCGGCACACGTTTACATATAATCACATGATACCTGCCTTACTATATTTTCATCAGTATCGTCAACAAGTGTTTTGAATGATGATCATACCTTATCCACTGAGAACACAAAAAGGAAATTAAACATCCGAAAATATTCAGGAGAAATCCTGAAACAGTGTGAATCTCATTTAGACATGGCCAGAAATGAAGCTCTAAGGTTTTGCCGGCAAACTTGGCTACTTGAAGACGCTAGGCGTACAAAGACCAGCCAATCAGCTCAGCATCTGCAAAGGCACTCTTTTGACATTTTTCTAGAACCTTCCATTCTATTATTATCGCTGTCAAAATTTAGTATGGAGCTTCGTTTTGCCTAAGTGTGCGCAGTTTTCAGAAATACTGTGATGAATGATGATATGAAATATCACAGAAGGTAAATGAGGATATTGTTGTGACAGTGAAGGTAAATACAAATATTGTGACAGTGAAGGTAAATAAGGATATTGTTGTGGCAATAAAGGCGAGTGACCATATTTGTGTAACAGCAAAGGTCAATTATTCGGTCGTTATCTATGTTCTACAACTGATAATTGATCTATATAAGTTGCTTCCACGTTTTTCTAGTTCTTTTTTTAGACTAATACTATTGTATCATGGTCCTCTGTTTCGTTGCTGATTCAACAGCAAAGATCGCCGTGTTACTCGTTTGTATGTTGTTGTTGTTGTTGTTGTTGTTTTCTTCTTTTTTTTTCTTTTTTTAAATTTAATATTGATGTATTGTCTTATTACAAATTGATTACCGTAAAATTTCATTGTTTAATTATTATTGCATTGTCCAGGTGGTCAGCAACATCACCAAATCCCCCTGGAAAACACGATAGCTGAGGGTGTAATGATTGACTGTTCAGCAGAAGCTGCAGCAAACCATAGTTACTTAGTCCTCATTCAGAAGGTTCGGCACCAGTTGGAGAAGTTAAGTACAACGATTGAAACAGCAAACACATTCATCAAAAAGTGAATTATATTTAGCTGGTGCTCTAAGTTAGATAGACATATTTTTCATCTATATATTATATCTAATTGTTTTCACATCTTCGGCTCCACATGTTCTTATTTAGCAGTTCAAATCTGAACTTTCGCGCCGCTTTCCTAGCAACGAAGGATGTATAATGGCCTAGCAGCGTGTCATACCTATACTTTTTCTGTTTTTGTTTTAATGTTCTTAATTTATTTAATGTCATGTTTTTTCTTTATATCTGTTTGTGTCTGTGTTTATTATATCTCACTTTTTCGTAGGAGTTACACGTACCTAACTAATTTTATTTTATTTTCTTATATCCTTATATCCTTTCATCAAAGCTTCTTGAGAGACGAAATGGTCAGAAGACTAAACAAGGCATGTGACAAACAATATTTATTATAAAATTTAAAGATCATAATGTTAACTGGCGAAGAACAGAAGATATACAATTGTATGAAAAAATAACCAATTTGAAGCTACTGGAGAGATCTTAACAATTGTCATTTCATCAAGAGATGGGGGAACAAAAGGAGGAGCTGGGTGGGACACACACTGAGACAACTTTATAACAGTATGAATAGAAAGTACTTGACCGACAAAGAGACAGACAGACAGTCAGACAGACGGATAAATGAAAGGAAGAACGAGAGGACAGACAGAGAGACAGACAGACAGGCAGGCAGGCAGGCAGGCAGGCAGACAGACAGACAGACAGGCAGACAGACAGACAGAATTGAATTGAATTGAATTGCATTGAATTACACTGAATTGAATTGAAATTTATTTTAAAAGGGTTACAAATTGGGCACGTAGGCGAGTCTTACATTCGGCCCTTCCAATCACTCATCTTTCGTTCATCAACTGTACATGACACACTCACATAGGGAAAAAATGTCAAATGAATGTTGTAAGCATAAACAATGCATATTATCAAGTTATGTGACACATCCCCTCTCCCACACACACATCCCGCACCAACAAAAACACACATAACTCACTCACTCACACATCCCCTATCCAAAACCACACATCACCCACCCACCACATATCCCTCCAACCACTCACACATCCCCCACCAACCCAGACAGCTCGAACCCACCCACATACACATCCCTCACCCACATCCCCAACTACACACATCTCCCCACCCACTCACACATACATCAGACCACACAAACTCACCCACACACACACATGCTTCACCCACCCACACATACACCTCCAACCACACACACACATATACCACTCCCACACACACACACATCCCGTACCAACCCACACACACGTCCCTAACCCACTCATACAAAACATCACCCACTCATACCGACACATCTTCCGATCCACACACACATCCCCACACATCCCCACACACACATCTTCCCACTCACCCACAAATTTCACATCCACCCATACACCCCACCAACCACACATACATCCCCCCCACACACACATCCCCCACCTACGAACACCCACACATTCCCCTACCCACCAACACCCACACAAACATACCAACCCAAACAATCATCCCCATCACACATCTCTCACGCACCCACATAATCCCCACCCACACACGCCCCATTCATACACACATTCCTCCAACCACCCACACACCACCCCACACATCCATTCACACATCCCCCACCACACACACATTCCCCACCCACCCACACCCCCATCCATATACACATAGCCACACCCATCACCCAAAACATACACACATCCCCACACCCCCTACACACATCCTTATATACCCATTCACATACCCGCAGCCACACATCCACACACCCCCACCCACCAATACCCACACACTTATACACACATCCCACACACATACACACATCCCCCCACCGACCCACACACATCCCCACTAAGACACATCCCTTATACACATACATATTCCCCACTAACTCACACATCTAACCACCCACCCACACCTCCCCCACCCACATATCCCCTAACCACATACAAAGCCCCCACCAACACACATCTCCCAACCCACACACACATTCCTCAACACACATACCACCTCCCACAAGCCAATCCCCTAACCTAAATACAATCCTCACATAAAGGCACATACATGATGCATCACATAATCACTGAAGCTAATGTCAACAAACTCCCACACTTTACACACACATACATTGATGGTTGTCGTGAGCATTCTCGCAAAAATTGTAAAATAAAAATTGAGAACAATTGTACATATACATTGCGTAACGTAAAAATTAGTGATGCAATTCAACTCTCTCTCTCTCTCTCTCTCTCTCTCTCTCTCTCTCTCTCTCTCTCTCTCTCTCTCTCTCTCTCTCTCTCTCTCTCTCTCTCTCTCTCTCTCTCACTCTCTTCTTTTTTTTTACAGGCCGACCGACCGACCGACCGACCGACTGATCGACCGACCGACCGACCGACCGACCGATAGACAGACAGGAAGGTGGGCAGGCAGACCTACACATTATATACATGAAATTATTGGATATCTTCTATCATCTGCCACGTCTAGCTGCTAGACTGGGAGAAGGCACTCGGGCAGATTCCCATGCAGGCAGCTGTTATTTTCAACTTTGGCTGGTCCCCCAAGTTCGACGATCCCCCTGTCTATCTAGGAGGCAACGTTGATGATCAGTTGTAAGTCCAGCTATTTCAGCAATTATACATGTTTTATACACTGCAGATAACTTAAGGCGATCTAGAGTTCTGTTGTGAAGAACAATATTGTATTGTTCGTTGTAAATGCATTACTATATGCTTGAACTCTTATAAGAGAAATTTCTGATAAGAAGAACTACTTCTTGGGTCCCAGATGAGTTCGTATTATCAGGTCTGCATATAACTATTTGGTACCTCAGACCTGCAGCTTTCTTACACAGTCTGATAGGTTAGCTGTCTTTTGGAAGACAGATTAGCACTCTGATATCGGATAAGTTTAGAGCAGGCCGTTCTGGCCTCAATTAGAGCTTATATCTGTTGGCGTACAGCCAGTGTAGAGTGTCTACCCCTCTCAAGTTCACAAACCAGCAGGATGTGTACTGCCGTCACTGGAACTTAACACCAAAAGACACGCGGTATCCAAGATATGCAGCGTGGGAGCCGACAAAGCCGTAAAGAAGACGAGCGGAGAGAACTTTCATGTGAGCTGCAACAAAGAACCTGAAACTACAGTTACTACTGAAGCCACCACGAGGAAGATCGACGACAACCCACAACAAGACAAGAGCAAACACAGCTGAGAAGGAGCAGAAAGACACCAGAGTCGAAAACAACGACTCAAAAATAGTCAGATGGGTTGTCAAGCGTATTCACGTGGAGCTGTCAGACGAACAAATCACGAAGCAGCTACAAGAAGATAATCTCAACATCCGAATCTTGAAGGCGGAGCGGATCCTGATATACTCAAAGATCCCTACCACGCTGGCGGTGGTGACGACTGAGGGCAGCGAGATACCATGCCAGGTATAGATAGACAAGAAAATACAACAACCTGAAGGATTCATACCAAGAATCACTCAATGTTCCAGATGCCAGAGGGCCGGTCACAGCAGAGCAACAAATAGCAGTAAGACAGAAATCTGCCGTTACTGCGCCTATCACCACGCTTTCAAGAAGTGTTCGTTGGCCAAGCTGGACACGGACTTCCGAGCACCCAACAACAAAAAAAAGTGCGCCAACTGCCTGGGAAAGCATGGAGCAAGATACTTGGGCTGCCCGTTTCTCCAAAAACACCGAGACGTTCTAAAGATCACCATTAACACAATTGCACCGTACAAGGAAGCAAGTCGGAGGTGCGACACAGCCACGGGTATGTCACAAGCTGAAAGAGATCAACTATAAAACCAGATAGACGAGTTGAAGAAGCAAGTCAAGGCACTGCTGACACCGACTTCGACCAGCGACAATGAGAAACTGCTGGCTGAAATAAAGGAGATCCATCAAAACATCAAGCAAGAAGTGGAACATATGGCACTGATAAAGAAGGAGAACGAAGAAATCCTACAAACCATTAAATCAGAGTGAGAACTGCAAAAAGGCTGAAATGGAACTTTTCCAAAACAAACCAACAGAAGCCATACAACCACAGAGAAACCGCAAGATGAAAACCAAAAGACCGAGCCTGAACTGCAAGCTAAAGCCAGCAGCCCAACCACGACGCCCGAGACGTACAAGGGGAAACCAATATCCCTCCAGACATCTGAAGTAAACCGAGATGAGCACCCTGATGACGACGCGGAGATGCCCCAGGGACCTACCTTGGAAGATTGCCTAGAATCGATAAAATTGCAGGCAATTAAGCAAGAACTCGGGTGCAAGGAATTCAGAATGCGCTGGAGTGAAAAAGAAAAGATGAAGTCCAGGAGACTCAGGGGGCAACCGATAGAATACCTAGATACACACTTTCACCCGGAGTCCGGCTTCGAGTACTATATAGATGACGGAGAGGAAGACATTGAAGGGAAACATAAACTATTTATTCAAATAAAAAACAGGCGCAAGGAGGAAAATGACAACATCGAAAATCTTCTACGGGCAATACATAAAAAAGGAGGCAAACAGACCAAATAAAAAGTCCTTATAAGGACTGCACCCAGCCAAGCCAGACGAGCCAGGAGCCTGCACTAACAAAGAAAACAACAAGAGGAGACGGGCACAAAGGATAGCCGCCGACCAATCCTCCAGCCAACGTCACAGACGCAAAAGCCGATATAACCAGTCCGGGTTAGGACCAACTCGTAAGAGCACACAAGACAAGAAACAGGGTAAATAAACCCACAAAAACCACGGACCTGAACAATAACCACAGCTGAAAGAAGCAGGTTGAACGAGGCTGAATTTGGAATTTTTGCTTTTCTAGTCAAGTCAAGCCAGTGTGAAATATAGCGCTTTTCCTGGGCCCTTAGTAGTTCCACCGTCGGCTCAAGTATATGTTCTTAATCCCTGCTCCTTCACATTGGCATAAGTATCTCGCTGATACGACCTCCAGCTCAAGCATCAATTCTTAAACTTTACTGATTCACACTTACAAAATTAGTTTACTCACACGATCACCAGTTCAAGTACCCATTGTCAAACGTTACTTATTCACACTTGCATACTGATTTGACTCAAACACCCACCAGCTCAGGTATTCATGATTAAACCTTGCTCTTTCACACTTTCATAATATCATCCCAACGAACTCCAGCTCAAGTATCCATTCTTAAACTCTGCAGCGTCATACAAGCACTAGCATAATGATTTCTGTGACACGACATCCAGCTCAACTAACTTTTGCTTAGTCACACTTACATAGTGATTTCATCCACCCACGCTGAAAGCGTGAACCAAGGATATTGTGTGTGTGTGTGTGTGGGTGTGTGTGGGTGTGTGTGTGTGTGTGTTTGCGTGCGTTCGTGTGCGCCCGTGTGTGTGTGTGTGGGGGGGGGGGGGTTGTTTGCTTTGAATTCAAGCGTAGTTCATAAACGTGATACTACCTCTAGTGAACTGGACTTATGTTTGCGTGTGAATTTACTTTCCCTATTATCAGAGTCCCTCGCCATCAGACGAACCCATTCCGCCTTCTGATGTACTTGTAATGTACTTCCCCAAGTCAAGGAGGGTACGTCAACATTTTAGTCTAACTAACCAGTGTAGGGGTTGAAGCCGCTACCTCGTCATCAGCACACCGGATGTGTAAGAACGCGTGCTCTTATCCATTCGGCCTTGCTGACCTTCACTGAGAATATGACCTTCACATAACCACCAATACTTCACATAAACACCAACACTTCACATAAACACCAACACTTCACATAAACACCAACACTTTACAATAACACCAACACTTCACATAAACACCAACACTTCACATAAATACCAACACTTCACATAAACACCAACACTTTACATAAACACCAACACTTCACATAAACACCAACACTTCACATAAACACCAACACTTCAGACTGACACAAAACTGCATCATCTTCTTGCCTCTTTAGTGACGAGTGCAATTTACAACTCTCTATCTTATTAGTATGTCAAAATTCGGCTGTTATGTGTGTAATAATGTTTCCCCGCAGAAAGAAGCACTCCTTTTCACGCAATGAGGCGTACTACATATATCGGGCTAGACCCATATTATAACCGAAATTGCACGCGATTGGTGATGTTGTCAATATCTCAACGGCCACCTTCATTTCCCAGAAAATTTCATGGTACCCGTTTTAGGCTAGGTCGACCTGGAAGGCAAGGTCAGTTAAGGGGCAAGCTTGCCTCGAAGAAGATTAGAACACATGATCAGTGAGCCGTTGAACAAGGCGCTACGTCCTCCCCTTACAGCCTACGGTTGGCTATGTCCAACCTCCGGTGATGTTTAAAGTGTTTCATTTACACACGTCGACATCTGTGGCAAAAGAGTAGTGAACGAGATTCACAAACCTGCATACCGCGTTCGAATTCATCTGAATGCGAGTTGGAAGCAGACAGACAGGTGTTAATTTTTAACAACGATATCATCACTCAGACTTGTAAAAAACATAGATTCGATGACTTCACGTAACTCTGATCGAGGGGCTAAACGTGTACTCCACCTTGCCAAAGGGTGTCCCGTTGGCTAGCGGAGGGATGGAGGCACCTTACCTCTCATTTGATAGGGAATACTCCTACCCCGCTAGTCTTCAGAAAGTAATGGCAAACTACTGAAGATAAACTTACCTTGTAATTCACAATCTGCCCAATAAAACGTTGAGGTTGATTGCAACGATCTGAAAAGGACATTTAACAAACTTTTGTGTTAAATACTTGTACACAGAACTTTGTGTTTTCCCACACTTACAGAAGATGACTGCCCATCAGATCGCATTAGCCACCGAAGCGAACAAAGTAACCGCTGGTATTGACATTCCAGATACATGTGTTCCCACCCGACCTCGGCTTTAAGCAAAAGATGGGGTTTGTTGAGGGGAACATAACACGGAGAACATAAAGATGGCATGCGACCTAGGACAATTGCAAACCGATGTCCTGTTTTATCTACTGCCTTACTTTTATCTGTACCCTGTTATATGAGTGTTATATAAATATTGTAACATGTTTTAGTTTATTATAAAATGATGTGGTTGCTCTTATATTTGAATAACGAAGACACAAACCATATATAATACGATTTATTGCCTGGTACATATCTCTGCATCTCGTCAGGTACTTTCTGCAGATGTCACACAACGTAGAGTAAAATAATTAGATTCATAGTTCAAGCTGAAATATGCACATGTTCGCACAGTAATCACAGTTGTTTACCATGGTAATTTTAAATTGACTATCACGTCTTTGTGTTTGCACAAAATTGACTTGTGCAGATGGATAATTATCGCTTCTGCAAACTTTAACAAACGACTATTTTGTGTATGCGTGCGACATCAGCGCGTAGTTTCATGACAACCCAGTTTGGTATGTGTTCAACAATCCTGGTGTGTAATTGCCTCTCTGTTCAGCCAATGTAGGTAGACTCTCACCTGCATGTTAACTGGTAAATGCAATTAGATTTGGCGTACAGATTGGTAGATTCTTTTATTGCTGGGGTATGGATAGGTGTGTTTCTGTACCTAATAACTGGAGTTGCAGCACAGAATGTTCGGCCAACTGCTGTAACCAGCCGGTCCTGTAGACGTTGCATTACGTCAGCTCCTCGAAAGGTTAGCTGCATAAATACCTTGAGCTTAGGGCCGTAGTTACGTCTGATTTTAGTTTCGGCTGTTGGCAGTGGCGCTTTATAAATCCTGTGGAGTATCCAATCAGGTGTAAGACATTCTTCAGAGTTTCAATTTCCTCCGTCAGTGGGTCTTGGGTGCATATCTTCCTAGCACGGTCAAACAGGATCCTCACTAAGCCCCGTTTGTACTGGACAGGTGCGAAGCTATGAAAATTTAAGTATTGGCCAGTCTATGTTTCTTTGCGGTACACCGATCTTTGAATTGTACTGTCTGCTCTACGTCTCATTAGGATATCCAGGAACGGCAACGTTTCGTTGTGTTCGTGTTCCATAGATAAAGAGATGTTTTTATACGTCATGTTCGTTATGGCCTGGAACGATGGTGCGTGTAGCTCGTATGTGGTGATAATTAATATATGGTCCACATAACGACGATAGAAGACCAAGTTTTTAATGTCTGAGGATCTCTTTTCTTCTAAATATGCCATGAAGATGTCCGCTAGAATAGGACCAAGAGGACGGCCCATGGCCACTCCGTCAATTTGGCGGTATAACTTATTCAGAAAATTGAATTTTATATTGGCAGTTCATAGTAATAGTAGCCTCTCCAGAATAGATGTTGGTATATCTAGTTTTAGTCGTTTGTCTCTGAAGCGTTCACTTATTATTTTCACTGTCTCATCTAATGATCTATTTAATGAAATCAGTCGCAAGTTAGTTGCTTTTCAAGAACATTTATTTCCCCTTCATAATACACAAAAACATCAGCGCTGGGTTTTACCGTGTTGGTATGGGAGCCAGTCGTTCAAAAAGCAATGGCAAACTAATGAACGTAAACTTGCCAAGATATCAACAACAGCAGTAAAATGCTGGTGTTGACAGCGATGTCCGATAAATAGGATATGCAACACACACACACACACACACACACACACACTCACACACACACACACACACACACACACACACACACACACACACACTCGCACACACACAAATACTAAATGTAAAGATCAGACTTAAGGAGAGTAGACCAACATTTGTTTTATAAAATGACTTTGGTCCCCAAGTAATCGCAACCTAAACTGGATCGAGGAAATATTCTCGGATATATAGCGGCAGGCAAGATATAAACCGCACCGTCCGTGGGGTTTGGATTGGTCTATAAAACATGGGACCAGTACCGTCTGCCCAATAAGCTAAAAGGCCCTGAAGAGGGTCCCTTACCTTATGGACCTATCTAGACATATTCTCTTACATGGCTGCACACTTTTCGCAAACTTGGAGCGAATATTGAAAGCTTTTCCCAGGTCAAATATTATAGAAAACTTCTAAAACATACTATATAGAGCACACAACAAATTGTCTTTGTGAAAGAACGGATGGATACGAGTGGGGGATACTAAGAATAATTCCTGCCTGTAGTGAGTCAACGTAAAAAACGACCCTGTTTTGACCATATTAATTGTAACGATTCTTGTAGAGACATTATGCTTCCCATTGCAGTTAAAGGCACACGGTGAAGTAACAGGCATAATAGATTAAAACAATGCATGTGATATCGGACTGTACACACTTAAGGGTATTTCTGTCACCTAGCGCGTGAAAACATGCAACTGTGAATGCTAAAATTTACAACATTATCACTCATCAAAGGTAAACCGTTTAAATTCACTAAATTGCCATCTCTCAAATAGTGAACAGTTCACAAAATTACCATTCCTCAAACAGTGAACCGTTCACATTCACAAAATTAAAATTCCTCAAACAGTGAACCGTACACATTCACAAAATTACCATTCCTCAACCAGTGAACCGTTCACATTCATAAAATTACCATTCATCAAACAGTGAACCGTTCACATTCACAAAATTAAAATTCCTCAACCAGTGAACCGTTCACATTCATAAAATTACCATTCCTCAACCAGTGAACCGTTCACATTCATAAAATTACCATTCATCAAACAGTGAATCGTTCACATTCACATTTTTAAAAATGTTGCATATACCTTGCAGGAGGTTGGAGTCAACACCAGCATTTTTCAGCTGCTGTTGCTTTCTGAACGACCGGCTCCCGTACCAACACGTTATAACACAACGCGACATGGTCTGCTGCACAAATCGGTCGCGGCTGCGTTTCGAACGCCCGGTAAGCGGCTCAAGAACCGCGTTCGCAAGACTTTCGCTTTCAAACAGTGAACCGTTCACATTAACAAAATTACCATTCCTCAAACAGTAGTAAAGTTAACGCTTCTAAGACCCTTGATCTGATCTTCCCAGCTGAGTACTAACATGCCTGGATTAGGTAAAGCCTTTATTTCACGTATAAGGAATATGTTTTTGCGATTGTTGCACACAATGAAAAACTAGGGTTAGAATTAAATTGTAAGAAGACACAGGTTATGATCGTCAGGAAACGTCCGACAGCAGGGACCTGCTGTAGCTATGTCACGTGTTACCACCACCACGTGAGTGCATAGAGAAGTAGTCTTTCTCTCGTGTAGCGGATGGTGAGTGCAATCATCCAATTCCCCCGTCTGACTACCAGAATGCCACCGTAACTTCTCCGCGTATAAAGTTGTGATTAAGTATACTACACTTTATTTCTACAGTACTTTCGTGTTTCCAGCCGTGGGCACAGAAGCCGGCGTATGGCTCTACGACTACCGCTACACCAAGATCATCGGTACGGACACCATATCACCGGATCCCTTATTCACAAACGGAGCAGCAGTTACCTCCTTTCCAGTTCATCAGAAATATCTTCCCAAAATCGCCTGATCGTCGAGAACCTCAGAGGCCTGGAACAACTACCTCCTACGGGCTTCAGATTTTACAGTTCCCGGTGAAGTATGTTGGAGGAACCGGAACACAAACTTGAATTCTGGGATTTCAGGACGCCATACTTGTCAGAATATTTTCTTCTCACTACTGCTGGTTTCTAGTATGTTAATTCTGTGTGCATTGTTCTAGATCAGTGGTTCTCAACCGGTGGGGAATTCCCCCCTCCCCAGAGGGGAATTTTAGGGTTTGTGGGGGGGGGGGGAATTCAGATTATTTCAAGATCGTGTTAATACAAGAAACGATTGCTTGATATTGTTTTTCCCTTCATACTGTACGGTTCTGTACGTCTCACCCTTCTAAAATTCAATTTATAAAGTAAGTAGACCCACAAATCATGTTTTATGTGAATGTCTAGACTTGTTTTAGTATGTGCTATTAAATTTAGCTTCCATTATTACGTATACTGTATAGGGGCGGGGTGGGATTTTTAGGTAGGAAATACGAAAGGGGGGAATGACGTTCTGAAAATATGGTGAAGGGGGGCACGAGCCAAAAAAGGTTGAGAACCACTGTTCTAGATGGATTTCTGATTAGATACAAGCTACATGCATTAACATGTTGTTGGTGATGAACAGAGTAAGCAATTTAAGGACAGGTTATAATGTGTTGGTCATTGTCATCATCTCATCTCATCATGTTCCTCTTGTATCTTGCAGTGTCGTGGAGAAGCATAAACAGCGGGAGAGTGCCCGTTCATGGCTTCATGTATCGAGATTCCTATGGACTCTGTAATTCCATCTGTCCATCGTCTACCTCTTCCTCTGCTTCCGTCTGGTCTGTACATCATTGCTTGTTGTGGTATATTGTTTGTTTGTAATCTGGTTATATGGTCAAACTATTTAACTTGCTGTCTTCTGATTAAATCTAGCGTTGCTATAACCAACACCCCCCCCCCCCGTTCTTTTTTTAAATTCCTGATTTCCTTATTTCTGATATTCTCTCTTCTTCATATATCGAATATTCTAAGGAATCTAATTTATGTTATTGAGATTGTTCTTTTCTCTTTTTCTGTCATTGTCCAGGTTTGGCATTGGTAGCATAGAGTTGGTAAGAAGATTGTGTTGTAGAGTGCTTTCTTAGTATTTATCGATACATGTTTGTTTTCTAATATTAGTGCCATTTGTCCAATGAGTTGGTTTGCCTTATTGCATCTATTGCCATCACCATTCTACAATTAATTTAATATGTTTTATCATTCCTATGATTAAACTTAGGAGCTTAGTATCGTGCATATAAGTGTATATTTCGGACTTTTCTACCATTAGATCGTATTTCAACAATTTGAAGTCCGGCACTCTTCCGATTGACGGGTCTAAATAGTTCAGCAGTGAATGATAAATATTACGTGTAAAATAGGGCCTCATTGGGTGATGCTACTATACGAAACACAGCATAATGTTGGTTAATATATAATAATAATAAAAACCAACCAGCAACGCATTTTCGCAGTGTTGGTTCATCATTGGGTGATGCTACAATACGAAACACAGCAGAATGTTGGTTAATATATAATAATAAAAACCAACCAGTAACGCATATTCGCAGTGTTGGTTCATCATCATCATTATCATAATCATCATCACCATCATCATCATCATCATCATCATCATCATCATCATCATCATCATCATCATCATCATCATCAGGTGCAATGCCGATAAGCGTGGAAGGTCATGGTTCGTGATCTCACACAATCATCAGTCTTGTATCAGGTCAGTGTTCTTGTCCCGATAATGATAGGCGACCACATCATCCGGCTATTCCTCTCTTTGTCTTCCCCGTGCTATTTCTCCATCGTCATGCTGCTCGTGGTCATAGAGTGGGCACCACTGGATTCTTGAACGGTTCGGCCCGCTGAACGGGCTGTAAATGCCCACGCACTTCTCTGCTGCTTTACAACAGATCCATCTGCATAGATGAGCACTTCGGGGCTATCTGAGTGTTCATAGATGAGCGCATTGACTTCTGCATTGACAGCGACAGGGTTCTGCTTTCTGCACGGTCTGTCGAGTGTGATAATGCAGGAGAAAGTGCACTTAAAAGCTGGAGGCACCGGCACCCATTCCTTGCCGGGGTTGATACTGGTAAGACTGCAAAGCTGTCTAACGACATCTTCCGCCCGACCCATCCATGATTTGCCTCTCTTTAGCCTGTCACCCTTTTCTCTGAATATAGCGTCATGCAGAGGGTGCTGCTCATCTGCACTTATTTTTAAGTATGCACGAGCTCTCCAGATCTTGATCCTGTGTTCCATTGTCTTGAAGTCAAGGAGGTATCTCATTGCTACACAACTGGTGTCTTTCGTGCAGCCCAAAATGATGCGCATGGCTTCGTTTTGTACCTTTTCAAGTCTTCCAATCTGTGTAGGGCTGACAGTGAGGATAGCCAGGGCATACTCGATGCGTGAAAGCACCAGTCTTTGGAACAGAAGTATTAGCAGTCTTTGCTCGATATTGGCAGTCAGTCGCCATGACTCTCATTGCTGACAAACCTTTTCGAGCTTTCGTTATGACATAATCGACATGATCTCTGAAGGACAGGCTACGAACAAGCCTCACGCCAAGATATGTCATTGACTGAGTTCTACTCAAAATTCTCCAATCCATTCTTACCGCCGACAGGTCTGTGTTCACAATATGGTTGTTTAGGGAGAACCATGCAACCAATGCCTTTGCAAGGATGACAAGGACACCGGCATCAGCACACCATGAGGAAATTCGATCTAGTTCGCCCTGCATATCATTGGCAACCGCCTGTCTATCTCGACCTTGTCTATACACGAGAATGTCGTCAGCAAATGACAGAATCCTACCCCTCCCGTCCAACTATTGTTCAGTGATCGGCACCGTATACACGTTGAATAGTACTGGTGACAGTGGTGAACCCTGCGGCAATCCTGGACATATCGTTATCGGCTCAGAAGACCAACTCCCGCATCTTAGCACCACCTTCCTTTGGAGTAGAACTGCAGCTATCCATCGTACAAGGTGAGGGTGCACTTTCAGTCTGAGGAGGGTTTGCTTAAAGTGCTCGAAAGATACTCTGTTATATGCGTCCTCTAAGTCTATGGCGGCCGCACATATCTCTTCTCTGACCTGAAATCCTTCGTAAACATCTTGAGCAAAGACCGCCGCATTCAGCCGTGACTCTTTGTTACGTCTGTATCCTCCAAGTGTGGACGGGAAGCAGCTGAGTTGTTCCAAGTGATAAGCAAGTCTGTGTGCTACAATTTTCTCCAGTAACTTGCCAGCAGTGTTCTGCATCGTAATGATTCTGTAGCCGCTTATCTTGGAATTGTCTTTGTTCGGTTTTGGCAGCGGTAGCAAGTAGCTGTGTAGCCATTCTTCTTTGATCTGACCCCTCTGGATACTGGTGTTGAATTCTCTGGCCAGTTCTTCCATGTCATCATCTGATATCACCAATTGGTCACCATATCGGATGCCGTCTGGGCCTGGGGCGGTGTTAGGTGATTTCTTGAACATCGCACGCATTATCTCAGCTGTGATTATCCATTCTTCGTCTGTCCCGACCCCCTCGCACAACTGAGAGAGTGTCGTTGTGGTCCTCTGCCTGGCGAACCTGAAGAGTGAACCAGAGTCTTTCTGGTCAGTCTGTTCTATGTAGCGTGCAAGAAGGGCCTTACCTTTATCCGCATCCGATTTTTTCCATGTGTGGCCTTAAAAAAAAAAAAAGCGGCTTAAAAGTCGACAGGGTCGACTTCATTGCACCGGGATTTATCCCATATGGCTCGGTCACTTACCGCAGCGCGGAAAGCGTCGCACAAAGCACGAACTCCGTAGCTGTAGCGACGACCCACAGGAGTCTCCTAAAAATGTAACTCGTGACCCGAAGGACGCGGCCCAGAATCGAACCCACAACCTTCGGAGCCCGAGTTAAACGGCTTGACCACTTCGCCACGAAGACTTCCGCCTTGAAAGTCTGGAATACCCCTACGTTGTGCAGCACCGTTCATGCTCTTATGGAGGCGCCAGAATGTCGTAAGAGATCGCTCGGAGCACACCTTCCTGCAGAACTCGTCCCATTTCTCGGCCTTGGCCTGTTTGGCACAGGATTTGAATAAAGTCGTCGTCCTATGGACCTCAGTCTTCAGGTTCGCCAACTCAACCTGTGGCATGTTGGCCTTTGTCGCCATTTGCCAGTCTTTGACAGCCTGCCTCTTTCCCAGCCATGCCTTCTCGACCTCTCCATTCCACCATGGTGGCTGCAACCAGCGCCTCATGCAACGGGTGATCTGTGTCTGCAGCTACTCTGAGGTATGCCTTCGCCTGCATCACCTTGTGCCTACCAGCAACAGTAGGCAGACCAAGGATGTAACGCATACACACTACTGGAGTGTCTCTGGTGCATCCCAGAATGACCCGCATAGCTTCATTCTGTATGCGCTCTAATTTCACCAGCTGACTCTTTGAGACAGTGAGCAGTCCTAGTCCATAATCAATCACTGAAAGGATCAAGTGCTGGTATAGTGTGAAGAGCATTCTCTGCTCTGTGTCCATTGCAGCCATAGTTTTAAGTGCATTGAGTCCCTTTTGAGATCTTGTCACAACCGTCTCCACATGGTCCTTGAAGGACAGACTCCTGTCAAATGTGATTCCCAGATACTTCAGTTTGTTCTCTCTGTTGACGCTTCTACCATCTATCGTGAGGCTTGGGGCATCATCTCTCACCATCCTGTTGTCCAGAGAGCACCACAACACAGCCGCCTTTTCCGGGTTGATGACAGCACTCATTTCAGTGCACCAGTCAATCACTTTGTCTACTGTCACCTGTAGCTCCTAGGCTGTTTGATCCCGATTTCTCCCCTGGCTGTATGCAAGAATATCATCTGCAAATGTTAGAATCTTTCCAACCCTTGGTGCTTCTAGGTATGCAATCTTGCTCATATACACATTAAAGAGCATCGGTGAGATTGCAGATCCCTTTTGGCAGTCCCGGGGTTAAAATATGTGGCTCTGAGGTCCATGCGCCTAGACGGAGAGCAACCTGAGAGAATGCAGGACGGCTGCTATCCAATTCACTAACCAGGGATTGACCTCCTTCTCCATAAGTGCGGTCATCAAAATATCATAGCGAACTCTATTGTACGCATCCTCGAGATCAAGCGCTGCCGCCATCGTTTCCTGTCTACTCTGGAACCCCTCATAAACGTCAAAGGCAAAGGTGGCCGCATTCGACCAGGTATCTTTTCCTGGCCTGTAGCTCCCCAGGCCTCTTGGAAGAAGCTTCCCCCTTTCCAAAAAATCCTGCAGCTTAACAGCGACTATCTTCTCTAAAACCTTCCCAAATGTATTTTGAAGGGTGATGATCCTAAAGCCGCCAAGCTTTGAATGATCCTTGTATGGTTTTGGGAGAGGGATGAGATAGCTATGCAGCCAATCCTGCGGTACTGATGCTGTCCTAATGCTCTGATTAAAGCATCCGGTCATCTCCTTCAGGTCTACATCGCCCAAAGCCTTCATGTGGCCATACCTGACACCATCAGGCCCTGGTGCCGTGTCTTTTGCCTTTTGCAAAATATGTTTAACATTTTCAAACAGTATGATGTCTTCGTAAGGCATATTCTCTATTGTGCCAGATAATTCCACTCTAACTGCATCCCTGGTATCCGCATCACTGTGATTGGTCTGCTCTAAAAATCTCTGGAGAAACGCCTCCCCTCTCTCCTTGTCTGTTGTCACGCGTACCCCATCCTCTTTATAAATTGTTCCCACTGTCATAGGCAGATCTTTTCTTTGCATTTTTCTGTACAGTTTCCAGAATTTATGCAGTGTTTTATCACCTCCAATCTCCTTCATAAAACATTCCCATTTTACTTTCTTGGCCTCTGCAGCACATCGCTTGAAAGCCTGCACCTTGTCTTTCTTGTCATTTTCCGCTATGTCCACTTCTTCTCGTGAGCTTAGGGGTGTCTGTCGCAATTTCCTTAGCTGCTTCACTGCAGCTCTCTTTGCTTTTCACGCATTGTCTACTTCTGGGGTCCACCATGGGGGATGCAAAAAAGGAGTTTTACAGTCCTGTTGCATGCCCCTTGTCTGAGGCGTCCAAGAAGGCTGTCGCTCCACTCATACCGGAAGGTCTTGCGCGCTCTCCTAGCCTTGACTTTCCTGGACTTAGAGATCAGGACTGAGCATGGCATGTGATCACTCCCATGGTCATTCAAAACAGTCCACTTTACATCAAGGACTGATGACTGGGAGACAAGTGCCAAATCAATAGCAGTATCTGCATCGCCAGGCCTCATTGCCATTCTAGTCTTCCTACCATCATTTATGCCGACCACATCGGAGTCCACCATATCATCCGCAAGTGCAATTCCTTGTCGATTTTCTCCACTACTGTCCCAATCTCTGTTTCTCGCATTGAAGTCTCCACATATGAGTAGCCTATTACCTGGTATGTCCTCTAATTCCTTAAGCCAGTCCCATTGTTCCTTTCTGACAAAACAGTCCACTGTGGCATATAAATTATGATGTTCCAACTTAAGCCACCAATCTCCATTTGTATACCCTGGACCTCTCTTGCACTGTGATTCCACTGGCTCAAGTCAAGTGCCACATGCTTTACTACTTTCTTCACCAGCAGACTTTGCCCATGTCTCTTCTGCCCTGTGGGGTTTATATAACTGACCTACCCACCTAAGAATATGTCGTCATCTGTCTTCTTATATAAACTCATAATGACAACAACCTGTATTTTTCTTTCCACCTCTTTCTCTCTTTTTTTTCTATACCTGTCTCCTCTCTCGCACACGATCGTTCGCTCGCTTGCATTTGAAAGTCCTCATTTGTCTTCCTGCCATAACATTATCCCAATAACTTTCTTTCTTTCTCTTTCTCCTCTATCTCTCTTCCTCCCCCTTCCTTTCTCACTTAAGAACACACCCTCGCTTGTCTGCCAATCAGAAAGTTATGCCTCTCTCTCTCTTCCTCACTTAAGAACACACCGTCATCTGTCCGCCTGTGTAACAATGCGTGTACAGAGGATTAACAAGTTCTGCTGGGTTATTTTAAAACAGGCTTTATTTGTATATGATGGTCGATACAAAATCTCAGTACAAATCAATTGTGATGTTGACTTATCTTTCCCACGATGCTCAAGCGTGCTGTAGCCTTGCACGCCTAAACTAATACATTCTGCTACACCTCCCTATCTTTGAAAAGACTTTTTTCCTTCAAAAGTCTTAACTCCTAACCCCTCTATCCTATACCTTCTCTCCTTACCTCCCATAATTTCTCCAATCCGCCCCAACTAACTCTATTTTAAGTAAATACTTCATTCTATTTGTAACTATTCCCCCTGTCACATAGCAAACCACTATCAACTTCTTCTTCGTTCCTGGTTCTTCAAAGTTTCTTTACAAAATATATATATCTTAAGAACGTCTCGTATCAATCGTTATCGTACACTTGACATTATGAAATTTCTCACTCTTTCACAACACAGGATAGAGAGAAAAAATGTAGTTAGAAAAAGTAAAGAAGGGGTGCACACCCAATTTATGAAAAGTATACAGGAATGAATAGTCAACACAATCACATTTACCTCTCTTGCCAACGAAAAAACTTTTGTAACAAGTTTTTTTTTAAAAATATATCTTATGAAATACATATCTGTTCACTATAAATTAAGTTGATCTAAGTTTTCTCAACATTTATATACTCAATATTTATATTGCCATCCACAACCTTGTCTATATTTCACTTATCTCACCTTCAACCACGAACCAATGTTCATATTCCATGAACATTTTAAATTAATTAACGCTGTTTTTTCACAGCTCCTATATCTCTCCCCCTCACATCCCACGATACGCTTCCTTGTTTATCTATTCCATCTACCCAACCTTATATGCTGCCATTCACAGCCCCCTTTTTATCTATTCTCTATTAACCAACTATCATATCGTTAATCATAATATGGTATCCAATCCATATATCTTCAAATAATGCTGACTTTAATACAGCTCCTATTTTAACTTTCCCATAACCATCCCCGGCATATGTTTCTAATACTTCATAGCCATATCAACCTCTTCATGCTGATTATCACAGCAACAGAATATACCCATGAACATATTATTCACTAAGATAATGTGTCTCTCTACTAGTCCTCAGTAGTTTATTACTATTTTCTGAACGAAGGGTACTATGTAAAGTCCCGTGTACTGGCAAAACCATAACTGTTTGTAATTTAAACTTAACTTAACCAGTAAGTAAGTAGACACCTTGCAGTCTTGACAGACCAAAGTATGTGAGTGGAATGTGGCCAATATTCCAACACAATGTCTGGGCAGAGCTTCAGAAATCATGTGATGCCCAAACGACATGATTTCTCTCTCGGCCTAGTCTTGTGTATTCCAGAGGAATGGGTAACCAATACGTCTGGCACAAGGTAGGCTGCAGACGCTGGCGGCTCAGCGTCAATCCACAGAGACCTCACCACCACGAGCCGGTGGCGAGTTATGGCCAGACCCTGACACCCAAGGGACCCGGCTTAGAGGCGTTCAGCCATGTCCCACAGGTGAGGGCCTTGTACGAGCCCGGACCATGAGGGCGCGCACATCTGTCAATCACAAGTGTCCGGACCTGTGTAAAGCGTGCACTATCGTCAGACTCCCCACCTGACTTATAACGGTCCCCGCGACCAGCGGGAATCGGCCCGCCATAGCTACCGCAGGAGATTTTGCCTGTCTATTTGCAAGCAAATCTCCCATACTTCCACTGTGCGGATCTCGCGACCAGCGAGAATAGGCCCGCCGGAGATTATGCTCGTCTGCTGCGAACAAATCTCTACCGAGAGACTGAATAAGTAAAGAAACGATAAAAGTAGTGGTATTTCAATTTCGCTTGCGCTCCCACCTATGCTACACCCTTCATGTGTCTTCACAAGCTCAACAAGCTCAACAGGGTCTTCTTTCCCCGCTGATTCTACCAAGCCCGTTCCCTTGGCTGTGGTTTCGCTAGATAGTAGATAGGGACAGTGGGAATCTCGTTAATCCATTCATGCGCGTCACTAATTAGATAACGAGGCATTTGGCTACCTTAAGAGAGTCATAACACATTTATAAACAAGGTAATTCTAATTTAACACACAAGACATTTCACTTAAATTATGAGTTAAGCGAAATAAATTCACAACAGGACATCATAACCCCCCCCCCCCCCCAAGTTTTTATACATCATTTATTTTTCCCCTAATATTAAATAAAGATATCAACTCATTCAAGGAAAAACATATTTTAAAATAATATAACATACATCCTATCTATTGTTAGTCTCTTTTATGGACTAACAATAACTTATTTATCTATCTAAGAAAACTCAAGAAGTCAAAACATAAAATCAATCGGCAATAAAATTACAGGAAAAAAATCTATGTTTCACTCGAATTTACATCCATATTAGTTATCTTAATACCTAAATATGTCTACTCCTCAAGACAACTCATTATAAGTATCAATAAAACCCTTTTCTATGACCAATGTGTCATATACATCATCAAGTATCTCTTTCCTTTTTAAATCATGACATTTATATCTTGCTATCTGCAGTATTTTCTATCAATTTATCTCCTACGTTTCCATTTCTTCAATAACTCCAAGTTCCTTTGAATAAGTGCTATCTCCACATCAATATCTTCTTCTTCGTATAAAGTATTACTTTCTTCCATACTACTATTTGATTCTGACTTTTCATCTATTTCTTCTTCTTCATCTGTATTTCTCTCGCTAGCAGCAGCTAACTTCTTCTGTTCTATATCCCATCTAATTTGTCTATCATTATTTCTTAACGACCTTTCTAGTAGAGGCATATCCTCGCCGCTTGATGAATAATCTCTAATTCTTCTCTGTCTTTTCACTTCTTTTCCCCTTTGTCTCTCTATTCTCCTTTTCACTGCTTGTCTAGTATTTTTAAATGGGGCGTTTACCTCTTCTTCCATAAATTCTGCACTATCATAATAACCCTCATTCCTATTTTTTTCTTCTTTTATTATCGTTTTCGGTATTGTCTGTTCTTGAGTATCATCACAAACTGGAGTTGTTATTAACTGACTTTGTGCTGGATCTTTTCTAAAATCTGGGGTTATTGTAGTTCTTCTGGCGACTTGTTCATCTAAGTATACGGTGTCTGAATAATAATTATTATTATAATTATTGTTTCCCTTCTCATCATCATCTCTTCTTAAGTGCTCTACGTGTGCCCTTGCCACATGTCCCGTGATCTGGTTCTTTATACTGTACGATACATTTCCTAGATTTCTAAAATGTAATAACCTGGAACCCAACGAGCATCAAACTTAGAGTTCCTTCTATGCTTCTTGTAATAAACTCTATCACCTACTTTAAATTCCTGTAATTTTGTATTCACGTTTCTGTACCTTTTCTGTCTTTCTCTAGCTTTAATTATATTATTCTTTAATCTTACATGTGCTTTATGCATTTCTTGTATGATGACCTCTTGAAAGTCTTCCCCCATATATTTACGTCTTGGTTTTAACAGATTATCTATATGTAGTATTGGCTCTCTCCCGTGTATTAAATAAAATGGTGAAAATCCCGTGCTCTCATTTTGATTTGTGCGTATAGCGCTAAGCGCAGGTCCTAGGAATAGATCCCAATCTTTTTCATGTTCATCGACAATCTTTGCTATAACATCGTATAATGTCCTATGTTGTCTTTCGTTCTTAGCATTTGAAGAAGGTCTATAGTATGAGGTCTTTATATGTTTTATATTCAAATCTTTTAATAATTTTTCAAATTTCTTATTCCCAAATTCTTTACCATTATCCGTAAGTACAATCTGTGGGCAACTAAACTTTGGTATGAATTCCTGTAAAAAGATATTAATGATAGTATCTGCGCTCTTGTCTGGGATTGCATATATTTCCGGCCAGAGACTGTAGACGTCCACTATATGAATTAGATATACATTCCCCGATAGTGTTCTAGGGTGAGGACCTGATATATCTAAACTAACCTTTTGCATAGGAAACTGAGGAATATCTGTATCTTGTAAAGGACACTTAATTGTTTTCATATTCCTTAATCTGCATCTTTCACACGTATCGACTTATTTACAAGCAGTTTTAAATAAATTCGGCCAATAATATTTATTCGTGAGTGCTTTCACTAATTTATCACTACCGAGATGACCATTCTTATCATGATATGCTTTTAAAACTTCACTTTCCAAATGTTTTGGAATATATTTCCTTAGCTGTTCGTTTCTTTCGCTCATGTAATATAACTGTTCATCCTCTTGCAAAACTAAATAATTCTTCTTATACTTATTCTCATCCGTTTCTTTTAATTTCTGTTTTATTTCTAAGACTTTTGGATCTAATTCTTGTTCTTCTTTCATATTAAATTGTGCTGAATGTGGGTCTTCTGCTCTAGGTTCAGACTCTTGATCCGACGGTAAACTCTCAAAATCTTCTCTATTTATTATGGCAGAATCTAATATATTTACTTGCCATTTTCGGTCGTCTATCTCCGGTTCACCTTCGTCTTCCGTGTTTCCTGATGACTGTGGATACGGGATTCTAGACAATAAATCAGCACATGTGTTAATCCTACCTGGTATGTATTCTATTCTTGTATTGTATCCCTGTAGATTCAATGCCCATGTCTGTATTTTCCTGTTCTGCACTGGAGCTTCTAACAAAGATTTTAAAGGCATGTGGTCAGTTCTAATAATGAAATTTGCGTTATGTAGATAGTAGTTAAGTTTCTGAAGAGCATAATGAATAGCATAAGCCTCCTTCTCAATAGTCGACCATTTGCGCTGAGACTTGCTAAGTTTATGTGATAAAAAATAGATTGGCCTTTCATTTTTAACCTCTGGTATTCCAGATTCTTTTCCTTCATATGGTTGAACCAAACACGCTCCTATAGCATTATCTGAAGCATCTGTATATAATATTAGCTGTTTATTCAAATCTGGATGTGTCAATAGTGGCACTACTGTTAAGCTATTTTTTAAAAACTCAAACGCTTTTTGACATTCATCATCCCACTTAAATCTAGCGTATTTGCCAGTTAAGTTAGTAATAGGCTCTGCTATTTTTGAGAACCCTGGAATGAAACGCCGATAATACCCACAGGTTCCGATAAAGGCACGAACTTCTTTTACGTTAGTTGGAGGAGGTAGCTCCTTAATAACTTTTATCTTGTCATGATCTGGTTTAATTCCGTCTCTATTAATAATATACCCCAAATATTTTGTTTCTGTTTTTAAAAATTCACATTTACTAAGCTTCAGTTTGACATCATGTATTCTTAATCTGTCGAATACTAATTTTACATGGTTTAAGTGATCATCTACATCTCCTGCTGTATAAATTAGAATGTCATCTATGTATGCCAATGCAAACTTTTGCAAGTTCTGCTGGGTTATTTTAAAACAGGCTTTATTTGTATATGATGGTCGATACAAAATCTCAGTACAAATCAATTGTGATGTTGACTTCTCTTTCCTCGTCCTTGGTGTTAACTAACTCCCCCAACAACAAGCCACGTCACGACTTGAGCATCCTTCTTCTCGTTCTCCCACGATGCTCAAGCGTGCTGTAGCCTTGCACGCCTAAACTAGTACATTCTGCTACACCTGTCATAAAGTTATACCTATAAAAATCTCTCTCTCACATACACACACACTTAAGAACATGCCCTTGCCTGTCTGCCTGTCAGAAAGTTATCTCTCTCTCTCTCTCTCTCTCTCTCTCTCTCTCTCTCTCTCTCTCTCTCTCTCTCTCTCTCGTCATGACACATCTTGTTGATGAGAAATAATCTACATGGATTGGTAGAAAGAATGTATGTGCAGATAGAAGTGCAAACAACAATATATGTGAAGCAGAAAAGAAAACAAAACATTTTTTAAAGTCTGATTTTCAAATCCTTTATTATCACTATCAAATAACACGTTACTTTTAATTACATGAACAGCAAAAGTAAACAAAGAAAACTATAGAAAAATGTGTGTAATAATAATAATAAAGTATAATAATTGAATTTACAAATAGTTTAAACAACACACTTATAGCTAATGGAGATGGGAGATTATGTGGGTGGGTGAGGAATTTGTGTGCGGGATATGTGAGTTGGCGGGGAGATGTGTGCGTGTGTGTTGGATGTGTAGTTGAGGGATGTGTGTTTGGCTGGGTGGTTGGAGGTGTGTGGGTGGAGGATATGTGGGTGGGTAATGGGACGAGTGGAGGATTTGTGAGTGGGTGGGGAGATGTGTAGGTGTGAGGATGTGGTGGATGGGTGGAGGCATATATGTGTATCTGGGTTGTGTGTGTGATTGGGTGGGGGAGTTGGGGTGAATGGGAGATGTGTGGGTGGGTGGTGGATGTGTCTCATAACATGGTAATATGGATTGTTTATGTTTACAAAATTCATTTGACAATGTTTTCTAGTTATATTTGGTCTCTGACTCATATCCCTGGGTTCAACTCCATACTTGTAGGTCAGCATGGCCGAATGGATAAGAACACGTGTTCTTAAACATCCGGTGTGTTGATGCCGAGGTAAGAGGTTCAACCCCTACACCGGGCAGTTTGACCAAAATGCTGACCTATCGTCCTTGCTTGGAGATGTAAATTACAAGTACCTCTGAAGTCGGAGTGCATTCACTTGATGGCAAGGGACACTGTTAATAGGGGAAGCTAATCCACATGCAAAGTTCATTCCAGCATTACTTGAAATAGTGTGTATGGACTACGCTTGAGTTCAAAGCGAGCGAGCGCAAATAAAAAAAAATAAAAAACATGCTTCAGCGAATTTTCAATCAAACCCACAGCAGCCTTCTGACAATGCTAGTGTTCAATCAAACCCACAGCAGCCTGATGACAGGGTAGCTTCCAGAAATGTCTCAGCAGTCATAAACGTCCAATTATTGTCAAAAGTTATATCTCGAAATTGTGGCACAAAAGTTGTAAATATTGTCCGAAAACATGTAATTTGTGACTGTGGCGCCACTGAAATTCTGCTAAATAAATGTTAAACACTGCACAAAGAGTGCCACCTTGGTATCTTTGTTTCCGTTTTACTTGCATCCACAACCCTACAATTGTTTGGGTGTGAATGTCACTGTGTACAGGGTCAACAAAGTTATTGGCGTGAACAACAACTGTATAATCGTAGATGCCATGGTTTAGTTGACCTACGTTGTTGTAGCCTCGCCAGGCATCGGTGACAATGGTCGTTCCTGGTAAGACGTGATCACTTATAATGCGTTCCAGTGTTGTCACATCTCGCCTTTCCACAACTTCCAACCAGCAACGACCACTACCCCGTTCAACCAGGCCAACTACCCATTGACCACGACGAAAGTGACCACGGTGGTACTTTCGGTGGAAAAAGTAGCTCTCGTCAACTTCAACGACCACTGACTGTTCCTGAGCATCAAATCCTCCCAACAGTGGATTGTTACGCAGCAACCAGTTGTGACACTCTACCCGAAAATAGTTATTGTAGTTGACGATAGTGTCACAGCTTGTCAGGCGTTCGAAAAACATCACATGTTTCAACTTCACATCGAACAACCAGTAAAACATTATCATCACAACATTTTCACTTGGGAGTTGGGAGTTGGCAAAGAACGAAATGACATTGACAACACCGCCACGAAAATCTGTCAAAACATTCGACCCCCGAAACTAATGACATCGGACGTTGGCAACGTTAACATTCTGCTGTGTTTCGTACTAATCTGTGTCTAGCAACCGGGGAAATAACTCCAATCACCCAATGAGGCCCTGTAAGGGAAACTGTTTACACGTAAGATTTATTATTCACTACGGAACTATTTAGACCCGTCAATCGGAAGAGTGCCTTGAAGTCCCATTCAGAATGTTTACGTCATCTTATAACATGTTTATGAATTTTGTTCCAATTAACACAAATGTGTAAATTACATGTCAAACATAAGTGATTTTCTTAAATGTGTGCTTTATAGTGTCGGGAGTATGTGCCAACACGATAATGGTTTACGTAGCTGGGGATTGTGTAGCAATGACATTATAGTGCACTAATTTCATTTCTAAAAATTGGCGGAAGACTATCCAAACTAGCAGCGAAATATGCCAGGCAATAAAGTATATAAAACATATTGTCTGCGGCTTATGCGTTTAAACTTTCTGTACTGTTGACAAGAGTTTTCTTTCGTAAGGAGATTATTGTTGTTGAATACTTCCGAATGTATGTAACTGTAAACAGTATTGATTGTAGACAATGAACATGATCTGCAACATTTAGATTTTGCGATTGCTGCACACAATGTAAAACTAGGGTTAGAATTAAATTGTAAGAAGACACAGGTTATGGTCGTCACTAAGAAGAAGGAAATACCACAATGTAAGATACAAGTAAATGGGAATATTCTTAAACAAGTGAATGGGTACAATTATCTCGGAACAGTTATAACATCTGATGGGAAATGCCTTGAAGAGATTAGAGCAAGAAAGTCATGCCGAAGGCAGCCTTTTGCAATTTGAAAAAAGTATACTGACTAATACAACGAGACTATTACAACAAGAACAAGAATTGAATTGAATTGAATTTATCTTTATTTTCAAAGGGCAACAAATTGGGCGCGTAGGCCCGTCTTACATTCGGCCCTTCCAATCACTCATCTTTCGTTCATCAAAAGTGCATGATGCATTCACATAGGAATAAAAAAACATTGTCAAATGAATGTTGTAAGCATAAACAATGCATATTCTCATGTTATGTGACACGTCCCCCCTCCCTCACACACTTCTCGCACCAACCCACACACACATCCCTCACCTACTTACACATCGCCCACCCATACCCACACATCCTCCACTCACCACGCATCCCCCACTCATCCCTCCACCCACTCACAGATCCCGCCACCAACCCAGACATCTCGCACCCACCCACACACACATCCCTCACCAACCGACACACATCTTTTCACCCACTCACATATACCCCAAACCACTCAATCTCACCCACACACACACACATGCTCCACCCACCCAAACACCCTCCAACCACACACACATACCCCTCACACACGCACATCCCGCACCAACACACACATATCCCTCACCCACTCACATATCTACCACCCATACCCCCACATCTTTTCATCCACACACACATTTCCCCGCCCACACACACATTTCACAACCACCCACACAACCCAACAAGCACACACACACACACACCACCAACACACATTCCCCCACCAACACACACATCTCCCACGCAAACACATATCCCACGCAAACACACATCCCCCACCTACCAACACTCACATTTCCCCCACCCGCCAAAACCCACACATCCCACTACCCACCAACACTCACGCAAACACACAAACCCAAATACACATCCCCCTCCCACACATCTCTCACCCACCCATATTCTGCATCCATACTCACATCCCTCCACCCACCAAGCCACTCATCTCCGCACCCACCTACACATCCCCCAGAAACCTACACATCCCACACCTCCCCACCCACCCACTCACATTCCCACCCGCACACATCTCCCCATTTACACACTTCTCCCATACTCCAACACACCTCTCCAACCCACCCTCACACCTCCACAATCCACTCGCTATCCACACATTCCCTCACCAACACACAAACACCGACCACCACACACACATCCCCAACCCACACACCTCTTCCATCCATATACACAACAGCCACACCCATCCCCCAACCCATACACACATCCCCAACATCCCTACACACATATCTACACACCCATCCATATACCCCCACCCACACATCCTCACCCACACATCCACACCCCCACCAACCAATACCCACCCACTCACACACATCCCTCGCCCACACTGACACCCCCACCGACCCACTCCCATTTGCACCCAGAAACATACCTCATCCACACACATATTCCCCCACCCGCCAACACATCTCTCCACCAACCCACCCACCCACATACACATACCCACACCCACAAACTCATCCCCCAATACAAACACAATCCTCACATCTAGACACACACATAATGCCTCAATTAATCACTGAAGCTAATGTGAACAAACTCCCACACTTTACACACACCTAAACTGACGATTATCGTGAGCATTCTCACAAAAATGTAAAGAAATAAATGGAGAGCAAATTATGCACATACATTGTGTAGTGTAAAAAAAAAAAAAATAGTGATGCGATACAATAAGTTGATTCCTAAAATTAACATAAACATGATGGAATACGCAGTGCACAAATTTTTGTCAGTATGTGTTAGAAAATCTAGTGGCAGTAAGAATTATATGTATGATGATTATACAGAAAAATATATGGAATAGCACGTCACATGACATACTCTCTCTAAACCCTCTCTATCTCTTTTTTTTTTCTTTTTGTTTCTTTCACACACACTAACTCTTTCGTTGTCTCATCCCTCAACCCACACACCTTCCTCCACCCACCAACACATACTCACTCACATATCCTCCACCACCAACCCACAAACCCCCAACCACCCAGCCAAACACATACCCCACCACCCACATATACCCCCACCCACATACATCTTCCCACACACACATACGTCCCCCACCCATACACTTATCCCCACACAAATTTATCCACTCACGTACTGTACCACAACCACTCACACCTACACATCCTCCACCCACCCATCAACACATACATCTCCCATCTACCCACCCACACTCACAAAGCGAAACCACCTAGCCAAACACACACCCCCCACCCTCACATACATCCTTTACCCACCAGCACATCCCACCTCCCCCATCCACCCTCACAAGTTCACCCATCTCCCCTCCCAAGCAACACCCCTATATACACATCCCACATATGCACATTCTCACCCACTCATATACCCTCCACCCACCATCTCCCACCTACGCATACATCCCCCCAACAGCATACACTCTCACCACCCACACATACATCCTCCACCCACACACACATCCCACCCACACAGACATATCTCCCACCCACAAATACATCCCCACACCCATCACACACCCATCCCTCAACCTACACAATCTTCCCACCGCCACACACCCATTCACCCACACATCCATCACTAACCCAAACACCCACCCACATACACATTCCCCAGCAACACAAGCCCCACCCACCAACACCCACACACTTTCACCCCAATATCCTCCACCTACACACGCATCCGTCACCCACCACACATCTCCCACTCACAGTTCCTCCACACACACCTCACCCACACATCTTCCCACACACATGTCAGCGTCTTAAACCTGGCTCGTTTTCCTAACACATGTGAGACAGTACAAGTACAACGTGATTTGACTTGAGACTCAACGACACAACGTGCAATGGATTTATTTACCAATCATATACAACACGATGATCATTACAAGCTATAAGTTATACTTCAATACACTTACATACACAATACAGCTCACAGTCTATCTCTCAAGATGAACAAACACTCGACTTTCGGGCACAGAAACCACACAACGCCTTTCTCTCATCATACGTCCTGTCACGTCCACGCCAAAGAGCTGTCTGTCTATCACTCGCAATGTGCCTCCCCACCTGAGGTGGCTTCACGAGGCATGCGTTCGTCCTTGCCTGACCGCTGGCCGTCTCGTCAGCCAGCAACCTTGCAGGCAGGTAACTACTACTCGCCTGGCGGGCGTAACGAAGTTACGGCATCCCGGCTGGGAAACTAAGTCGCCTGGCGGGCGTAACGATGTCACTGCATCACTGCACTACTCTAGAGTCTGACATGCTCCCCCGGGCAGCTTCATGAAAGATGTCATCTTTCATGTATATTATATGTACATACTGGGTTAATATTTTAACCTTGTCAGAGTCGACCCTTCTGTTGTTATATACATCGGAATCAGAATACTTAGAAATACACATCTTGACATAGAAACATATAAGAAATGGAAGTTGTATTCAACGACCTGTGGTGTTAAACCTTTAACACTTGTCAAGTTTCATCCTCTCGATGGTTGATTACCTCAATTGCATTATTGACCCAGTCAGATCGGCAGTACCAGCTCCAAGCATCTACCTCGCAGCCTTTCAAAAAAAAAGTAATAATATGGTTTCTGAAACAAAAACCATCTGGCTAGACATAAGTCGCATTAAACGCTCAAACCCTGACCTCATTTGGCCAGGAGTTCTTGTGTTGGTCTGCAATGTCGGTAACACTCTACCATGCCCAGTAGATGGCTTCTTGGTGTGTTAACAATCTGGCAACAACATGGCTATTTATATACAACACATAATCGTATACATTTCACATTATAGCCCTTTGATGTAATGATGTAGTAACAACTAAATGAAAGGGGAATAACTTCAAAATTTCTTAAATATAATATTTTACAATAATTATTCTATTTCTTAGCGTCATCGCTTGATGATTCTTCATACTAGCGAGAAAAAGTCGGTAGTATGAATAAATTAATCAAGATATGATTCTAAGATTACACTACATAAAAAATATAAACACACAATTCGTGTTGATTCTTGTTGATTCTTGTTGATTCTTAAAGATTTTAGAATCGTCATAGCTTTTTAAACTTTTGTTTGTCGTCTGCTAATTTTGAACTAACTTTCTAACTAATCCGGAAGTACACACGAACACTAAACAGCTGATGTTGAAACTTGTAGAACACACTTGTTCCGGTCTGATGTAGTTACGGAATGTACAGTGTTCTAATCGTTCATGTGTTGGATGTTTTACTGGAAAAACTTCTGGATTTCGATTGACTGCAGTGGTGTAGATGTCAATGTTCAGGTCACACTTTCACACACGGATTTAAAATATCACTGGACTGTTCCAAACGCAGATACCACTGTCACATTGGATAGTTCGCCTACGATAAGTTTTGAGCGAAGTTTGAGCGAATGTGGCACTGTTCTTGTTTCGTAATATATACAATTAATAAAGTTCGCTTTCTACCACACACTACACAATTATACACGACAATCACTACATTAATTAGTAAAATAAGAACACTATATATATTGGGAGTAACCCCTATCACATCACATTGTAGACATTACACAGCTTTCGTGAATGAAATAAATATTCACCGATGGATGGCTGTGTTAATCTGAGTGTATTTTACACACTGCACTCAGACATTAGTGCTCACTGGGTCGGTCGGACAACGGGACAAGAGATCGGCAATGGTGTTGGTTCTGCCTGGGATATGTCGAACCTCGAAGCTGTAATCTTGGAGCTTAAGAGACCAGCGCGCTACCATTTGGTTTGAAGGTACACCTGAATTGATAAATCGCAGTGGACTACTGTCCGATTCGACAATAAAATGACGTCCTAGGAGGAATCTGGACAATTTAGTTATACCCACCACTAGAGCTAGGGCTTCCAACTGAGGTATTGACCAAGCCCGTTCTCTGGGTTTCAATTTCTTGGAGACGAAGTACACAGGAAGGAGGATGTTATTATGCTCCTGCAACAAGACTGCTCCAATCGCCACGGAGCTAGCGTCTGTACGCAATCTGAAAGGGACATGTAGATTGGGCAACTTCAGAACCGGATTATTTAAATTATTATCAGAAAAACATGATAATACTTTTTGGAATGCAAATTTTAGGCATTCATTGCTTACAATTTTCTCCGGTTTATCTTTTGTTAGTAAGTTAATAAATACTTCGGTCAGTTCGGAAAAATCAGGAATGAACTGCCTGTAGTAATTTATTAATCCCAACAAACTTCTGACTTGCTTTTTCGTAGTCGGAAGTGAGAGTTTTAGTATCTTGGACACAATGTTATCGTCTGTCGTGACAAAGCCATTGGATATTTTGTACCCCAAGAAGGATATTTCCTGGTAGGCTATGTCTACTTTTGCAGGCTTTACCGTCAGTCCGTGCTGTCTGATGCGTTCAAATGACTGTTCTAATGTCTTTATGTGGTCTGTCATCGTCTCTGTGTGAACACAGATGTCGTCTATATAGCAAATTATATTAGGAATGTCTACTAGTAGAAGTCGTGTCATACGTACGAATGTAGCTGGGGCATTGACTAGCCCAAATGGAAGTTTGCACCATTCGTACAGTCCCCAAGGTGTGGTAAATGCTGTCAGATGTCTGCTCTGTTCGTCTACCGCTATTTGCCAGTAACCTTTAGTCATGTCTACCTTCGTTAAGAACCTAGCGTCTGTCAGTTCTGTCAGTAGATCGTCAGAGTTTGCCATTGGCTCCAGATCTAGAAGAGTTATCTTATTGAGCTTTCGATAGTCGACACAGAGTCTTATCGTCTTGTCCTTTTTGCGTACTATGACCATTGGAGATGAGAAGTCTGATTGGGATCGTCTTATGATGTTGTTTTTCTCTAAGTTGATGATCTCCTGATGTAAGTTTTCTTTATAATGCAATGGAATGGTGTATGGTCTGCATTTTATGGGTGTGTTTGACGTGAGTGTGATGTGATGTTGTACTAATTCTGTTTGTCCTGGGTTGTTGGAGAAAATGGTGTTGTACTGTTGTATGAGATGTTTGCAACTGTCTGTTTCTGCTTGAGTTAACTTTGGGTTGATCTTAATTTCCTTCAAGCAGTTTGTCGTGTCTAATGCAGGTGTTGGAATTTCGTCACTAGCCTCGTCATCTTCGTGGTCTATTATCACTGTACAAGCTGTTGTATCGTCTTGTTCGTTGTCTCTGTTGTAATATGGTCTTAGCATATTGATGTGGAATATTTTGTGTTTGTCTTTTATTTGGATCTCGTAGTCTACAGGTGAAATTTTTCTCGTCACTTTAAAAGGTCCTTGCCAAGAATCAGTCAATAAGTGTCTGTCACTAGGTAGTAGAAGAAGAACGTCCTGTCCAGGTGTCAACGTTATTGTCCTGTTACCTTTGGCAGCATATTGTCTATAAGTAGCACCAGATAATTTTAGTACATCCTTTGCAATTATACAAGATTTGATGATTCTTTCACGCAATGATGTAACGTATACGTATGATGATATGGGTTGCAGTACTGGAGTGGAGTCAGTTAACATTTGGTGATAAATAGTCAATGGGCCACGTGGTTTGGCACCATAGATAAGTTCAAAAGGAGAGAAACCTGTACTAGAATGTGGTACCTCGCGATAAGCAAAGAGAATAGCAGGTAAATATACGTCCCAGTTCTTGGGATGCTCTTGAGTGACTTTAGCAAGCATGTGCTTTAAATCGCCGTTAAATTTTTCTATTATCCCGCTCGAGTGAGGATGGTACGGGGAATTGAAACATTGCTTCACTCCCAACATTTTGGTGAAAGCTTGGGTAGATGCGGCGATAAACTGAGTGCCCCTATCTGATTGGATAGTGTCTGGAAATCCTATCCGAGAAAATATATGGAAGACAACTTCCATTATATCATTGGCAGTTATGTTCTTTAGCGGAATCGCTTCCGGCCAGCGGCTACATTGATCAATGACTGTTAGAATATATTTATTCCCTCTAGTTGTTGTCTGATTAAGAGGGCCTACTATGTCGACAGATATTTTCTCAAAAGGTCGACTGGCTAAGTCAGTAACTTGTAACTTTGCCTGTGGGTGTTTACCTTTCTTTACCAGTTTTTGGCAAATGTCACAACTTCTGCAATATTGTTTAATGTCATTGCAAAATTTGGGCCAATGAAACTGTGTTAATAATCTTGATCTGGTCTTAGCGTATGCCATATGCCCTGCAAGAGGTATATCATGGGCAAGATGTAAGGCTTGCTTACGATAATTAGTTGGCAAAACAGTTTGCTCTGTTGTGCAGTCACCTCTGGTATAATACCTAGTGAGGATACAATTTTTCAAAGCAAAATGCCATTTTGCATTCTTGGTTACCTTTGGCTTTTGCCCGGTCAGATTAAAATATTTCGACAATGAAGGATCAGCCTTTTGAGGTGTTACAAACGTTTCCTTCATGGTCTTAGAAGGTAGTGATACTGGGCTAAGCATTTGTATAGCCTCAGTTTGGTTACTTTCATCTTGCACTCTAGCAGTAGCTCTGGTTACTGCGTTCACACATTCAATGATATCAGATGGTGATGAAACAGTGTTATCAATGATGTCATGAGATCTTAGTGCTACATTAGCTACCATACATTCATTAGGGGGTGTAACATTATCAATGATGACATTAGATGGTGATGTTATGATATCATCAATGCAAAGAGATGTTATGTCATGAGGAATATCATTCACCTCTGGTAAATTTCCGATTATAATATCGCACACTGGGTTTGTTAGTGCTGCGCATTTTACTTTACCAGTGAGGAAAGGTGTTTGAATATATGCCCATGCTAGTGGGTACTTTTCAATATTGCCAGAGAATGTTCTGCATGTTACGTGCCTGCCTGTATAGTCTGTAGGCATTATGAACGTTCTCTTTAGACCAATAAGTGAGCTTCCCGTGTCCCGAAGGACTGTAGCAGACTTGCCATTGACGTATCCTTGATGGATGCTTATTCTGCCTTTCGAATCTACTACCAAATTAGCTTCTTCATTGGCAATAGGAATGGAGTGGCCGCATGTTAAAATGCCATCTTCATAAAAGGTATTACAAACAGTACATTTATTTGCGTTAAATACATCAAAAGCCTGTGCTGAGTTCACAGGATGTTTCTCTGATTGTTCTTCATCTGACGATGAACTGTCAAACAAGGCGGCATTTGCTTTGTTGGTCATTTGCCTACCTTTACAATCATGGCGATAATGTCCGTACGCCTTACAGAGGAAACATTTACGCAAATTTCTGAAGGATCTACGCTCCTTATCTTGTCTGTTTACCATGTTTTGTAGATAAGTATGATATGCGGGGTTCTTGTCACACATCTCACCTTCATGGTGTGAAAATTTACAATATCTACAGTGATTATACTTCTCAGATGTAGGCTTATGAGGTTTCTGCCTACTATAGGGTTTGTCATAGTTAGCCGATGCTACAAAATTTATGTCAGTAGCTTCACTGGCGAAACAATGTTTGTTGGCTGTGTAATAAGCCGAACCATGTCTCTCAATCTCATCTACACTAGTGCATTCATTCTCTTGCAGAAATTTTGAAAATGCTGATGGAATGGATGAAATGACTTTATCTCTGATGATCAGATCTTCTAATCTTTGATAGTTTTTATCAATTTTAGCTGCTGAAGTCCATTTGGAAAATATATCTCGGACTAAGCAGAGGTAGTCAGAGAACGTTTGAGTCGGTTTTGGGCTCAACTTGCTGAATTGTTCTCTGTAACCTGCCTCATCTAACATAAAATGTACCATAATCTTTGATTTTAGATAATGGTAATCTTTTCTGAGGTCTTTGGGGATAGTCTCAATGACTTTAAGAGGCTCCCCTGATAAACTCCTCATATAAATAATATTCCATTCAGACAGTGGAACCTGGTAATGGTCCATTAACGTCTCAAAATTTTGGGTAAAGGCTGCGATGCAGTCACCCGAGGTATAATTACGTACGATACCTTGATATTTCTTGTACTGGTTTTCTTTCTCCAGTCTCTCAGATTTCTTAGACTCTTTGTTAATGGCAGTCTCAGTATCAAGTTGCTTGATTTTCAATTGCAATTCTAGTTCTTCTCGCTTGCTCTGAACTGCTATTTCAGCTTTCTTCAATTCCGTCTCTCTTTCAATCTCTGCCTTTTTCAATTCGACATCTAGCTCCGCTTGTTTTGTCTTTGCAGACAGTTCTGCTTCTGCTTGTTTTAAGGCTGTTTCTGCCTCTACTTGCTTGGCGGCTCTTTCTGCCTCTACTTGTTTGGCGGCTCTTTCCGCTGCTCTTTCGTCGCGTTCATTAGCTTTCTCAAGAAGGTGTTCAGAGTATTTAGTTTCACTCCACTTTGTCAACTCGTCACCTGTTAACGTTAATTTTAAACCCATATCGATGAAATCATTTAATGAAGACATGATGGAAAAATGCAGATGAAATACCAGCCACACAATTTGTTATAAGTGGTTAGTAAAGTAAACAATTTACAATTATGTTCTATTGACAATACGTGCCTAAATTTGCATCCTAAAGTATATGAAAAGAAAAATATACTCAAGTGCCCCGGATGCGGTGAAGAACTGTTGGAAATCGGGCTAGGAACTGTAGGGTCGTTACTTAGATCATAAATGACCTCTACGGGCAAGGGTTTTAGATGGCACAGAAAACCTGCTTTGTTTTTGGAGGAAATAAATTAGCGTCTATTTGATGTGGTGTGCCTGCTTGTCACTAAGTTATGATTAGGTTTGTATGGCGTTGAGTGTAATTGTAGGTCGTAATTTTGTCAGTCAACAATTTTTTTTTTTTTTTAAACACAAGTCACTTTCTTTCCACAACTTTCTGCTTTCCACAATTCACTTTACAAAGACACTCTAAATGTATTTCAACACGCTACAACATTGATGACACATCACTTACATCAAGATGACATTCAGTAAGGACATAGACATCAAGTTTACAAGATGGCGACAAGGTCACAATGGCGACAAGTTTACAATGTCGACAAGGTCAAAACGGTGACAAGTTCAACAATCACAAATGTTTTACACGTTTACAAGATCAAACAATATGTATGCACTGTACAATTACATTTAGTCTCCATGTTTAAATAATGTAATAATATCTATCAAAATGAGCCTTCAACGATCACATTTACATGTACAATAATAGTTGGACAAAAATTCTAAGTTTAAATGTTAAATTATCTAAACTACGTTCATTTCAAAGCCGGACGAATGCCACCACATCCACACATGTCAGGGTCTTAAACCTGGCTTGTTTTCCTAACACATGTGAGACAGTACAAGTACAACGTGATTTGACTTGAGACTCAACGACACAACGTTCAATGGATTTATTTACAAATCATATACGACACGATGATCATTACAAGCTATAAGTTATACTTCAATACACTTACATACACAATACAGCTCACAGTGTATCTCTCAAGATGAACAGACACTCGACTTTCGGGCACAGAAACCACACAACGCCTTTCTCTCATCATACGTCCTGTCACGTCCACGTCCCAGAGCTGTCTGTCTATCACTCGCAATGTGCCTCCCCACCTGAGGTGGCTTCACGAGGCATGCGTGCGTCCTTGCCTGACCGCTGGCCGTCTCGTCAGCCAGCAACCTTGCAGGCAGGTAACTACTACTCGCCTGGCGGGCGTAACGAAGTTACGGCATCCCGGCTGGGAAACTACGTCGCCTGGCGGGCGTAACGATGTCACTGCATCACTGCACTACTCTAGACTCTGACAACACTCAATCACCAATCCTCCAACCTGCAAACATATTCCCAACCCACCCACCCACACATAACTCACGCACTCACACATCCCCGACACATGCATCCCCACCCACACAATCATACCCCATTCATACTCCTATCCCCCACCCACACCCCACACCATCACCCATACTCACAACCCCCCACCCATCCCCATGCCACCTACACACACCCCCCCCCCCACACACCCACTCACACATTACCACCCACTCACACCCACAAATTCTATTACACACCAACACCCACACACCCCAACAACATACCAACAACATACCCCCACCCACAGGGCCCCACACAAAACACATTCTCCCCCCCCCCCTCCACACACACACATACTCGCAACCCTCACACACTCATATCTCTCCACCCACACACACATACCCAGGTGGAATAATTGTTAAAATTAAAACAATATGTTATACATTGTGAAGCGAATAAAAGGTTATGCAATTCAATAAATAATATAATTTCTGGACTTGACATAAACATGATGAAATACAACGTGCATATAGTATATATTAAATTCAAGTGGCAGTAAAAATGATAATAAGAAAGGTGAGAATACAGAAGAAGGATCGAATAGCATATATTTCTTTATTTTCTTTCACGCACACTACACTAAATCTCTCATTCTCTCTCTCTCTCTCTCTCTCTCTCTCTCTCTCTCTCTCTCTCTCTCTCTCTCTCTCTCTCTCTCGCTCTTTGTGTTGAATTGCTACATAGAACCTATGCCTTGGTATGGATGTTAAGCGTGGACAATTAGCAGACAAGCTGAAAAACATCTGATGGCTGTGGAAATGTGGTTTCTGATGAGAATGCAAAGAATACCATGGACAGATAGAAAAACCAATGACCAAGTCCTACAAGAAACAAATTCGTATAGGTTCGTAGCTCGTGGAGGGAAACATAATATCCAGTAATCGGTTTCTGTTTTAACTCGATCTTGAAATAATAGGGGAATTTAACGTCACCAGTACTTTACTCACCAGTACTCCCCCAATGGTGTTTCCACCTTGTCGTGGTGGGGCAGCTTGAGTTTCTCATTGACCCTGAGAGCTATGTCGGTGGTAGCGTAGCTACCAGCAGGGCCTCCAATGCCGGACAGGTCAAAAGGGTAGAGATCAGACAAAGAGAACCACACTGGTCCTCCGGGTTGGGGGTTGAAGCGTGGGGTTAACATCCCCATCTTTGTAAAAGCTATTTTGTTACGAAACAGATACATAAGCCTTGAATTCGGACTTTTTTAACTAACAAAAGACATTGGAAATTTTGACTCACTTAAAGGAAAAAGCCCAACAGATGGGGCTGGTTATCAACCAAGATTAGACAGAATATGTGGTAATTTCAAGAGAAGGATTGGCTAAAAACTCTGGCCACATACAAATAGATAATATGACCATTAAAAGAACGGAAACATACAAATACCTGAGAACAATCTTCAACTGCTCCAACATCATAAGGGAAGAAATACAAACTAGAATCAATTCTGGAAATAGGATATATTATGCACTACAACATCTACTAAAGTCAAATGCGCTATCTCGTAACACCAAAATCACAATACACAAAACTCTGATCAGACCAGTTGTGCTGTATGGCTCTGAAACCTGGAGTACAACGAAAGGAGGCGAAGCCTTGTTACAAACCTTTGAGAACAATGTTTTAAGACGCATCTTTGGACCCATTAGGGATACACAAAGTGGAGAGTGGAAAAGAAGAAGTAACAAAGACATTTATGATCTGTTTAAGTCCCCGCTAATCACTGGTATCATGAAGTCTAATAGACTACAATGGCTGGGCATATAGAAAGAATGGAAGATAATAGGGAAACAAAACTCGCTTACACTCAGGAAATAAATGACCGTAGACCCCGAGGTAGACCAAGAAGACGGTGGAGAGATAATATATATACAGACCTACAAGCACTTGGAATCAACGACTGGCAAGAAAAGGTCAACCAGAGAGACGAATGGAGACGGATTGTATCTGCAGCAAAGAACCTCAATGGCTCGGAACGCTGAGAAGAAGAAGAAGAAGAAGGGTGTTCGTTCGCTTTGAACTCAAACGTAGTCCATACACATGCTTCTATTTCTAGTGCACTGGACTGAATTTTGTATGAGGATTCGCTTTCAGTATTACTACCGTCCCTCGTCATCAGGCGATACTACTCCGACTTCTGAGGCACTTGTAACTTAGTCCCCATGTCAGGGACGAGAAGACAACATGTTAGTCCAACTGACTGGTGTGAGGGCTGAACCCGCAACTTCGGCATCAGCACACCGGATGTTTAAGAACGAGCGCTTTTACCCATTCGGCCATGCTGACCTCCTATCAGCACAAATCACGATTAATGCATTTTCTTCATTTGTAAATATTGGAGACTATTTGGAAAGACTCGAGTAATGAAGCAGAGGAAGTAACCACAATATAAATAGCACTGTATGAAAAGTTGTCTTTCTCTTTTCTCGCACCCTCGAAACATGCTGTCAAAATTAATTCAGGTAAAAGAGAATAGTCTATGGAATGCTATGCAGGAATTTGGAATACCAAGGAAGTTAATCAACATGACCAAACTATGCATGGAAGATACTTATAATATAGTAACATATCGAGGCAGGAAATCAGCCCCTTTACAAATAACATCTGGCTTGAAAGAGGGTGATGCACTATCGCCGCTCCTTTTCAATCTGGATCTAGAGAAAGTTGTAAGGAAGGTAAAGAAGGAATGTGCTATTGGAGGAACATCCAGACTGCTTGGTTACGCAGATGATATAGATATTATAGGGGAAAATGAACAAAGGACAGTAGAAATATTGACTCACTTAAAGGAAAAAGCTCAACAAATGGGGCTGGTTATCAACCAAGATAAGACAGAACATATGATAATTTCAAGAGAAGGAACGGCAACAAACTTTGGCCACATAGAAATACATTAAAAGAACGGAAACATACAAATTAAATTAAAAGAACGGAAACATACAAATACCTGGGTACAATCTTCAACTGCTCCAACATAATAAGGGAAGAAATATAAGCTAGAATCAACTCTGGAAATAAGATATACTATGCACTACATGTGGCAGTGAATCTTGGAATGTAAATGAACAAATTAAGAAGAAATTATAAGCAAAAGAGATGTGGTTCCTGAGACGAATGTTGAGAATTCTTTTGACTGCCAGAATAACTAACGACGACTGCCTGAAACAGGCTAATGAAACTAGAACACTATATACAACAATAAGAAAGATACAAACAGCTTTCTTTGGTCATGTAATGAGAAGAGAGGCATTGGAGCATATCGTGACAACTGGAAAGATCGAAGGGAAGAGAGGCAGAGGCAGACCAAGAGAAATGATGCTGGATGGATTGAGACGGTGGCACGGCGGAATATCAGCAGCAGAGTTGATCCAGAAAACCTAGGACCGAGATCTGTGGAGAGCCATGAACGCCTATGCCAGCTGGCAGGGCACTTGATGATGATGCACTGCAACACCTGTGTGACAAATTATTTGATGATTGACAGAGGACCTAGGTTGTAGTGTTCTCTGGAGATATATCTTGAATAATAATAACAAGATAAAGGATATGATTTAGCACGTTTTGTCTAGAGGTCACTCAAATGAGCTAATCATTCCCGCAATAGCCTTTTTGGAGAACCACTTTTACTTTTGGCTCAAACCCCCACTGTGAGACCACTATGTATCTACACAGAAATGTATATGAGAAGCAAAATAGTTCACCCAAGACCAGAGAAGATCTGAACTGTTAGCGCCTGTACAACTGAGGATCCCTCTCACTCAACATAATGTTGCCAGTATGCTATTCCTCCGTCACATGGATCATTCCCTATATTTTTTGTCATTTTGTGACCTATATCAGTTCAATTAGTCTTTAGGACTTTAGGACTCTTTTTATTTGTAGACAAACAAACTTCAACAATAACGGTACATTACATCTGTTGGACAAGACATCTACATGACAGTTTCCTGCCAAAAGTGGGACATACATTCACAAGGAATTGTTTACGCCACAATTGTACAAGATAGACATCATGTGATACTTGACAACATCTATACAGGACTTTTCACAATATGTATAACCAACCACAGCACTTAAGACAGTCACCAGAGACAACACTTGACAGCAACTGTACAAGAAATTCACTGGGGACATGTACTTCAACTGATTCATTAAATACACACTTTATTGAGTTGGTGAGTAGAGTGGTGACCATTGCCTCATCACCTGTCATGTCAACATTTCAATCATTGCATAGAAAATGCATAAAATATGTCACACATGCAGATTGATAAACAAGATACAACACTTCTTATTTGCTCCACAACCCAATAACTCTCCTCCACCTCTCCTCTCTAATTACCACTACACCATTCCGTTACAGTATCTGTATCTATCATCATTTCCTGACTCTTGGGAATTTAGGAAATCCTATCCATGGGCAACTCAAGGAAGAAACTACTGTTCTGGGTCTGTTGGATCCTTTTCTCATCAGCATGGATGTTGGACTAGCTCCAGTTAGCAGCTTCCCCAGAATAAGCTTCATGGCAGATTCATTCCTCTTGAAGACAAGATTTGGTATGATGATATGGTACTGCATCTCACGGTTGATCAGGCTGTTAGTGAAGGCTGTCACTGGGTACTTCAATAATAGCATACCTAATGTCCCATACATTGCAGCTACTCACTTAGCCAGATCAACTTCCCTACTGTTCCATCACTCTTCAAGAATCACTGTGTGAGCATCAGGCTGGATATTTTCTAAGTTTTGTCTTATATAAACAAACACTCCCAAATTACCCCACAGTTCTCCATGAATGTAGTTCATAGAACAAGATTTGATGTTAGTCTCATTTGACCTTTCAAAGATCACTGTCCAGTTCACCACATTGGTAGTGCTTCGGATTGTGTTATTCTCCCATTTATGCATTCAGCTGTTAAAGAGCTGAGAGAAAACTCTTCTTGATATTCCCACATTTTGATAGGGAGTCACATCTGGATCTAGGACTTCTGTTTAGTGGTCCCAGATGATATATGGATTGCCTCTCCACCATACTGTTCTCTGTCGACATATAAAATGGCACAACATCTCTTTACATATGTTAAAAGATAATGTTGTTATACATCAACAGACACAGATTGGGGATGGGGAGGAAAAGGATGGGTGTGGTCTAAACACACCTCTCCTAGTTTGATGATGCCTTGTATTTCACTCTGATGTACTGTGGGTGATATGTGTTCCATTCACCCTTATCTGTGGTAATCACAAGACCATATGTTGAGACAGGGTAGCTTAACACAATTACAAGCATTCATGTGGTCTAAGTTTCACCATGTTTGAACCACAGTAGACCTGGGCACAAGGAGGACCAGACACAGTACAGCAATCATTGTGACATAGCAACATGGGACAGGCATTGTGAAGGAAAATGGAAAATAGGCATTTACAACTGCAATATGCATTATGTATTAACTAATGGCATTTACCCAATTAGCAGACCAGACATCCATGCCTATGGCTGTGATGTTGGTGCATGAATGTCCTATTCCATATTCACTTACACAACAATGCCAGACCTCACCCCTTTTCCACCAGACTTGTCTCACAGGTACATCATCATCATCATCATGTGCTCTTTCCCCAATGAGTAATTTTCATGTCTACTACAGTAGGTAACAGAAGCTCAATTGCATACACAATTGTTCACATATGAACCAAGCACATATGTGGAAAAACATGTTTAGTCCTTGTAAATTTGCATGAGCCATACTTTATATTCAGCCAACTAAGACACAGGTTCACACACCGATGGTTCTCTTAGGAACTTGTTTATATGAACCATCCAACAGTAGAGGTAACAGTGTAATACTTCAGAGAGAAATTATATTAATTCTCTTGAGCTTATAGCAACAAGGCATCACATGGACTTAGCAATTCTGGCGTGCCACACACAACCTGTTTACATATGGATATTTGAAGCATCTTTCCTTCCACTAGATGTGAGAGGCTATTTATTAAATCACCAACTCACTCACTCCATCATTCTCAGCTTTTTACCAAGGAACGTGTACATGTTTCATCACTCATTCCAATCCAAACTGCCATATGTTACTCGCGAGAGCAAAGGTACAGTTGATTTAAGAATAAGTCATCCTAGGCATTAAGAATGCACAAGGGGTTTGGGTTTGCGAATCTGCATGAGTATGCCATACATTCATCAAGCATACGCAACCAGTCACAACAAGGGAGTAATATGCATTTGGAGTATACAGCGTGAAAGACGTGTCAAGGTTGAAGATGCAGTGTTCAGAATTCTGGCGCACAGAAGTTAGGTTTTCCACTTTTACATTTTATTAATAAAATACTCATACATTCTTCTCATTCGTTTACCAGGTCTAGCCACAACTACAACATTAAAGTATGTTTTAAAGTGGTACCTGCTGTCCAGAGAACAATATATTATTGAATCTTTAAGGGCATTTTTGGGTCATCACATCACACTAGCGACCGCTCTCGGTGGAATTCCCGCTCCTACTAATTAGATTTTAAAATATGGCCCAGGAATAGCGTGGGCTCATTACCTATGAACCAATCAAAAGACAAGTGCATACCGCCGCCTCCCCCAACTCGTTCTAGAACATACGATCTAAGAATAGCCCTTATATATGGGATGGTCCCCGTTAAGACTTAAAGTATCTTTATAAAATGTGTCGGACTGGGAATGAGGAATTCTGTTTCATCATGCTACAACCTGCTAAAATCAAAGGCGCTATCTTGTGACACCATGATGACAATTTACAAAACACTGACCAGACCAGTTGTGCTGTATGGCTCTGAAACCTGGTGTACAACTAAAGGAGACGAAACCTTGTTACAAACCTTTGAGAACAAAATCTTAAGATGCATCTTTGGGCCCATTATGGATACACAAAGTGGAGAGTGGAAAAGAAGAAGCAACAAAGATATTTATGATCTGTTTAAGTCCCTGCTAATCACTGGTATCATGAAGGCTAATAGGCTGCAATGGCTGGGGCATAAAGAAAGAATGGAAGAAAATAGGGAAATACAACTCGCTTACACTCAAGATATAAATTACTGTAGACCCCGAGTTAGACCAAGAAAGAAGACGGTGGAGAGATAATATACATACAGATCTACAAGCACTTGGGATCAACGACTGGCAAGAAAAGGTCCACCAGATAGACGAATGGAGACGGCTTTGCAGCAAAGAACCTCAATGGCTAGGAATGCTGAAGAAGAAGAAGAAGAAGAAGAAGAAGAAGAAGAAGAAGAAGAAGAAGAAGAAGAAGAAGAAGAAGAAGAAGAAGAAGAAGAAGAAGAAGAAGAAGAAGAAGAAGAAGAAGAAGAAGAAGAAGAAGAGAGATGAATGATTTCACCACTAACAAAGAGGTCAGTTTCAACATGTGTACAGTCATAACGAAAACGATGTTTAATTGTCTTATATAAATCGTTATCAACAAACCATTTAGTATTGTTTGCAGCGGGGATGAAAGTATAACGGAGATGTAACATTCAAGAATGAGAATTAAAATAACTGGCAAGTAAGGCCCAACAGTGAACGACGCTAACCACGATGTGCCAGCGATGGTCAGTTAGTGCAAGTGTGGGACATGAAGTCCACGCTGGGATTGTTTTCCAACCCAACCCAACCCAATCCCGCTAAGCGGAAACTCACGGCGAGTTAGCGACAGACGGCTGGGGACTGTGGCACTGGACAGATGGACACCACACCTCGAGACCACGCAGCTCCCCCTGGGCACTGTTGTGCGCTGCACGAGGACTATGCGTGATCGCCACTCCCAATTGACAGAAGGGACCGCGTTAAACTCCGGATCTGGTCGTTTCGGAGGCAGGGGAAATTTCTGAGAGTACAAATATTTTGGAGATTCTTGGAGAATCCCTTTATAGATAAAAGTAGGTCGTGACCTTCGGACTTAAAAAAAAAATTTAAAAAATATCCTGGGGTTCTTGCCCATGTGTGGGGCCTATATCGGTTGGGTTGATGGGCCTTGGAGTGGGTGTGACTTGAGTACTGGTACTGGACTACTGGAGGAGAGTTATCAAGCTGTGAATTGCACACCATATACCCGAAACTCCGACTCCATAACCCGGAGCCGGCCCAATTGCCGGCGGAATGAGGAGGAAAAGAACCAGTGCCTAAAAACCGCGTGTTCTGTGTCTGGGCGCGACTGGAGGAATGGTGGCAGTGTCAAGTATGCAATAAAAGTATGACAGGGGCAGGACTGTTAGGTACTCAATTTCTCACCGAGAGACCCAGTAAAACAATCTTAGTTGAAAAAGCCCTGTAAAGCCAGGCCAGTTTATCTAGCCAGCCTAATTCCCCGACTTGTAATATTTGTAATAGAATAGTGTGAGTGCTGTTTGTGCGGGTAGATACCAGAACTCGGGCGGTCAACCATCATCAGATGCTAACCTGGGTTTGTTGGTGTGGTCCTCTTGATGCACAAGAGTTCGCTATCTGTCTTGTCTGTCTTTTTGTGCGTGAGACTGAACATTTGCGGGTTTGGTTGGAGGGCTACGGTTCTTAGAAACCCAGGGTCTCACTTAAAACACAGAATTTCAAGGGGTGACAATTAAAACATAAGAAGGCCAGCAACACGTGTTGTGTTGTTGTGGCGGGTTTCACTGGGAGACTGAAAACCTGTAGATTTGTCCGGAGGTCTACAGTGCTAGTAGACAGGCGGGTACCAAAACAACAATATTGTACAGGGCTAAAAACACAAGACACAACAAAAATAAAATAAAAATGTCTACAACACGTGGTGTTCCCAAGCGGTCACCCATCTAAGTAGTAACCACGCCCGACGTTACTTGACTTCAGTGATCGGACGAGAACCGGTATTTTCGACGTGGTATGGCCGTAGACGATGACTGGTGCCGCTTTGTTGTATATATACCTGATTAGGGGAGAAGGGGCTGAACGACTACTTGGACACTTCTCTCTGAGGTCCGCGCAATACTATAAAAGCATCGTGGGGATGCCAATAAATTGGTGGTCAACAGTGGCCACAGAGAGAAGGAACACACATTCATATAAAAGCAGTCCATGGTGTCAGCATGTCAGTAAGGTACACACTGGTGACAACCTATTTATTTACTGAATGCACAAGAGATAAGGCGAGAGGCGATTGGTTGTCGGGAAGCAGTAAGCGCCCAACCCAATTCTAGTACTGTTGTGCACTGCACGAGGGCTATGCGTAATCGCCACTCCCAACGGACAGAAGGGAGCGCGTTAAACTCCGGATCTGGGCGTTTCGGAGGCAGGGGAAATTTCTGAGAGTACAAATATTTTGGAGAATCTTGGAGAATCCCTTTATAGATAAAAGTAGGTCGTGACCTTCGGACTTAAAAAAAAAATTTTAAAAATATCCTGGGGTTCTTGCCCATGTGTGGGGCCTATATCGGTTGGGTTGATGGGCCGTGGAGTGGGTGTGACTTGAGTACTGGTACTGGACTACTGGAGGAGAGTTATCAAGCTGTGAATTGCACACCATATACCCGAAACTCCGACTCCATAACCCGGAGCCGGCCCAATTGCCGGCGGAATGAGGAGGAAAAGAGCCAGTGCCTAAAAACCGCGTGTTCTGTGTCTGGGCGCGACTGGAGGAATGGTGGCAGTGTCAAGTATGCAATAAAAGTATGACAGGGGCAGGACTGTTAGGTACTCAATTTCTCACCGAGAGACCCAGTAAAACAATCTTAGTTGAAAAAGCCCTGTAAAGCCAGGCCAGTTTATCTAGCCAGCCTAATTCCCCGACTTGTAATATTTGTAATAGAATAGTGTGAGTGCTGTTTGTGCGGGTAGATACCAGAACTCGGGCGGTCAACCATCATCAGATGCTAACCTGGGTTTGTTGGTGTGGTCCTCTTGATGCACAAGAGTTCGCTATCTGTCTTGTCTGTCTTTTTGTGCGTGAGACTGAACATTTGCGGGTATGGTTGGAGGGCTACGGTTCTTAGAAACCCAGGGTCTCACTTAAAACACAGAATTTCAAGGGGTGACAATTAAAACATAAGAAGGCCAGCAACACGTGTTGTGTTGTTGTGGCGGGTTTCACTGGGAGACTGAAAACCTGTAGATTTGTCCGGAGGTCTACAGTGCTAGTAGACAGGCGGGTACCAAAACAACAATATTGTACAGGGCTAAAAACACAAGACACAACAAAAATAAAATAAAAATGTCTACAACACGTGGTGTTCCCAAGCGGTCACCCATCTAAGTAGTAACCACGCCCGACGTTACTTGACTTCAGTGATCGGACGAGAACCGGTATTTTCGACGTGGTATGGCCGTAGACGATGACTGGTGCCGCTTTGTTGTATATATACCTGATTAGGGGAGAAGGGGCTGAACGACTACTTGGACACTTCTCTCTGAGGTCCGCGCAATACTATAAAAGCATCGTGGGGATGCCAATAAAATGGTGGTCAACAGTGGCCACAGAGAGAAGGAACACACATTCATATAAAAGCAGTCCATGGTGTCAGCATGTCAGTAAGGTACACACTGGTGACAACCTATTTATTTACTGAATGCACAAGAGATAAGGCGAGAGGCGATTGGTTGTCGGGAAGCAGTAAGCGCCCAACCCAATTCTAGTACTGTTGTGCACTGCACGAGGGCTATGCGTAATCGCCACTCCCAACGGACAGAAGGGAGCGAGTTAAACTCCGGATCTGGGCGTTTCGGAGGCAGGGGAAGTTACTGAGAGTACAAATATTTTTGGAGATTCTTGGAGAATCCCTTTATAGATAAATGTAGGTCGTGACCTTCGGACTTAAGAAAAAATTAAAAAAACCTAGGGTGCTTACCCAAGTGTGGGGCCTGTATCGGTTGGGTTGATGGGCCTTGGAGTTTGTGTGTCTTGAGCACTGGTACTGGACTACAGGAGGAGAGTTATCAAGCTGTGAATTGCGCACCATATACCCGACACACCGACTCCATAATCCGGAGACGGCCCAATTGCCGGCGGAATGAGGAGGAAAAGAACCAGTGCCTAAAAACCGCGTGTTCTGTGTCTGGGCGCGACTGGGGGAATGGTGGCAGTGTCCAGTATGCAACAAAAGTATGACAGGGGGAGGACTGTTAGGTACTCAATTTCTCACCTAGAGACCCAGTAAAACAAGCTCAGTTGAAAAAGCCCCGTAAAGCCAGGCCAGTTTGTCTAGCCAGCCCAATTCCCCGACTTGTAATATTTGTAATAGAATAGTGTGAGTGCTGTTTGTGCGGGTAGAGACCAGAACTCGGGCGGTCAACCATCATCAGATGCTAACCGGGGTTTGTTGGTGTGGTCCTCTTGATGCACAAGAGTTCGCTATCTGTCTTGTCTGTCTTTTTGTGCGTGAGACTGAACACTTGCGGGTTTGTCCGGAGGGCTACGGTTCTTAGAAACCCAGGGTCTCACTTAAAACACAAAATTTCAAGGAGTGACAATTAAAACACAAGAAGGCCAGCAACACGTGTTGTGTTGTTGTGGCGGGTTTCACTGGGAGACTGAAAACCTGTAGATTTGTCCTGAGGTCTACAGTGCTAGTAGAGAGGCGGGTACCAAAACAACAAAACTGTACAGGGCTAAAAACACAAGACACAGCAAAAATAAAATAAAAATGTCTACAACACTTGGTGTTCCCAAGCGGTCACCCATCTAAGTAGTAACCACGCCCGACGTTACTTGACTTCGGTGATCGGACGAGAACCGGTATTTTCAATGTGGTATGGCCGTAGACGATGACTGGTGCCGCTTTGTTGTATATATACCTGTTTAGGGGAGAAGGGGCTGAACGACTACTTGGACACTTCTCTCTGAGGTCCGCGCAATACTATAAAGCATCGTGGGGATGCCAATAAAATGGTGGTCAACAGTGGCCACAGAGAGAAGAAACACTCCTTCATATAAAAGCAGTCCATGGTGTCAGCATGTCATTAAGGTACACACTGGTGACAACCTATTTACTTACTGAATGCACAAGAGATAAGGCGAGAGGCGATTGGTTGTCGGGAAGCAGTAAGCGCCCAACCCAATTCTAGTACTGTTGTGCACTGCACGAGGGCTATGCGTAATCGCCACTCCCAAGGGACAGAAGGGAGCGCGTTAAACTCCGGATCTGGGCGTTTCGGAGGCAGGGGAAATTTCTGAGAGTACAAATATTTTGGAGATTCTTGGAGAATCCCTTTATAGATAAAAGTAGGTCGTGACCTTCGGACTTTAAAAAAAAAAAAAAAACACTTGGGGTTCTTGCCCATGTGTGGGGCCTATATCGGTTGGGTTGATGGGCCTTGGAGTGGGTGTGACTTGAGTACTGGTACTGGACTACTGGAGGAGAGTTATCAAGCTGTGAATTGCACACCATATACCCGAAACTCCGACTCCATAACCCGGAGCTGGCCCAATTGCCGGCGGAATGAGGAGGAAAAGAGCCAGTGCCTAAAAACCGCGTGTTCTGTGTCTGGGCGCGACTGGAGGAATGGTGGCAGTGTCCAGTATGCAATAAAAGTATGACAGGGGCAGGACTGTTAGGTACTCAATTTCTCACCGAGAGACCCAGTAAAACAAGCTTAGTTGAAAAAGCCCTGTAAAGCCAGGCCAGTTTATCTAGCCAGCCTAATTCCCCGACTTGTAATATTTGTAATAGAATAGTGTGAGTGCTGTTTGTGCGGGTAGATACCAGAACTCGGGCGGTCAACCATCATCAGATGCTAACCTGGGTTTGTTGGTGTGGTCCTCTTGATGCACAAGAGTTCGCTATCTGTCTTGTCTGTCTTTTTGTGCGTGAGACTGAACATTTGCGGGTTTGGTTGGAGGGCTACGGTTCTTAGAAACCCAGGGTCTCACTTAAAACACAGTATTTCAAGGGGTGACAATTAAAACACAAGAAGGCCAGCAACACGTGTTGTGTTGTTGTGGCGGGTTTCACTGGGAGACTGAAAACCTGTAGATTTGTCCGGAGGTCTACAAGGCTAGTAGACAGGCGGGTACCAAAACAACAAAATTGTACAGGGCTAAAAACACAAGACACAACAAAAATAAAATAAAAATGTCTACAACACGTGGTGTTCCCACGCGGTCACCCATCTAATTAGTAACCACGCCCGACGTTACTTCACTTCAGTGATCGGACGAGAACCGGTATTTTTAACGTGGTATGGCCGTAGACGATGACTGGTGCCGCTTTGTTGTATATATACCTGATATATTAATGCCGCATTAATAGACACATCCTCAGATGAAGAAATTGAACAACAGAACGAATGTGACATCCAGAATGAAAGTTCGAGTGAGTTAGGCAATGCAGTACAAATCATTGACACCATCACTGATAACAAATGTAACACCTGTAGAAAATTTCAGCTTGATACAACACAATCCCAGTTTCTAACGAAATGGCCAACGCAGCCTTAACACCAACAGGCAAGTTAAATTATGCAACAGGTTTTGTTAATAACAAACAATGTACATTAATACGAGATTCCGGAGCGACTCTTTGTGCAATTAAGAGAACATTAGTTAGTGACAAAGACTACACACACAAATACGTAACGTGTCGCACATTCGCAGGCACGATCGAAAGATACCCCCTAGCACTGGCCGAAATTCGGACACCTTTTATATCAGGACAAGTGCTATGCGCAGTACTAGAAAATCCTGACGCTGAAATCATCCCTGGGAATCTTCCCAACATAAGATCTTGCTCTGAAAAGGAAATCAGAGAATGGGAACAGAAAAACTGTATCCAAAAACCAAACAGCGATTCCAAAGTGAAAAACCACGCATGCTTGTCTCAAACTGCCAAAAGCACAAGGGAGACAACCGATGACGTAATTCGAAATGAATTCACAGAGGTGCAGAATACAGGAGCGGTCGAATCTTTCAAAGATACCATCAGATTAACACCTCGAACTGAGGACGTCACTGAGCCTGCAAATGTGCAACAACACACACAACACACTATTATAGTAACAAGACAAACGACAGACAAAACCCACACTGACCAACTTCAGGAGGCACTACAATTCATCTCACCTAATATTACCACCACCGAGTTAATAGAAGAACAAAAAGCAGATCCAACCCTTTCGCAATATTTTCGGCTAGTAGGATTAAAGCCAAAATTGACGAAAAACGCTTCTTGGACATTTAGACTAAATAACAATGTTCTAACGAGATTATACACCAGAGATCAAACCACGATACAGCAAGTGGTTCTACCTCAGTCAGATCGTGAAAAAGTGCTACATATAGCCCATGACTCACCTTTCGGAGGTCATATGGGTTACGAAAAAACCAGGGCCAGAGTCCTGAGCCAATTTTATTGGCCGAAATTTTGCCAAGACATAAAAACCCATTGTAAATCATGTGATACCTGTCAGAAACTGATCAAAAAGGGAAAAAACCCTACGGCAGAAATTCAATCAACTACAACTGCCTCGAGACCATTTCAAATCGTGGCGGTTGATTTAGTAGGTCCTTTGAACCACATCTCAAACAAAGGAAATAGATACATTTTTACACTTGTTGATTTATGTTCAAGATGGGCAGAAATGATTCCATTAAAATCTATCTCCTCTACGGATGTGACGGACGTATTATTACAGATATTCTCTCGTTTTGGCTTTCCGGAGAAGATAATATCAGATAGAGGAACACAATTCATATCTAATGCCACCCAATCGGTAACTAAGTTACTAGGCATAAAACAATGTTTTACAAGTCCCTATCGACCGGCCGCGAACGGAATTTGCGAAAAATTAAATGGGGACCTAAAACATATGTTATCCAAAGTGACAGCTGAAAATCCAGCCGATTAGGATATACTTCTCCCAACGGTGCTGTTCGCATACTGAGAAGTCCCACAATCAAGTACGGGGTTCTCTCCGTTTGAATTGATATATGGAGCGAACCCAAGAGGACCTCTCACTATTTACAAAGATATAATATCACAACCCGTAAACACCCAATTACCAGTTTCCACCTATGATTTGGTCACTGACACCAGAGACAAAATCATTAGATCCTGTATACTGGCCAGAACATCATTACAGGAGAAAGGTTTTAGGTACAGGCAGTACGCCAACAAAGGGGCGAAAACGATTGTATTACAACCAAATCAAGATATTTTACTATTACTACCTGACAAGAGAGATTTACTATCAACCTCTTGGCAGGGACCATTTAAAGTTGTGAGAAGGATTTCGGAAGTTGATTATGAAATTTCTTTGAATGGAAAGTTGAAAATATTCCATGTAAATATGTTAAAACCATACTATTCTAGAAATGACAGTGACACGAACAAGCAGACACAGATAACAGATGACAATAACCAGACTGACAAGAATGACAACAGAAACGAAACTGCAATTACCCGACTGAATGACACCCCGACAAACGAAGCATCGTTAACGACTCATTCTTGTGACAACGAAGACGACGAAAACATACTCACAGTACCGACAATATGGGATAACGACAAGTACGACCAAGTTAACAACACATTGACAACTATTAGTCTCAACGACGACGACAATGACATTGAAGACAATTTACAAACAGTAGAGTCAGTAATAAATCAGACGGACTCAGACAATACCGAAATTCCAGTACCAATTATGAACGACGACAGTACTATAAATGACATACATATTTCTGACACTTTGACACAACAGCAGCGACAAGACATTTTGTCTCTTCTGAACGACTATAGAACTATCTTCTCAAACAAACCTGGACGGACTGACAAAATAACACACTCAATTGTGTTGACAGATCTAACACCGATCAAATGTAGACCATATTCGATTCCTTTACATTATAGAGCAAATTTAGATAACGAAATTTTGGACTTAGAGAAAAATAGAATAATACAGAAATCTGTGTCCCAGTATTCTTCGCCAATTGTCCTGGTGAAAAAGAAGGACAAAACCATTCGTTTGTGCATAGACTATAGAAAACTAAATACTATAACCACGACAGATGCTGAGCCAATGAACAGCTGTGAAGACCTCATTTTGAATATGTCTCAATCATCCTTATTTTCTAAGCTTGATTTAGCTAAAGGTTACTGGCAAGTACCACTAGATCCCTCTTCAAGGCATATAACAGCATTCGCTACACCCCTTGGGCTGTACGAATGGAGATATCTTCCGTTTGGTCTCAAGAACGCTCCCGCCACATTTGTCAGGTTAACTAGACTGCTATTACACGGCATCAAGGACTTGCAATCTTATATTGATGATATATGTATCCATTCTTCAAACATGACTTCTCACTTACTTACTCTCCAAGAAGTCTTTAACCAAATCTTTCTTTTTGGACTTACTATCAAACCTTCCAAGGTTGAAATAGGCTATAAAGAGATAGACTTCCTAGGTCATAGGATTTCCGAAGGCAAACTATTGACAGATGATAAAATCGTATCAAAAATTCTCAACCTAGAAGTTCCAACTACAAAGAAACAGGTTAGAAGCTTATTAGGTCTCATAAACTATTATGCCAAGTTTATACCAAACTGGGCAGAACTCACATCAGTTTTTTCTAATCTGTTGACAAAAGATCATCCAGAAAAGTTTTGTAAGAGTATGCGCTTAGAGGATGCAATGTGCAAATTGAAATCAATTTTTTCTAACCCACCAGTATTAAGATTACCAAACATAGATATACCCTTTATTCTAACCACAGATTCGAGTGCTATCGCAATTGGAGGATGCCTGATGCAAGAATATCAAGGCACGAGACATCCAATACTCTACGTCAGCCGCAAGCTGAAAAAGGCAGAGATCCATTACTCCACAGTTGAGTTGGAGGCATTAAGTCTATTTTTTTGTATGCGTCGATTATCTAAGTTCCTCTTAGGTTCGCATTTTGTTGTTTTAACCGATAATTCGCCACTGCTGGTACTTAAGCAAGGTGTTCCAAAAAACCATCGTTTGGAAAGATGATGTCTTCTTCTTCAGGATTTCGACTTTGAAATCCGCCATATCAAGGGCACTGATAACATTATTGCTGACTTTTTATCACGGCAAACTAATGCACCAGCAGACGAACACTAGGCACGTTAATTATTCACCATACAAGAAGCTGTGATATTTTAGTCTGTTGCATAGAACAGTGTACCTCTACACCTTCTAGAGAACTTTCATTCAGAAGTACCAACGCCCAAGTGAATAGGTTACGTATAACACCCACGAACATGAAACTTTGAGAACCCTATATTACCAATTGCCAAGGCGTTAAAAACAATCGGAGCGATATATAATATCTGTGAAATGATTTCAACCAGTGAACTGACAGTCATCTGTAAAGATTAAGAACACTGCATACTCGCTATTGCTAAGAAACTTCGCAAACAGCCTGAATAGAACTACGTCGATTACAATATGCAAGAGACAGCTATATTAACTGTTAACATTGATGGCACGACACACGGACAACAGGAGGACAACACACATCGTCGTTGGAGTTAGTTAGTTAGTTAATTAACTTACTATTAGTTAATATGTATTACACTTGTAGTTAATTATTATGTATATAAAATATGTCAACCTATAACTTGTAGATTTTCTACCAAAATATTACAGGTATTTCCACTCATAGGTGAAATATTTGTCCTATACAATTTTTTCTATTTAAATTATAAACCATTTTTTGATTACACGTACAAAAATTACTTGTTACCTTAAAGGGACAATATCACCTAATCCATTTTTCTAAGGGCAATAAGACTTACCTCAACTTTATTTATATATTTTAACAAACTACTATTTTGTATGAAAGATGTATGAATGACAGAGTGAATGAATTAAATGAGAGAGCGATATACTGAGCGGACAAATTGTACGCAAAACGTATTTATTTTAATTTGTCTGCGTCTTCATGTAAAAATGTATTACCTGTCTAATTGTTGATACATGTTTAGTATTTAATACATTACATCTAAGCGCCACTGTTTGGAATGCCCCGATCATGCATTACACACATTGGGGTAATTCATGACAAAGGATATCCCAACTCGTGACGCTTGGAGATAAACCACACAGTGAGCACACACGTTATACAAACTCAAAACTGAACACTAACAATTAAAATACAGTCACTTTATTAGAAACAGCAACATATCATTCAATACACGAACAAGCCAACAGGAACACGTAGTCAGATGTGATAAAACAACAGCATAACTACATATCCAGCATTATACAACATACGGAAGTAAAAATGTATCGAAATACACACACAGGACAAGATTTGCAGGTGTACTTAAATAGCCAAGACATTTGTCTTGTTAAAACTCTCTCACACAGAGTTTTAATATCTTGGTATCATATGGATACTTGAGAAGGGCGCGGTTGTAAAAACAACTGGGAAACGTCACGGAACTTCGGTCAGATAAGCATGTTTAAGAACATAGAAGAGAGAGACCTCTTCAGCAATCATCTTAAAGTGGTGTATGGGAGAATACATGAGTTGGTGATGCAGATATGTAAGTTGCTAAGTTACTATCCACCAAACTACAAACACCGACTTTATTTGATCCTGTGACAGAATTAGTACAGAACTAATTACCATAGAATAACCCATCAAAGCAAGGGGGGAGGAGGACTCCTGTCGCAGCCTCACACAAGGGCGGTACCAACATAAAAGTAAGAGATACTGGCGAAGGGATAGAACTCCAGCTAAAGAGAAAGAACCGAGTCACTCGAAGGCTCGAATAATCCAGAGCCTTCTCGAAGGACCGGTCAGTGTGTCCACAGCCACGTGGACACTGATGGGGCCCGCCGATTGCGGGGTCCACGAGAAACTCAGAGAGAGTTACCACCCGTGTCGGATTGCGACACGTGTGGAAGGACAGACACGGACTGGACATCGAGGAAGCAACAGAGCTTACCTTAAGGGGACTTGACAGTTTCAGACCAAGTGTTTTAGGGATCTTATACATATGTTAGATAGCTGATAGAGTTGTTGTGATAATCATGTTCATTGTAAACTCCTGTGATACGCAACTTGCTAATTGCTGGCTTGTGAAAACTCGCTTCGCCAGCGTACTGTAATATAAATGTAAATAAATGATGCTAGATTGTATCTGAACGGAGTTTGTTGCCCGTGTGAGCCCGAGTTTCAATCCCCTAGAGATCTAGGATGGTGACAGGGAGAAGGGGCTGAACGACTACTTGGACACTTCTCTCTGAGGTCCGCGCAATACTATAAATGCATCGTGGGGATGCCAATAAAATGGTGGTCAACAGTGGCCACAGAGAGAAGGAACACTCCTTCACCAAAAAGCAGTCCATGGTGTCAGCATGTCAGTAAGAAACACTTGTGGGTTTGTCCGGAGGGCTACGGTTCTTAGAAACCCAGGGTCTTACTTAAAACACAAAATTTCAAGGGGTGACAATTAAAACATAAGACGGCCAGCAACACGTGTTGTGTTGTTGTGGCGGGTTTCAACATTGGCCACAGAGAGAAGGAACACTCCTTCACATAAAAGCAGTCCATGGTGTCAGCATGTCAGTAAGGTACACACTGGTGTCAACCTATTTATTTACAGAATGCACAAGAGATAAGGCGAGAGGCGATTGGTTGTCGGGAAGCAGTAAGCGCCCAACCCAATTCTAGTACTATTGTGCACTGCACGAGGGCTATGCGTGATCGCCACTCCCAACGGACAGAAGGGAGCGCGTTAAACTCTGCATCTGGGCGTTTCGGAGTCAGGGAAAGTTTCCGAGGGTACAAATATTTTTGGAGATTCTTGGAGAATCCCTTTATAAATGAAAATAGGTCGTGACCTTCGGACTTTAAAAAAAAAAACCATGGGTGCTTGCCCATGTTTGGGGCCTGTATCGGTTGGGTTGATAAGTCTTGTATGGGTGCGACTTGAGTACTGGTACTGGAATACAGGAGGAGAGTTATCAAGCTGTGAATTGCACACCATATACCCGAAACACCGACTCCATAACCCGGAGACGGCCCAAATGCCGGCGGAATGAGGAGGAAAGAACCAGTGCCTAAAAACCGCGTGTTCTGTGTCTGGGCGCGACTGGAGGAATGGTGGCAGTGTCCATTATGCAACAAAAGTATGACAGGGGGAGGACTGTTAGATACTAAATTTCTCACCGAGAGACCCAGTAAAACAAGCTCAGTTGAAAAAGTCCTGTAAAGCCAGGCCAGTTTGTCTAGCCAGCCCAATTCTCCGACTTGTAATATTTGTAATAGAATAGTGTGAGTGCTGTTTGTGCGTGTAGAGACCAGAACTCGGGCGGTCAACCATCGTCAGATGCTAACCGGGGTTTGTTGGTGTGGTCCGCTTGATGCACAAGAGTTCGCTATCTGTCTTGTCTGTCTTTTTGTTAGTGAGACTGAACACTTGCGAGTTTGTCCGGAGGGCTATGGTTCTTAGAAACCCAGGGTCTCACTTAAAACACAAAATGTAAAGAGGTGACAATTAAAACATAAGAAGGCCAGCAACACGTGTTGTGTTGTTGTGGCGGGTTTCACTGGGAGAGTGAAAACCTGTAGATTTGTCCAGAGGTCTACAGTGCTAGTAGACAGGCGGGTACCAAAACAACAAAATTGTACAGGGCTAAAAACACAAGACACAACAAAAATAAAATAAAAATGTCTACAACACGTGGTGTTCCCAAGCGATCACCCATCTAAGTAGTAACCACGCCCGACGTTACTTGACTTCGGTGATCGGACGAGAACCCGTATTTTCAACGTGGTATGGCCGTAGACGATGACTGGTGCCGCTTTGTTGTTTATATACCTGATTAGGGGAGAAGGGGCTGAACGACTACTTGGACACTTCTCTCTGAGGTCAGCGCAATACTATAAAGGCATCGTGGGGATGCCAATAAAATGGTGGTCAACAGTGGCCACAGAGAGAAGGAACACTCCTTCACATAAAAGCAGTCCATGGTGTCAGCATGTCAGTAATGTACACACTGGTGACAACCTATTTATTTACTGAATGTACAAGAGATAAGGCGAGAGGCGATTGGTTGTCAGGAAGCAGTAAGCGCCAAACCCAATTCTAGTACTGTTGTGCACTGCACGAGGGCTATGCGTGATCGCCACTCCCAACGGACAGAAGGGAGCGCGTTAAACTCCTGATCTGGGAGTTTAGGAGGCAGGGGAAGTTTCTGAGAGTACAAATATTTTTGGAGATTCTTGGAGAATCCCTTTATAAATGAAAGTAGGTCGTGACCTTCGGACTTTAAAAAAAAAAAAAAAAAAAAAATCCAAACCTCGGGTACTTGCCAATGTGTGGGGCCTGTATCAGTTGGGTTGATGGGTCTTGGAGTGGGTGTGACTTGAGTACTGGTACTGGAATACAGGAGGAGAGTTATCAAGCTGTGAATTGCGCACCATATACACGAAACACCGACTCCATAACCCGGAGACGGCGTAATTGCGGCGGAATAAGGAGGAAAAGAACCAGTGCCTAAAAACCGCGTGTTCTGTATCTGGCGCGACTGGAGGAATGGTGGCAGTGTCCAGTATGCAACAAAAGTATGACAGGGGGAGGACTGTTTAGGTACTCAATTTCTTACCGAGAGACCCAGTAAAACAAGGTCAGTTGAAAAAGCCCCGTAAAGGAAGGCCAGTTTGTCTAGCCAGCCCAATTCCCCGTCTTGTAATATTTGTAATAGAATAGTGTGAGTGCTGTTTGTGCGTGTAGAGACCAGAACTCGGGCGGTCAACCATCATCAGATGCTAACCGGGGTTTGTTGGTGTGGTCCTCTTGATGCACAAGAGTTCGCTATCTGTCTTGTCTGTCTTTTTGTGCGTGAGACTGAACACTTGCGGGTTTGTCCGGAGGGCTACGGTTCTTAGAAACCCAGGGTCTCACTTAAAACACAAAATTTCAAGGGTTGACAATTAAAACATAAGAAGGCCAGCAACACGTGATGTGTTGTTGTGGCGGGTTTCACTGGGAGACTGAAAACCTGTAGATTTGTCCGGAGGTCTACAGTGCTAGAACACAGGCGGGTACCAAAACAACAAAATTGTACAGGGCTAAAAACACAAGACACAACAAAAATAAAATAAAAATGTCTACAACACGTGGTGTTCCCAAGCGGTCAACCATCTAAGTAGTAACCACGCCCGACGTTACTTGACTTCGGTGATCGGACGAGAACCGGTATTTTCAACGTGGTCTGGCCGTAGACGATGACTGGTGCCGCTTTGTTGTTTATATACCTGATTAGGGGAGAAGGGGCTGAACGACTACTTGGACACTTCTCTCTGAGGTCCGCGCAATACTATAAAGGCATAGTGGGGATGCCAATAAAATGGTGGTCAACAGTGACCACAGAGAGAAGGAACACTCCTTCACATAAAAGCAGTCCATGGTGTCAGCATGTCAGTAAGGTACACACTGGTGACAACCTATTTATTTACTGAATGCACAAGAGATAAGGCGAGAGGCGATTGGTTGTCGGGAAGCAGTAAGCGCCCAACCCAATTCTAGTATTGTTGTGCACTGCACGAGGGCTATGCGTGATCGCCACTCCCAACGGACTGAAGGAAGCGCGTTGAACTCCGGATCTGGGTATTTCGGAGGCAGGGGAAGTTTCTGAGAGTACAAATATTTTTGGAGATTCTTGGAGAATCGCTTTATAAATGAAAGTAGTTCGTGACCTTCGGACTTAAAAAAAAAAAAATCAAACCTCGGGTACTTGCCAATGTGTGGGGCCTGTATCAGTTGGGTTGATGGGTCTTGGAGTGGGTGTGACTTGAGTACTGGTACTGGAATACAGGAGGAGAGTTATCAAGCTGTGAATTGCGCACCATATACACGAAACACCGACTCCATAACCCGGAGACGGCCCAATTGCGGCGGAATGAGGAGGAAAAGAACCAGTGCCTAAAAACCGCGTGTTCTGTATCTGACGCGACTGGAGGAATGGTGGCAGTGTCCAGTATGCAACAAAAGTATGACAGGGGGAGGACTGTTTAGGTACTCAATTTCTCACCGAGAGACCCAGTAAAACAAGGTCAGTTGAAAAAGCCCCGTAAAGCCAGGCCAGTTTGTCTAGCCAGCCCAATTCCCCGACATGTAATATTTGTAATAGAATAGTGTGAGTGCTGTTTGTGCGTGTAGAGACCAGAACTCGGGCGGTCAACCATCATCAGATGCTAACCGGGGTTTGTTGGTGTGGTCCTCTTGATGCACAAGAGTTCGCTATCTGTCTTGTCTGTCTTTTTGTGCGTGAGACTGAACACTTGCGGGTTTGTCCCGAGGGCTACGGTTCTTAGAAACCCAGGGTCTCACTTAAAACACAAAATTTCAAGGGTTGACAATTAAAAAAAAAGAAGGCCAGCAACACGTGTTGTGTTGTTGTGGCGGGTTTCACTGGGAGAGTGAAAACCTGTAGATTTGTCCAGAGGTCTACAGTGCTAGTAGACAGGCGGGTACCAAAACAACAAAATTGTACAGGGCTAAAAACACAAGACACAACAAAAATAAAATAAAAATGTCTACAACACGTGGTGTTCCCAAGCGATCACCCATCTAAGTAGTAACCACGCCCGACGTTACTTGACTTCGGTGATCGGACGAGAACCGATATTTTCAACGTGGTATGGCCGTAGACGATGACTGGTGCCGCTTTGTTGTTTATATACCTGATTAGGGGAGAAGGGGCTGAACGACTACTTGGATACTTCTCTCTGAGGTCCGCGCAATACTATAAAGGCATAGTGGGGATGCCAATAAAATGGTGGTCAACAGTGACCACAGAGAGAAGGAACACTCCTTCACATAAAAGCAGTCCATGGTGTCAGCATGTCAGTAAGGTACACACTGGTGACAACCTATTTATTTACTGAATGCACAAGAGATAAGGCGAGAGGCGATTGGTTGTCGGGAAGCAGTAAGCGCCCAACCCAATTCTAGTATTGTTGTGCACTGCACGAGGGCTATGCGTGATCGCCACTCCCAACGGACTGAAGGAAGCGCGTTGAACTCCGGATCTGGGCGTTTCAGAGGCAGGGGAAGTTTCTGAGAGTACAAATATTTTTGGAGATTCTTGGAGAATCGCTTTATAAATGAAAGTAGTTCGTGACCTTCGGACTTTAAAAAAAAAAAAAAAAAAAAATCAAACCTCGGGTACTTGCCAATATGTTGGGCCTGTATCAGTTGGGTTGATGGGTCTTGGAGTGGGTGTGACTTCAGTAATGGTACTGGAATACAGGAGGAGAATTATCAAGCTGTGAATTGCGCACCATATACACGAAACACCGACTTCATAACCCGGAGACGGCCCAATTGCCGGCGGAATGAGGAGGAAAAGAACCAGTGCCTAAAAACCGCGTGTTCTGTGTCTGGGCGCGACTGGAGGAATAGTGGCAGTGTCCAGTATGCAACAAAAGTATGACAGGGGGAGGACTGTTTAGGTACTCAATTTCTCACCGAGAGACCCAGTAAAACAAGGTCAGTTGAAAAAGCCCCGTAAAGCCAGGCCAGTTTGTCTAGCCAGCCCAATTCCCCGACTTGTAATATTTGTAATAGAATAGTGTGAGTGCTGTTTGTGCGTGTAGAGACCAGAACTCGGGCGGTCAACAATCATCAGATGCTAACCGGGGTTTGTTGGTGTGGTCCTCTTGATGCACAAGAGTTCGCTATCTGTCTTGTCTGTCTTTTTGTGCGTGAGACTGAACACTTGCGGGTTTGTCCGGAGGGCTACGGTTCTTAGAAACCCAGGGTCTCACTTAAAACACAAAATTTCAAGGGTTGACAATTAAAACATAAGAAGGCCAGCAACACGTGATGTGTTGTTGTGGCGGATTTCACTGGGAGACTGAAAACCTGTAGATTTGTCCGGAGGTCTACAGTGCTAGAAGACAGGCGGGTACCAAAACAACAAAATTGTACAGGGCTAAAAACACAAGACACAACAAAAATAAAATAAAAATATCTACAACACGTGGTGTTCCCAAGCGGTCAACCATCTAAGTAGTAACCACCCCCGACGTTACTTGACTTCGGTGATCGGACGAGAACCGGTATTATCAACGTGGTATGGCCGTAGACGATGACTGGTGCCGCTTTGTTGTTTATATACCTGATTAGGGGAGAAGGGGCTGAACGACTACTTGGACACTTCTCTCTGAGGTCCGCGCAATACTATAAAGGCATAGTGGGGATGCCAATAAAATGGTGGTCAACAGTGACCACAGAGAGAAGGAACACGCCTTCATATAAAAGCAGTCCATGGTGTCAGCATGTCAGTAAGGTACACACTGGTGACAAACTTTTATTTACTGAATGCACAAGAGATAAATCGAGAGGCGATTGGTTGTCGGGAAGCAGTAAGCGCCCAACCCAATTCTAGTATTGTTGTGCACTGCACGAGGGCTATGCGTGATCGCCACTCCCAACGGACAGAAGGGAGCGCGTTAAACTCCGGATCTGAGCGTTTCGGAGGCAGGGGAAGTTTCTGAGAGTACAAATATTTTTGGAGATTTTTGGAGAATCCCTTTATAAATGAAAGTAGGTCGTGACCTTCGGACTTAAAAAAAAAATTTTAAAAATAGCCTGGGGTTCTTGCCCATGTGTGGGGCCTGTATCGGTAGGGTTGATGGGTCTTGGAGTGGGTGTGACTTGAGTAATGGTACTGGAATACAGGAGGAGAATTATCAAGCTGTGAATTGCGCACCATATACACTAAACACCGACTTCATAACCCGGAGACGGCCCAATTGCCGGCGGAATGAGGAGGAAAAGAACCAGTGCCTAAAAACCGCGTGTTCTGTGTCTGGGCGCGACTGGAGGAATGGTGGCAGTGTCCAGTATGCAATATTTTTGGATATTCTCGGAGAATCCCTTTATAAATGAAAGTAGGTCGTGACCTTCGGACTTTAAAAAAAAAAACAACCTGGGGTGCTTGCCCATGTTTGGGGCCTGTATCGGTTGGGTTGATGGGTCTTGGACTGGGTGTGACTTGAGTAATGGTACTGGAATACAGTAGGAGAGTTATCAAGCTGTGAATTGCGCACCATATACCTGAAACACCGACTCCATAACCCGGAGACGGCCCAATTGCTGGCGGAATGAGGAGGAAAAGAACCAGTGCCTAAAAACCGCGTGTTCTGTGTCTGGGCGTGACTGGAGGAATGGTGGCAGTGTCCAGTATGCAACAAAAGTATGACAGGGGGAGGACTGTTAGGTACTCAATTTGTCACCGAGACACCCAGTAAAACAGGCTCAGTTGAAAAAGCCCCGTAAAGCCAGGCCAGTTTGTCTAGCCAGCCCAATTCCCCGACTTGTAATATTTGTAATAGAATAGTATGAGTGCTGCTTGTGCGTGTAGAGACCAGAACTCGGGAGGTCAATCATCATCAGATGCTAACCTGGGTTTGTTTGTGTGGTCCTCTGGATGCACAAGATTTCGCTATCTGTCTTGTCTGTCTTTTTGTGCGTGAGACTGAACACTTGCGGGTTTGTCCGGAGGGCTACGGTTCTTAGAAAACCAGGGTCTCTCTTAAAACACAAAATTTCAAAGGGGTGACAATTAAAACATAAGAAGGCCAGCAAAACGTGTTGTGTTGTTGTGGCGGGTTTCACTGGGAGACTGAAAACCTGTAGATTTGTCCGGAGGTCTACAGTGCTAGTAGACAGGCGGGTACCATAACAACAAAATTGTACAGGGCTAAAAACACAAGACACAACAAAAATAAAATAAAAAATGTCTACAACACGTGGTGTTCCCAAGCGGTCACCCATCTAAGTAGTAATCACGCCCGACGTTACTTGACTTCGGTGATCGGACGAGAACCGGTATTTTCACCGTGGTATGGCCGTAGAAGATGACTGGTACCGCTTTGTTTATATACCTGATTAAGGTAGAAGGGGCTGAACGACTACTTGGACACTTCTCTCTGAGGTCCGCGCAATTCTATAAGGCATTGTGGGGATGCCAATAAAATGGTGGTCAACAGTGGCCACAGAGAGAAAGAACACGCCTTCATATAAAAGCAGTCCATGGTGTCAGCATGTCAGTAAGGTACACACTGGTGACAAACTTTTATTTACTGAATGCACAAGAGATAAGGCGAGAGGCGAATGGTTGTCGAGAAGCAGTAAGCGCCCAACCCAATTTAGTACTGTTTTGCACTGCACGAGGGCTATGCGTGATCGCCACTCCCAACGGACAGAAGGGAGCGCGTTAAACTCCGGATCTGAGCGTTTCGGAGGCAGGGGAAGTTTCTGAGAGTACAAATATTTTTGGAGATTCTTGGAGAATCCCTTTATAAATGAAAGTAGGTCGTGACCTTCGGACTTAAAAAAAAAATTAAAAAAATATCCTGGGGTTCTTGCCCATGTGTGGGGCCTGTATCGGTAGGGTTGATGGGTCTTGGAGTGGGTGTGACTTGAGTAATGGTACTGGAATACAGGAGGAGAATTATCAAGCTGTGAATTGCGCACCATATACACGAAACACCGACTTCATAACCCGGAGACGGCCCAATTGCCGGCGGAATGAGGAGGAAAAGAACCAGTGCCTAAAAACCGCGTGTTCTGTGTCTGGGCGCGACTGGAGGAATGGTGGCAGTGTCCAGTATGCAACAAAAGTATGACAGGGGGAGGACTGTTAGGTACTCAATTTCTCACCGAGAGACCCAGTAAAACAAGCTCAGTTGAAAAAGCCCCGTAAAGCCAGGCCAGTTTGTCTAGCCAGCCCAATTCCCCGACTTGTAATATTTGTAATAGAATAGTGTGAGTGCTGTTTGTGCGTGTAGAGACCAGAACTCGGGCGGTCAACCATCATCAGATGCTAACCTGGGTTTGTTAGTGTGGTCCTCTTGATGCACAAGAGTTCGCTATCTGTCGTGTCTGTCTTTTTGTGCGTGAGACTGAACACTTGCGGGTTTGTCCGGAGGGCTACGGTTCTTAGAAACCCAGGGTCTCTCTTAAAACACAAAATGTCAAGGGGTGACAATTAAAACATAAGAAGGCCAGCAACACGTGTTGTGTTGTTGTGGCGGGTTTCACTGGGAGACTGAAAACCTGTAGATTTTTCCGGAGGTCTACAGTGCTAGTAGACAGGCGGGTACCATAACAACAAAATTGTACAGGGCTAAAAACACAAGACACAACAAAAATAAAATAAAAATGTCTACAACACGTGGGGTTCCCAAGCGGTCACCCATCTAAGTAGTAACCACGCCCGACGTTACTTGACTTCGGTGATCGGACTAGAATCGGTATTTTCAACGTGGTATGGCCGTAGACGATGACTGGTGCCGTTTTGTTGTTTATATACCTGATTAGGGGAGAAGGGGCTGAACGACTAATTGGACACTTCTCTCTGAGGTCCGCGCAATACTATAAAGGCATCGTGGTGATGCCAATAAAATGGTGGTCAACAGTGGCCACAGAGAGAAGGAACACTCCTTCATATAAAAGAATTCCATGGTGTCAGCTTGTCAGTAAGGTACACACTGGTGACAAGCTATTTATTTACTGAATGCACAAGAGATAAGGCGAGAGGCGATTGGTTGTCGGGAAGCAGTAAGCGCCCAACCCAATTCTAGTAGTGTTGTGCACTGCACGAGGGCTATGCGTGATCGCCACTCCCAACGGACTGAAGGGAGCGCGTTAAACTCCGGATCTGGGCGTTTCGGAGGCAGGGGAAGTTTCTGAGAGTACAAATATTTTTGGAGATTCTTGGAGAATCCCTTTATAAATTAAAGTAGGTCGTGACCTTCGGACTTTAAAAAAAAAAAACCTGGGGTGCTTGCCCATGTGTGGGGCCTGTATCGGTTGGGTTGATGGGTCTTGGAGTGGGTGTGACTTGAGTACTGGTACTGGAATACAGGAGGAGAGTTATCAAGCTGTGAATTGCGCACCATATACCCGAAACACCGACTCCATAACCCTGAGACGGCCCAAATGCCTGCGGAATGAGTAGGAAAAGAACCAGTGTCTAAAAACCGAGTGTTCTGTGTCTGGGCGCGACTGGAGGAATGGTAGCAGTGTCCAGTATGCAACAAAAGTATGACAGGGGGAGGACTGTTAGGTACTCAATTTCTCACCGAGAGACCCAGGAAAGCAAGCTCAGTTGAAAAAGCCCCGTAAAGCCAGGCCAGTTTGTCTAGCCAGCCCAATTCCCCGACTTGTAATATTTGTAATAGAATAGTGTGAGTGCTGTTTGTGCGTGTAGAGGCCAGAACTCGGGCGGTCAACCATCATCAGATGCTAACCGGGGTTTGTTGGTGTGGACCTCTTGATGCACAAGAGTTCGCTTTCTGTCTTGTCTGTCTTTATGTGCGTGAGACTGAACTATTGCGGGTTTGTCCGGAGGGATACGGTTCTTAGAAACCCAGGGTCTCACGTAAAACACAAAATTTCAAGGGGTGACAATTAAAACATAAGAAGGCCAGCAACACTTGTTGTGTTGTTGTGGCGGGTTTCAGTGGGAGACTGAATACCTGTAGATTTGTCCGGAGGTCTACAGTGCTAGTAGACAGGCGGGTACCAAAACAACAAAATTGTACAGGGCTAAAAACACAAGACACAACAAAAATAAAATAAAAATGTCTACAACACGTGGTGTTCCCAAGCGGTCAACCATCTAAGTAGTAACCACGCCCGACGTTACTTGACTTCGGTGATCGGACGAGAACCGGTATTTTCAACGTGGTATGACCGTAGACGATGACTGGTGCCGCTTTGTTGTTTATATACCTGATTAGGGGTGAAGGGGCTGAACGACTACTTGGACACTTCTCTCTGAGGTCCGCGCAATACTATAAAGGCATCGTGGGGATGCCAATAAAATGGTGGTCAAAAGTGGCCACAGAGAGAAGGAACACTCCGTCACATAAAAGCAGTCCATGGTGTCAGCATATCAGTAAGGTACACACTGGTGACAACCTATTTATTTACTGGATGCTCAAGAGATAAGGCGAGAGGCGATTGGTTGTCGGGAAGCAGTAAGCGCCCAACCCAATTCTAGTACTTTTGTGCACTGCACGAGGGCTATGCGTGATCGCCACTCCCAACGGACAGAAGGGAGCGGGTTAAACTCCGGATCTGGGCGATTCGGAGGCAGGGGAAGTTTCTGAGAGTACAAATATTTTTGGAGATTCTTGGAGAATCCCTTCATAAATGAAAGTAGGTCGTGACCTTCGGAATTAAAAAAAAAAAAAAACCTGGGGTGCTTGCCCATGTGTGGGGCCTGTATCGGTTGGGTTGATGGGTCTTGGAGTGGGTGTGACTTGAGTACTGGTACTGGAATACAGGAGGAGAGTTATCAAGCTGTGAATTGCACACCATATACCCGAAACACCGAATCCATAACCCGGAGACGGCCCAATTGCCGGCGGAATGAGGAGGAAAAGAACCAATGCCTAAAAACCACGTGTTCTGTGTCTGGGCGCGACTGGAGGAATGGTGGCAGTGTCCAATATGCAACAATACTATGACAGGGGGAGGACTGTTAGGTACTCAATTTCTCACCGAGAGACCCAGTAAAACAAGCTCAGTTGAAAAAGCCCCGTAAAGCCAGGCCAGTTTGTCTAGCCAGCCCAATTCCCCGACTTGTAATATTTGTAATAGAATAGTGTGAGTGCTGTTTGTGCGTGTAGAGACCAGAACTCGGGCGGTCAACCATCATCAGATGCTAACCGGGGTTTGTTGGTGTGGACCTCTTGATGCACAAGTGTTCGCTATCTGTCTTGTCTGTCTTTTTGTGCGTGAGACTGAACACTTGCGGGTTTGTCCGGAGGGATACGGTTCTTAGAAACCCAGGGTCTCACTTCAAACACAAAATTTCAAGGGGTGACAATTAAAACATAAGAAGGCCAGCAACACTTGTTGTGTTGTTGTGGCGGGTTTCACTGGGAGACTGAATACCTGTAGATTTGTCCGGAGGTCTACAGTGCTAGTAGACAGGCGGGTACCAAAACAACAAAATTGTACAGGGCTTAAAACACAAGGCACAACAAAAATAAAATAAAAATGTCTACAACACGTGGTGTTCCCAAGCGGTCACCCATCTAATTAGTAACCACGCCCGACAATACTTGACTTCGGTGATCGGACGAGAACCGGTATTTTCAACGTGGTATGGCCGTAGACGATGACTGGTGCCGCTTTGTTGTTTATATACCTGATTAGGGGTGAAGGGGCTGAACGACTACTTGGACACTTCTCTCTGAGGTCCGCGCAATACTATAAAGGCATCGTGGGGATGCCAATAAAATGGTGGTCAAAATTGGCCTCAGAGAGAAGGAACACTCCTTCACATAAAAGCAGTCCATGGTGTCAGCATGTCAGTAAGGTACACACTGGTGAGAACCTATTTATTTACTGAATGCACAAGAGATAAGGCGAGAGGCGATTGGTTATCGGGAAGCAGTAAGCGCCCAACCCAATTCTAGTACTTTTGTGCACTGCACGAGGGCTATGCGTGACCGCCACTCCCAACGGACAGAAGTGAGTGGGTTAAACTCCGGATCTGGGCGTTTCGGAGGCAAGGGAAGTTTGTGAGAGTACAAATATTTTCGGAGATTCTTGGAGAATCCCTTTATAAATGAAAGTAGGTCGTGACCTTCGGACTAAAAAAAAAAAAAAAAAAACCTGGGGTGCTTGCCCATGTGTGGGGCCTGTATCGGTTGGGTTGATGGGTCTTGGAGTGGGTGTGACTTGAGTACTGGTACTGGAATACAGGAGGAGAGTTATCAAGCTGTGAATTGCGCACCATATACCCGAAACACCGACTCCATAACCCTGAGACGGCCCAAATGCCTGCGGAATGAGTAGGAAAAGAACCAGTGTCTAAAAACCGAGTGTTCTGTGTCTGGGCGCGACTGGAGGAATGGTAGCATTGTCCAGTATGCAATAAAAGTATGACAGGGGAGGACTGTTAGGTACTCAATTTCTCACCGAGAGACCCAGGAAAGCAAGCTCAGTTGAAAAAGCCCCGTAAAGCCAGGCCAGTTTGTCTAGCCAGCCCAATTCCCCGACTTGTAATATTTGTAATAGAATAGTGCAAGTGCTGTTTGTGCGTGTAGAGGCCAGAACTCGGGCGGTCAACCATCATCAGATGCTAACCGGGGTTTGTTGGTGTGGACCTCTTGATGCACAAGAGTTTTCTATCTGTCTTGTCTGTCTTTATGTACGTGAGACTGAACACTTGCGGGTTTGTCCGGAGGGATACGGTTCTTAGAAACCCAGGGTCTCACTTAAAACACAAAATTTCAAGGGGTGACAATTAAAACATAAGAAGGCCAGCAACACTTGTTGTGTTGTTGTGGCGGGATTCAGTGGGAGACTGAATACCTGTAGATTTGTCCGGAGGTCTACAGTGCTAGTAGACAGGCGGGTACCAAAACAACAAAATTGTACAGAACTAAAAATACAAGGCACAACAAAAATAAAATAAAAATGTCTACAACACGTGGTGTTCCCAAGCGGTCACCCATCTAAGTAGTAACCACGCCCGACAATACTTGACTTCGGTGATCGGAGGAGAACCGGTATTTTCAACGTGGTATGGCCGTAGACGATGACTGGTACCGCTTTGTTGTTTATATACCTGATTAGTGGTGAAGGGGCTGAACGACTACTTGGACACTTCTCTCTGAGGTCCGCGCAATACTATAAAGGCATCGTGGGGATGCCAATAAAATGGTGGTCAAAAGTGGCCACAGAGAGAAGGAACACTCCTTCACATAAAAGCAGTCCATAGTGTCAGCATGTCAGTAAAGTACACACTGGTGACAACCTATTTATTTACTGAATGCACAAGAGATAAGGCGAGAGGCGATTGGTTGTCGGGAAGCAGTAAGCGCCCAACCCAATTCTGGTACTTTTGTGCACTGCACGAGGGCTATGCGTGATCGCCACTCCCAACGGACAGAAGGGAGTGGGTTAAACTCCGGATCTGGGCGTTTCGGAGGCAGGGGAAGTTTCTGAGAGTACAAATATTTTTGGAGATTCTTGGAGAATCCCTTCATAAATGAAAGTAGGTCGTGACCTTCGGACTTTAAAAAAAAAAAACCTGGGGTGCTTGCCCATGTGTGGGGCCTGTATCGGTTGGGTTGATGGGTCTTGGAGTGGGTGTGACTTGAGTACTGGTACTGGAATACAGGAGGAGAGTTATCAAGCTGTGAATTGCACACCATATACCCGAAACACCGACTCCATAACCCGGAGACGGCCCAATTGCCGGCGGAATGAGGAGGAAAAGAACCAGTGCCTAAAAACCGCGTGTTCTGTGTCTGGGCGCGACTGGAGGAATGGTGGCAGTGTCCAATATGCAACAATACTATGACAGGGGGAGGACTGTTAGGTACTCAATTTCTCACCGAGAGACCCAGTAAAACAAGCTCAGTTGAAAAAGCCCCGTAAAGCCAGGCCAGTTTGTCTAGCCAGCCCAATTCCCCGACTTGTAATATTTGTAATAGAATAGTGTGAGTGCTGTTTGTGCGTGTAGAGACCAGAACTCGGGCGGTCAACCATCATCAGATGCTAAACGGGGTTTGTTGGTGTGGTCCTCTTGATGCACATGAGTTCGCTATCTGTCTTGTATGTCTTTTTGAGTGTGAGACTGAACACTTGCGGGTTTGTCCGGAGAGCTATGGTTCTTAGAAATCCAGAGTCTCACTTAAAACACAAAATTTCAAGGGGTGACAATTAAAACATAAGAAGGCCAGCAACACGTGTTGTGTTGTTGTGGCGGGTTTCACTGGGAGAATGAAAACCTGTAGATTTGTCCGGAGGTCTACAGTGCTAGTAGACAGGCGGGTACCAAAACAACAAAATTGTACAGGGCTAAAAACACAAGACACAACAAAAATAAAATAAAAATGTCTACAACACGTGGTGTTCCCATGCGGTCAACCATCTAAGTAGTAACCACGCCAGACGTTACTTGACTTCGGTGATCGGACGAGAACCGGTATTTTCAACGTGGTATGGTCGTAGACGATGACTGGTGCCGCTTTGTTGTTTATATACCTGATTAGAGGTGAAGGGGCTGAACGACTAATTGGACACTTCTCTCTGAGGTCCGCGCAATACTATAAAGGCATCGTGGGGATGCCAATAAAATGGTGGTCAAAAGTGGCCACAGAGAGAAGGAACACTCCTTCACATAAAAGCAGTCCATGGTGTCAGCATGTCAGTAAGGTACACACTGGTGACAACCTATTTATTTACTGAATGCACAAGAGATAAGGCGAGAGGCGGTTGGTTGTCGGGAAGCAGTAAACGCCCAACCCAATTCTAGTACTTTTGTGCACTGCACGAGGGCTATGCGTGATCGCCACTCCCAACGGACAGAAGGGAGCGGGTTAAACTCCGGATCTGGGCGTTTCGGAGGCAAGGGAAGTTTCTGAGAGTACAAATATTTTTGGAGATTCTTGGAGAATCCCTTCATAAATGAAAGTAGGTCGTGACCTTCGGACTTAAAAAAAAAAAAAACCTGGGGTGCTTGCCCATGTGTGGGGCCTGTATCGGTTGGGTTGATGGGTCTTGGAGTGGGTGTGACTTGAGTACTGGTACTGGAATACAGGAGGAGAGTTATCAAGCTGTGAATTGCACACCATATACCCGAAACACCGACTCCATAACCCGGAGACGGCCCAATTGCCGGCGGAATGAGGAGGAAAAGAACCAGTGCCTAAAAACCGCGTGTTCTGTGTCTGGGCGCGACTGGAGGAATGGTGGCAGTGTCCAATATGCAACAATACTATGACAGGGGGAGGACTGTTAGGTACTCAATTTCTCACCGAGAGACCCAGTAAAACAAGCTCAGTTGAAAAAGCTCCGTAAAGCCAGGCCAATTTGTCTAGCCAGCCCAATTCCCCGACTTGTAATATTTGTAATAGAATAGTGTGAGTGCTGTTTGTGCGTGTAGAGACCAGAACTCGGGCGGTCAACCATCATCAGATGCTAAACGGGGTTTGTTGGTGTGGTCCTCTTGATGCACATGAGTTCGCTATCTGTCTTGTATGTCTTTTTGAGTGTGAGACTGAACACTTGCGGGTTTGTCCGGAGGGATACGTTTCTTAGAAATCCAGAGTCTCACTTAAAACACAAAATTTCAAGGGGTGACAATTAAAACATAAGAAGGCCAGCAACACGTGTTGTGTTGTTGTGGCGGGTTTCACTGGGAGAATGAAAACCTGTAGATTTGTCCGGAGGTCTACAGTGCTAGTAGACAGGCGGGTACCAAAACAACAAAATTGTACAGGGCTAAAAACACAAGACACAACAAAAATAAAATAAAAATGTCTACAACACGTGGTGTTCCCAAGCGGTCAACCATCTAAGTAGTAACCACGCCAGACGTTACTTGACTTCGGTGATCGGACGAGAACCGGTATTTTCAACGTGGTATGGCCGTAGACGATGACTGGTGCCGCTTTGTTGTTTATATACCTGATTAGGGGTGAAGGGGCTGAACGACTACTTGGACACTTCTCTCTGAGGTCCGCGCAATACTATAAAGGCATCGTGGGGATGCCAATAAAATGGTGGTCATAATTGGCCACGGAGAGAAGGAACACTCCTTCACATAAAAGCAGTCCATGGTGTCAGCATGTCAGTAAGGTACACACTGGTGAGAACCTATTTATTTACTGAATGCACAAGAGATAAGGCGAGAGGCGATTGGTTATCGGGAAGCAGTAAGCGCCCAACCCAATTCTAGTACTTTTGTGCACTGCACGAGGGCTATGCGTGACCGCCACCCCAACGGACAGAAGTGAGCGGGTTAAACTCCGGATCTGAGCGTTTCGGAGGCAGGGGAAGTTTGTGAGAGTACAAATATTTTCGGAGATTCTTGGAGAATCCCTTTATAAATGAAAGTAGGTCGTGACCTTCGGACTAAAAAAAAAAAAAAAAAACCTGGGGTGCTTGCCCATGTGTGGGGCCTGTATCGGTTGGGTTGATGGGTCTTGGAGTGGGTGTGACTTGAGTACTGGTACTGGAATACAGGAGGAGAGTTATCAAGCTGTGAATTGCGCACCATATACCCGAAACACCGACTCCATAACCCTGAGACGGCCCAAATGCCTGCGGAATGAGTAGGAAAAGAACCAGTGTCTAAAAACCGAGTGTTCTGTGTCTGGGCGCGACTGGAGGAATGGTAGCAGTGTCCAGTATGCAACAAAAGTATGACAGGGGGAGGACTGTTAGGTACTCAATTTCTCACCGAGAGACCCAGGAAAGCAAGCTCAGTTGAAAAAGCCCCGTAAAGCCAGGCCAGTTTGTCTAGCCAGCCCAATTCCCCGACTTGTAATATTTGTAATAGAATAGTGTGAGTGCTGTTTGTGCGTGTAGAGGCCAGAACTCGGGCGGTCAACCATCATCAGATGCTAACCGGGGTTTGTTGGTGTGGACCTCTTGATGCACAAGAGTTCGCTATCTGTCTTGTCTGTCTTATGTGCGTGAGACTGAACACTTGCGGGTTTGTCCGGAGGGATACGGTTCTTAGAAACCCAGGGTCTCACATAAAACACAAAATTTCAAGGGGTGACAATTAAAACATAACAAGGCCAGCAACACTTGTTGTGTTGTTGTGGCGGGTTTCAGTGGGAGACTGAATACCTGTAGATTTGTCCGGAGGTCTACAGTGCTTGTAGACAGGCGGGTACCAAAACAACAAAATTGTACAGGGCTAAAAACACAAGACACAACAAAAATAAAATAAAAATGTCTACAACACGTGGTGTTCCCAAGCGGTCAACCATCTAAGTAGTAACCACGCCCGACGTTACTTGACTTCGGTGATCGGACGAGAACCGGTATTTTCAACGTGGTATGACCGTAGACGATGACTGGTGCCGCTTTGTTGTTTATATACCTGATTAGGGGTGAAGGGGCTGAACGACTACTTGGACACTTCTCTCTGAGGTCCGCGCAATACTATAAAGGCATCGTGGGGATGCCAATAAAATGGTGGTCAAAAGTGGCCACAGAGAGAAGGAACACTCCTTCACATAAAAGCAGTCCATGGTGTCAGCATGTCAGTAAGGTACACACTGGTGACAACCTATTTGTTTACTGGATGCTCAAGAGATAAGGCGAGAGGCGATTGGTTGTCGGGAAGCAGTAAGCGCTCAACCCAATTCTAGTACTTTTGTGCACTGCACGAGGGCTATGCGTGATCGCCACTCCCAACGGACAGAAGGGAGCGGGTTAAACTCCGGATCTGAGCGATTCGGAGGCAGGGGAAGTTTCTGAGAGTACAAATATTTTTGGAAATTCTTGGAGAATCCCTTCATAAATGAAAGTAGGTCGTGACCTTCCGAATTAAAAAAAAAAAAAAACCTGGGGTGCTTGCCCATGAGTGGGGCCTGTATCGGTTGGGTTGATGGGTCTTGGCGTGGGTGTGACTTGAGTACTGGTACTGGAATACAGGAGGAGAGTTATCAAGCTGTGAATTGCACACCATATACCCGAAACACCGACTCCATAACCCGGAGACGGCCCAATTGCCGGCGGAATGAGGAGGAAAAGAACCAGTGTCTAAAAACCGAGTGTTCTGTGTCTGGGCGCGACTGGAGGAATGGTAGCAGTGTCCAGTATGCACCAAAAGTATGACAGGGGGAGGACTGTTAGGTACTCAATTTCTCACCGAGAGACCCAGGAAAGCAAGCTCAGTTGAAAAAGCCCCGTAAAGCCAGGCCAGTTTGTCTAGCCAGCCCAATTCCCCGACTTGTAATATTTGTAATAGAATAGTGTGAGTGCTGTTTGTGCGTGTAGAGGCCAGAACTCGGGCGGTCAACCATCATCAGATGCTAACCGGGGTTTGTTGGTGTGGACCTCTTGATGCACAAGAGTTTTCTATCTGTCTTGTCTGTCTTTATGTTCGTGAGACTGAACACTTGCGGGTTTGTCCGGAGGGATACGGTTCTTAGAAACCCAGGGTCTCACTTAAAACACAAAATTTCAAGGGGTGACAATTAAAACATAAGAAGGCCAGCAACACTTGTTGTGTTGTTGTGGCGGGTTTCAGTGGGAGACTGAATACCTGTAGATTTGTCCGGAGGTCTACAGTGCTAGTAGACAGGCGGGTACCAAAACAACAAAATTGTACAGGGCTAAAAACACAAGGCACAACAAAAATAAAATAAAAATGTCTACAACACGTGGTGTTCCCAAGCGGTCACCCATCTAAGTAGTAACCACGCCTGACAATACTTGACTTCGGTGATCGGAGGAGAACCGGTATTTTCAACGTGGTATGGCCGTAGACGATGACTGGTGCCGCTTTGTTGTTTATATACCTGATTAGTGGTGAAGGGGCTGAACGACTACTTGGACACTTCTCTCTGAGGTCCGCGCAATACTATAAAGGCATCGTGGGGATGCCAATAAAATGGTGGTCAAAAGTGGCCACAGAGAGAAGGAACACTCCTTCACATAAAAGCAGTCCATAGTGTCAGCATGTCAGTAAGGTACACACTGGTGACAACCTATTTATTTACTGAATGCACAAGAGATAAGGCGAGAGGCGATTGGTTGTCGGGAAGCAGTAAGCGCCCAACCCAATTCTGGTACTTTTGTGCACTGCACGAGGGCTATGCGTGATCGCCACTCCCAACGGACAGAAGGGAGTGGGTTAAACTCCGGATCTGGGCGTTTCGGAGGCAGGGGAAGTTTCTGAGAGTACAAATATTTTTGGAGATTCTTGGAGAATCCCTTCATAAATGAAAGTAGGTCGTGACCTTCGGACTTAAAAAAAAAAAAATACCTGGGGTGCTTGCCCATGTGTGGGGCCTGTATCGGTTGGGTTGATGGGTCTTGGAGTGGGTGTGACTTGAGTACTGGTACTGGAATACACGAGGAGTGTTATCAAGCTGTGAATTGCACACCATATACCCGAAACACCGACTCCATAACCCGGAGACGGCCCAATTGCCGCCGGAATGAGGAGGAAAAGAACCAGTGCCAAAAAACCGCGTGTTCTGTGTCTGGGCGCGACTGGAGGAATGGTGGCAGTGTCCAATATGCAACAATACTATGACAGGGGGAGGACTGTTTGGTACTCAATTTCTCACCGAGAGACCCAGTAAAACAAGCTCAGTTGAAAAAGCCCCGTAAAGCCAGGCCAGTTTGTCTAGCCAGCCCAATTCCCCGACTTGTAATATTTGTAATAGAATAGTGTGAGTGCTGTTTGTGCGTGTAGAGACCAGAACTCGGGCGGTCAACCATCATCAGATGCTAAACGGGGTTTGTTGGTGTGGTCCTCTTGATGCACATGAGTTCGCTATCTGTCTTGTATGTCTTTTTGTGTGTGAGACTGAACACTTGCGGGTTTGTCCGGAGGGCTATGGTTCTTAGAAATCCAGAGTCTCACTTAAAACACAAAATTTCAAGGGGTGACAATTAAAACATAAGAAGGCCAGCAACACGTGTTGTGTTGTTGTGGCGGGTTTCACTGGGAGACTGAAAACCTGTAGATTTGTCCGGAGGTCTACAGTGCTAGTAGACAGGCGGGTACCAAAACAACAAAATTGTACAGGGCTAAAAACACAAGACACAACAAAAATAAAATAAAAATGTCTACAACACGTGGTGTTCCCAAGCGGTCAACCATCTAAGTAGTAACCACGCCCGACGTTACTTGACTTCGGTGATCGGACGAGAACCGGTATTTTCAACGTGGTATGGCCGTAGACGATGACTGGTGCCGCTTTGTTGTTTATATACCTGATTAGAGGTGAAGGGGCTGAACGACTACTTGGACACTTCTCTCTGAGGTCCGCGCAATACTATAAAGGCATCGTGGGGATGCCAATAAAATGGTGGTCAAAAGTGGCCACAGAGAGAAGGAACACTCCTTCACATAAAAGCAGTCCATGGTGTCAGCATGTCAGTAAGGTACACACTGGTGACAACCTATTTATTTACTGAATGCACAAGAGATAAGGCGAGAGGCGATTGGTTGTCGGGAAGCAGTAAACGCCCAACCCAATTCTAGTACTTTTGTGCACTGCACGAGGGCTATGCGTGATCGCCACTCCCAACGGACAGAAGGGAGCGGGTTAAACTCCGGATCTGGGCGTTTCGGAGGCAGGGGAAGTTTCTGAGAGTACAAATATTTTTGGAGATTCTTGGAGAATCCTTTCATAAATGAAAGTAGGTCGTGACCTTCGGACTTAAAAAAAAAAAAACCTGGGGTGCTTGCCCATGTGTGGGGCCTGTATCGGTTGGGTTGATGGGTCTTGGAATGGGTGTGACTTGAGTACTGGTACTGGAATACAGGAGGAGAGTTATCAAGCTGTGAATTGCACACCATATACCCGAAACACCGACTCCATAACCCTGAGACGGCCCAATTGCCGGCGGAATGAGGAGGAAAAGAACCAATGCCTAAAAACCACGTGTTCTGTGTCTGGGCGCGACTGGAGGAATGGTGGCAGTGTCCAATATGCAACAATACTATGACAGGGGGAGGACTGTTAGGTACTCAATTTCTCACCGAGAGACCCAGTAAAACAAGCTCAGTTGAAAAAGCCCCGTAAAGCCAGGCCAGTTTGTCTAGCCAGCCCAATTCCCCGACTTGTAATATTTGTAATAGAATAGTGTGAGTGCTGTTTGTGCGTGTAGAGACCAGAACTCGGGCGGTCAACCATCATCAGATGCTAAACGGGGTTTGTTGGTGTGGTCCTCTTGATGCACATGAGTTCGCTATCTGTCTTGTATGTCTTTTTGTGTGTGAGACTGAACACTTGCGGGTTTGTCCGGAGGGCTATGGTTCTTAGAAATCCAGAGTCTCACTTAAAACACAAAATTTCAAGGGGTGACAATTAAAACATAAGAAGGTCAGCAACACGTGTTGTGTTGTTGTGGCGGGTTTCACTGGGAGACTGAAAACCTGTAGATTTGTCCGGAGGTCTACAGTGCTAGTAGACAGGCGGGTACCAAAACAACAAAATTGTACAGGGCTAAAAACACAAGACACAACAAAAATAAAATAAAAATGTCTACAACACGTGGTGTTCCCAAGCGGTCAACCATCTAAGTAGTAACCACGCCCGACGTTACTTGACTTCGGTGATCGGACGAGAACCGGTATTTTCAACGTGGTATGGCCGTAGACGATGACTGGTGCCGCTTCGTTGTTTATATACCTGATTAGAGGTGAAGGGGCTGAACGACTACTTGGACACTTCTCTTTGAGGTCCGCGCAATACTATAAAGGCATCGTGGGGATGCCAATAAAATGGTGGTCAAAAGTGGCCACAGAGAGAAGGAACACTCCTTCACATAAAAGCAGTCCATGGTGTCAGCATGTCAGTAAGGTACACACTGGTGACAACCTATTTATTTACTGAATGCACAAGAGATAAGGCGAGAGGCGATTGGTTGTCGGGAAGCAGTAAACGCCCAACCCAATTCTAGTACTTTTGTGCACTGCACGAGGGCTATGCGTGATCGCCACTCCCAACGGACAGAAGGGAGCGGGTTAAACTCCGGATCTGGGCGTTTCGGAGGCAGGGGAAGTTTCTGAGAGTACAAATATTTTTGGAGATTCTTGGAGAATCCTTTCATAAATGAAAGTAGGTCGTGACCTTCGGACTTAAAAAAAAAAAAAAACCTGGGGTGCTTGCCCATGTGTGGGGCCTGTATCGGTTGGGTTGATGGGTCTTGGAATGGGTGTGACTTGAGTACTGGTACTGGAATACAGGAGGAGAGTTATCAAGCTGTGAATTGCACACCATATACCCGAAACACCGACTCCATAACCCTGAGACGGCCCAATTGCCGGCGGAATGAGGAGGAAAAGAACCAATGCCTAAAAACCACGTGTTCTGTGTCTGGGCGCGACTGGAGGAATGGTGGCAGTGTCCAATATGCAACAATACTATGACAGGGGGAGGACTGTTAGGTACTCAATTTCTCACCGAGAGACCCAGTAAAACAAGCTCAGTTGAAAAAGCCCCGTAAAGCCAGGCCAGTTTGTCTAGCCAGCCCAATTCCCCGACTTGTAATATTTGTAATAGAATAGTGTGAGTGCTGTTTGTGCGTGTAGAGACCAGAACTCGGGCGGTCAACCATCATCAGATGCTAAACGGGGTTTGTTGGTGTGGTCCTCTTGATGCACATGAGTTCGCTATCTGTCTTGTATGTCTTTTTGTGTGTGAGACTGAACACTTGCGGGTTTGTCCGGAGGGCTATGGTTCTTAGAAATCCAGAGTCTCACTTAAAACACAAAATTTCAAGGGGTGACAATTAAAACATAAGAAGGTCAGCAACACGTGTTGTGTTGTTGTGGCGGGTTTCACTGGGAGACTGAAAACCTGTAGATTTGTCCGGAGGTCTACAGTGCTAGTAGACAGGCGGGTACCAAAACAACAAAATTGTACAGGGCTAAAAACACAAGACACAACAAAAATAAAATAAAAATGTCTACAACACGTGGTGTTCCCAAGCGGTCAACCATCTAAGTAGTAACCACGCCCGACGTTACTTGACTTCGGTGATCGGACGAGAACCGGTATTTTCAACGTGGTATGGCCGTAGACGATGACTGGTGCCGCTTCGTTGTTTATATACCTGATTAGAGGTGAAGGGGCTGAACGACTACTTGGACACTTCTCTTTGAGGTCCGCGCAATACTATAAAGGCATCGTGGGGATGCCAATAAAATGGTGGTCAAAAGTGGCCACAGAGAGAAGGAACACTCCTTCACATAAAAGCAGTCCATGGTGTCAGCATGTCAGTAAGGTACACACTGGTGACAACCTATTTATTTACTGAATGCACAAGAGATAAGGCGAGAGGCGATTGGTTGTCGGGAAGCAGTAAACGCCCAACCCAATTCTAGTACTTTTGTGCACTGCACGAGGGCTATGCGTGATCGCCACTCCCAACGGACAGAAGGGAGCGGGTTAAACTCCGGATCTGGGCGTTTCGGAGGCAGGGGAAGTTTCTGAGAGTACAAATATTTTTGGAGATTCTTGGAGAATCCTTTCATAAATGAAAGTAGGTCGTGACCTTCGGACTTAAAAAAAAAAAAACCTGGGGTGCTTGCCCATGTGTGGGGCCTGTATCGGTTGGGTTGATGGGTCTTGGAATGGGTGTGACTTGAGTACTGGTACTGGAATACAGGAGGAGAGTTATCAAGCTGTGAATTGCACACCATATACCCGAAACACCGACTCCATAACCCTGAGACGGCCCAATTGCCGGCGGAATGAGGAGGAAAAGAACCAATGCCTAAAAACCACGTGTTCTGTGTCTGGGCGCGACTGGAGGAATGGTGGCAGTGTCCAATATGCAACAATACTATGACAGGGGGAGGACTGTTAGGTACTCAATTTCTCACCGAGAGACCCAGTAAAACAAGCTCAGTTGAAAAAGCCCCGTAAAGCCAGGCCAGTTTGTCTAGCCAGCCCAATTCCCCGACTTGTAATATTTGTAATAGAATAGTGTGAGTGCTGTTTGTGCGTGTAGAGACCAGAACTCGGGCGGTCAACCATCATCAGATGCTAACCGGGGTTTGTTGGTGTGGACCTCTTGATGCTCAAGAGTTCGCTATCTGTCTTGTCTGTCTTTTTGTGCGTGATACTGAACACTTGCGGGTTTGTCCGGAGGGATACGGTTCTTAGAAACCCAGGGTCTCACTTAAAACACAAAATTTCAAGGGGTGACAATTACAACATAAGAAGGCCAGCAACACTTGTTGTGTTGTTGTGGCGGTTTTCACTGGGAGACTGAATACCTGTAGATTTGTCCGGAGGTCTGCAGTGCTAGTAGACAGGCGGGTACCAAAACAACAAAATTGTACAGGGCTTAAAACACAAGGCACAACAAAAATAAAATAAAAATGTCTACAACACGTGGTGTTCCCAAGCGGTCACCCATCTAAGTAGTAACCACGCCCGACAATACTTGACTTCGGTGATCGGACGAGAACCGGTATTTTCAACGTGGTATGGCCGTAGACGATGACTGGTGCCGCTTTGTAGTTTATATACCTGATTAGGGGTGAAGGGGCTGAACGACTACTTGGACACTTCTCTCTGAGGTCCGCGCAATACTATAAAGGCATCGTGGGGATGCCAATAAAATGGTGGTCAAAAGTTGCCAAAGAGAGAAGGAACACTCCTTCACATAAAAGCAGTCCATGGTGTCAGCATGTCAGTAAGGTACACACTGGTGACAACCTATTTATTTACTGAATGCACAAGAGATAAGGCGAGAGGCGATTGGTTGTCGGGAAGCAGTAAACGCCCAACCCAATTCTAGTACTTTTGTGCACTGCACGAGGGCTATGCGTGATCGCCACTCCCAACGGACAGAAGGGAGCGGGTTAAACTCCGGATCTGGGCGTTTCGGTGGCAGGGGAAGTTTCTGAGAGTACAAATATTTTTGGAGATTCTTGGAGAATCCCTTCATAAATGAAAGTAGGTCGTGACCTTCGGACTTAAAAACAAAAAAAAACCTGGGGTGCTTGCCCATGTGTGGGGCCTGTATCGGTTGGGTTGATGGGTCTTGGAATGGGTGTGACTTGAGTACTGGTACTGGAATACAGGAGGAGAGTTATCAAGCTGTGAATTGCACACCATATACCCGAAACACCGACTCCATAACCCTGAGACGGCCCAATTGCCGGCGGAATGAGGAGGAAAAGAACCAATGCCTAAAAACCACGTGTTCTGTGTCTGGGCGCGACTGGAGGAATGGTGGCAGTGTCCAATATGCAACAATACTATGACAGGGGGAGGACTGTTAGGTACTCAATTTCTCACCGAGAGACCCAGTAAAACAAGCTCAGTTGAAAAAGCCCCGTAAAGCCAGGCCAGTTTGTCTAGCCAGCCCAATTCCCCGACTTGTAATATTTGTAATAGAATAGTGTGAGTGCTGTTTGTGCGTGTAGAGACCAGAACTCGGGCGGTCAACCATCATCAGATGCTAAACGGGGTTTGTTGGTGTGGTCCTCTTGATGCACATGAGTTCGCTATCTGTCTTGTATGTCTTTTTGTGTGTGAGACTGAACACTTGCGGGTTTGTCCGGAGGGCTATGGTTCTTAGAAATCCAGAGTCTCACTTAAAACACAAAATTTCAAGGGGTGACAATTAAAACATAAGAAGGTCAGCAACACGTGTTGTGTTGTTGTGGCGGGTTTAACTGGGAGACTGAAAACCTGTAGATTTGTCCGGAGGTCTACAGTGCTAGTAGACAGGCGGGTACCAAAACAACAAAATTGTACAGGGCTAAAAACACAAGACACAACAAAAATAAAATAAAAATGTCTACAACACGTGGTGTTCCCAAGCGGTCAACCATCTAAGTAGTAACCACGCCCGACGTTACTTGACTTCGGTGATCGGACGAGAACCGGTATTTTCAACGTGGTATGGCCGTAGACGATGACTGGTGCCGCTTCGTTGTTTATATACCTGATTAGAGGTGAAGGGGCTGAACGACTACTTGGACACTTCTCTTTGAGGTCCGCGCAATACTATAAAGGCATCGTGGGGATGCCAATAAAATGGTGGTCAAAAGTGGCCACAGAGAGAAGGAACACTCCTTCACATAAAAGCAGTCCATGGTGTCAGCATGTCAGTAAGGTACACACTGGTGACAACCTATTTATTTACTGAATGCACAAGAGATAAGGCGAGAGGCGATTGGTTGTCGGAAAGCAGTAAACGCCCAACCCAATTCTAGTACTTTTGTGCACTGCACGAGGGCTATGCGTGATCGCCACTCCCAACGGACAGAAGGGAGCGGGTTAAACTCCGGATCTGGGCGTTTCGGAGGCAGGGGAAGTTTCTGAGAGTACAAATATTTTTGGAGATTCTTGGAGAATCCTTTCATAAATGAAAGTAGGTCGTGACCTTCGGACTTAAAAAAAAAAAAACCTGGGGTGCTTGCCCATGTGTGGGGCCTGTATCGGTTGGGTTGATGGGTCTTGGAATGGGTGTGACTTGAGTACTGGTACTGGAATACAGGAGGAGAGTTATCAAGCTGTGAATTGCACACCATATACCCGAAACACCGACTCCATAACCCTGAGACGGCCCAATTGCCGGCGGAATGAGGAGGAAAAGAACCAATGCCTAAAAACCACGTGTTCTGTGTCTGGGCGCGACTGGAGGAATGGTGGCAGTGTCCAATATGCAACAATACTATGACAGGGGGAGGACTGTTAGGTACTCAATTTCTCACCGAGAGACCCAGTAAAACAAGCTCAGTTGAAAAAGCCCCGTAAAGCCAGGCCAGTTTGTCTAGCCAGCCCAATTCCCCGACTTGTAATATTTGTAATAGAATAGTGTGAGTGCTGTTTGTGCGTGTAGAGACCAGAACTCGGGCGGTCAACCATCATCAGATGCTAACCGGGGTTTGTTGGTGTGGACCTCTTGATGCTCAAGAGTTCGCTATCTGTCTTGTCTGTCTTTTTGTGCGTGATACTGAACACTTGCGGGTTTGTCCGGAGGGATACGGTTCTTAGAAACCCAGGGTCTCACTTAAAACACAAAATTTCAAGGGGTGACAATTACAACATAAGAAGGCCAGCAACACTTGTTGTGTTGTTGTGGCGGTTTTCACTGGGAGACTGAATACCTGTAGATTTGTCCGGAGGTCTGCAGTGCTAGTAGACAGGCGGGTACCAAAACAACAAAATTGTACAGGGCTTAAAACACAAGGCACAACAAAAATAAAATAAAAATGTCTACAACACGTGGTGTTCCCAAGCGGTCACCCATCTAAGTAGTAACCACGCCCGACAATACTTGACTTCGGTGATCGGACGAGAACCGGTATTTTCAACGTGGTATGGCCGTAGACGATGACTGGTGCCGCTTTGTAGTTTATATACCTGATTAGGGGTGAAGGGGCTGAACGACTACTTGGACACTTCTCTCTGAGGTCCGCGCAATACTATAAAGGCATCGTGGGGATGCCAATAAAATGGTGGTCAAAAGTTGCCAAAGAGAGAAGGAACACTCCTTCACATAAAAGCAGTCCATGGTGTCAGCATGTCAGTAAGGTACACACTGGTGACAACCTATTTATTTACTGAATGCACAAGAGATAAGGCGAGAGGCGATTGGTTGTCGGAAAGCAGTAAACGCCCAACCCAATTCTAGTACTTTTGTGCACTGCACGAGGGCTATGCGTGATCGCCACTCCCAACGGACAGAAGGGAGCGGGTTAAACTCCGGATCTGGGCGTTTCGGAGGCAGGGGAAGTTTCTGAGAGTACAAATATTTTTGGAGATTCTTGGAGAATCCTTTCATAAATGAAAGTAGGTCGTGACCTTCGGACTTAAAAAAAAAAAAACCTGGGGTGCTTGCCCATGTGTGGGGCCTGTATCGGTTGGGTTGATGGGTCTTGGAATGGGTGTGACTTGAGTACTGGTACTGGAATACAGGAGGAGAGTTATCAAGCTGTGAATTGCACACCATATACCCGAAACACCGACTCCATAACCCTGAGACGGCCCAATTGCCGGCGGAATGAGGAGGAAAAGAACCAATGCCTAAAAACCACGTGTTCTGTGTCTGGGCGCGACTGGAGGAATGGTGGCAGTGTCCAATATGCAACAATACTATGACAGGGGGAGGACTGTTAGGTACTCAATTTCTCACCGAGAGACCCAGTAAAACAAGCTCAGTTGAAAAAGCCCCGTAAAGCCAGGCCAGTTTGTCTAGCCAGCCCAATTCCCCGACTTGTAATATTTGTAATAGAATAGTGTGAGTGCTGTTTGTGCGTGTAGAGACCAGAACTCGGGCGGTCAACCATCATCAGATGCTAACCGGGGTTTGTTGGTGTGGACCTCTTGATGCTCAAGAGTTCGCTATCTGTCTTGTCTGTCTTTTTGTGCGTGATACTGAACACTTGCGGGTTTGTCCGGAGGGATACGGTTCTTAGAAACCCAGGGTCTCACTTAAAACACAAAATTTCAAGGGGTGACAATTACAACATAAGAAGGCCAGCAACACTTGTTGTGTTGTTGTGGCGGTTTTCACTGGGAGACTGAATACCTGTAGATTTGTCCGGAGGTCTGCAGTGCTAGTAGACAGGCGGGTACCAAAACAACAAAATTGTACAGGGCTTAAAACACAAGGCACAACAAAAATAAAATAAAAATGTCTACAACACGTGGTGTTCCCAAGCGGTCACCCATCTAAGTAGTAACCACGCCCGACAATACTTGACTTCGGTGATCGGACGAGAACCGGTATTTTCAACGTGGTATGGCCGTAGACGATGACTGGTGCTGCTTTGTAGTTTATATACCTGATTAGGGGTGAAGGGGCTGAACGACTACTTGGACACTTCTCTCTGAGGTCCGCGCAATACTATAAAGGCATCGTGGGGATGCCAATAAAATGGTGGTCAAAAGTTGCCAAAGAGAGAAGGAACACTCCTTCACATAAAAGCAGTCCATGGTGTCAGCATGTCAGTAAGGTACACACTGGTGACAACCTATTTATTTACTGAATGCACAAGAGATAAGGCGAGAGGCGATTGGTTGTCGGGAAGCAGTAAACGCCCAACCCAATTCTAGTACTTTTGTGCACTGCACGAGGGCTATGCGTGATCGCCACTCCCAACGGACAGAAGGGAGCGGGTTAAACTCCGGATCTGGGCGTTTCGGTGGCAGGGGAAGTTTCTGAGAGTACAAATATTTTTGGAGATTCTTGGAGAATCCCTTCATAAATGAAAGTAGGTCGTGACCTTCGGACTTAAAAACAAAAAAAAACCTGGGGTGCTTGCCCATGTGTGGGGCCTGTATCGGTTGGGTTGATGGGTCTTGGAATGGGTGTGACTTGAGTACTGGTACTGGAATACAGGAGGAGAGTTATCAAGCTGTGAATTGCACACCATATACCCGAAACACCGACTCCATAACCCTGAGACGGCCCAATTGCCGGCGGAATGAGGAGGAAAAGAACCAATGCCTAAAAACCACGTGTTCTGTGTCTGGGCGCGACTGGAGGAATGGTGGCAGTGTCCAATATGCAACAATACTATGACAGGGGGAGGACTGTTAGGTACTCAATTTCTCACCGAGAGACCCAGTAAAACAAGCTCAGTTGAAAAAGCCCCGTAAAGCCAGGCCAGTTTGTCTAGCCAGCCCAATTCCCCGACTTGTAATATTTGTAATAGAATAGTGTGAGTGCTGTTTGTGCGTGTAGAGACCAGAACTCGGGCGGTCAACCATCATCAGATGCTAAACGGGGTTTGTTGGTGTGGTCCTCTTGATGCACATGAGTTCGCTATCTGTCTTGTATGTCTTTTTGTGTGTGAGACTGAACACTTGCGGGTTTGTCCGGAGGGCTATGGTTCTTAGAAATCCAGAGTCTCACTTAAAACACAAAATTTCAAGGGGTGACAATTAAAACATAAGAAGGTCAGCAACACGTGTTGTGTTGTTGTGGCGGGTTTAACTGGGAGACTGAAAACCTGTAGATTTGTCCGGAGGTCTACAGTGCTAGTAGACAGGCGGGTACCAAAACAACAAAATTGTACAGGGCTAAAAACACAAGACACAACAAAAATAAAATAAAAATGTCTACAACACGTGGTGTTCCCAAGCGGTCAACCATCTAAGTAGTAACCACGCCCGACGTTACTTGACTTCGGTGATCGGACGAGAACCGGTATTTTCAACGTGGTATGGCCGTAGACGATGACTGGTGCCGCTTCGTTGTTTATATACCTGATTAGAGGTGAAGGGGCTGAACGACTACTTGGACACTTCTCTTTGAGGTCCGCGCAATACTATAAAGGCATCGTGGGGATGCCAATAAAATGGTGGTCAAAAGTGGCCACAGAGAGAAGGAACACTCCTTCACATAAAAGCAGTCCATGGTGTCAGCATGTCAGTAAGGTACACACTGGTGACAACCTATTTATTTACTGAATGCACAAGAGATAAGGCGAGAGGCGATTGGTTGTCGGGAAGCAGTAAACGCCCAACCCAATTCTAGTACTTTTGTGCACTGCACGAGGGCTATGCGTGATCGCCACTCCCAACGGACAGAAGGGAGCGGGTTAAACTCCGGATCTGGGCGTTTCGGAGGCAGGGGAAGTTTCTGAGAGTACAAATATTTTTGGAGATTCTTGGAGAATCCTTTCATAAATGAAAGTAGGTCGTGACCTTCGGACTTAAAAAAAAAAAAACCTGGGGTGCTTGCCCATGTGTGGGGCCTGTATCGGTTGGGTTGATGGGTCTTGGAATGGGTGTGACTTGAGTACTGGTACTGGAATACAGGAGGAGAGTTATCAAGCTGTGAATTGCACACCATATACCCGAAACACCGACTCCATAACCCTGAGACGGCCCAATTGCCGGCGGAATGAGGAGGAAAAGAACCAATGCCTAAAAACCACGTGTTCTGTGTCTGGGCGCGACTGGAGGAATGGTGGCAGTGTCCAATATGCAACAATACTATGACAGGGGGAGGACTGTTAGGTACTCAATTTCTCACCGAGAGACCCAGTAAAACAAGCTCAGTTGAAAAAGCCCCGTAAAGCCAGGCCAGTTTGTCTAGCCAGCCCAATTCCCCGACTTGTAATATTTGTAATAGAATAGTGTGAGTGCTGTTTGTGCGTGTAGAGACCAGAACTCGGGCGGTCAACCATCATCAGATGCTAACCGGGGTTTGTTGGTGTGGACCTCTTGATGCTCAAGAGTTCGCTATCTGTCTTGTCTGTCTTTTTGTGCGTGATACTGAACACTTGCGGGTTTGTCCGGAGGGATACGGTTCTTAGAAACCCAGGGTCTCACTTAAAACACAAAATTTCAAGGGGTGACAATTACAACATAAGAAGGCCAGCAACACTTGTTGTGTTGTTGTGGCGGTTTTCACTGGGAGACTGAATACCTGTAGATTTGTCCGGAGGTCTGCAGTGCTAGTAGACAGGCGGGTACCAAAACAACAAAATTGTACAGGGCTTAAAACACAAGGCACAACAAAAATAAAATAAAAATGTCTACAACACGTGGTGTTCCCAAGCGGTCACCCATCTAAGTAGTAACCACGCCCGACAATACTTGACTTCGGTGATCGGACGAGAACCGGTATTTTCAACGTGGTATGGCCGTAGACGATGACTGGTGCCGCTTTGTAGTTTATATACCTGATTAGGGGTGAAGGGGCTGAACGACTACTTGGACACTTCTCTCTGAGGTCCGCGCAATACTATAAAGGCATCGTGGGGATGCCAATAAAATGGTGGTCAAAAGTTGCCAAAGAGAGAAGGAACACTCCTTCACATAAAAGCAGTCCATGGTGTCAGCATGTCAGTAAGGTACACACTGGTGACAACCTATTTATTTACTGAATGCACAAGAGATAAGGCGAGAGGCGATTGGTTGTCGGGAAGCAGTAAACGCCCAACCCAATTCTAGTACTTTTGTGCACTGCACGAGGGCTATGCGTGATCGCCACTCCCAACGGACAGAAGGGAGCGGGTTAAACTCCGGATCTGGGCGTTTCGGTGGCAGGGGAAGTTTCTGAGAGTACAAATATTTTTGGAGATTCTTGGAGAATCCCTTCATAAATGAAAGTAGGTCGTGACCTTCGGACTTAAAAACAAAAAAAAACCTGGGGTGCTTGCCCATGTGTGGGGCCTGTATCGGTTGGGTTGATGGGTCTTGGAATGGGTGTGACTTGAGTACTGGTACTGGAATACAGGAGGAGAGTTATCAAGCTGTGAATTGCACACCATATACCCGAAACACCGACTCCATAACCCTGAGACGGCCCAATTGCCGGCGGAATGAGGAGGAAAAGAACCAATGCCTAAAAACCACGTGTTCTGTGTCTGGGCGCGACTGGAGGAATGGTGGCAGTGTCCAATATGCAACAATACTATGACAGGGGGAGGACTGTTAGGTACTCAATTTCTCACCGAGAGACCCAGTAAAACAAGCTCAGTTGAAAAAGCCCCGTAAAGCCAGGCCAGTTTGTCTAGCCAGCCCAATTCCCCGACTTGTAATATTTGTAATAGAATAGTGTGAGTGCTGTTTGTGCGTGTAGAGACCAGAACTCGGGCGGTCAACCATCATCAGATGCTAAACGGGGTTTGTTGGTGTGGTCCTCTTGATGCACATGAGTTCGCTATCTGTCTTGTATGTCTTTTTGTGTGTGAGACTGAACACTTGCGGGTTTGTCCGGAGGGCTATGGTTCTTAGAAATCCAGAGTCTCACTTAAAACACAAAATTTCAAGGGGTGACAATTAAAACATAAGAAGGTCAGCAACACGTGTTGTGTTGTTGTGGCGGGTTTAACTGGGAGACTGAAAACCTGTAGATTTGTCCGGAGGTCTACAGTGCTAGTAGACAGGCGGGTACCAAAACAACAAAATTGTACAGGGCTAAAAACACAAGACACAACAAAAATAAAATAAAAATGTCTACAACACGTGGTGTTCCCAAGCGGTCAACCATCTAAGTAGTAACCACGCCCGACGTTACTTGACTTCGGTGATCGGACGAGAACCGGTATTTTCAACGTGGTATGGCCGTAGACGATGACTGGTGCCGCTTCGTTGTTTATATACCTGATTAGAGGTGAAGGGGCTGAACGACTACTTGGACACTTCTCTTTGAGGTCCGCGCAATACTATAAAGGCATCGTGGGGATGCCAATAAAATGGTGGTCAAAAGTGGCCACAGAGAGAAGGAACACTCCTTCACATAAAAGCAGTCCATGGTGTCAGCATGTCAGTAAGGTACACACTGGTGACAACCTATTTATTTACTGAATGCACAAGAGATAAGGCGAGAGGCGATTGGTTGTCGGGAAGCAGTAAACGCCCAACCCAATTCTAGTACTTTTGTGCACTGCACGAGGGCTATGCGTGATCGCCACTCCCAACGGACAGAAGGGAGCGGGTTAAACTCCGGATCTGGGCGTTTCGGAGGCAGGGGAAGTTTCTGAGAGTACAAATATTTTTGGAGATTCTTGGAGAATCCTTTCATAAATGAAAGTAGGTCGTGACCTTCGGACTTAAAAAAAAAAAAACCTGGGGTGCTTGCCCATGTGTGGGGCCTGTATCGGTTGGGTTGATGGGTCTTGGAATGGGTGTGACTTGAGTACTGGTACTGGAATACAGGAGGAGAGTTATCAAGCTGTGAATTGCACACCATATACCCGAAACACCGACTCCATAACCCTGAGACGGCCCAATTGCCGGCGGAATGAGGAGGAAAAGAACCAATGCCTAAAAACCACGTGTTCTGTGTCTGGGCGCGACTGGAGGAATGGTGGCAGTGTCCAATATGCAACAATGCTATGACAGGGGGAGGACTGTTAGGTACTCAATTTCTCACCGAGAGACCCAGTAAAACAAGCTCAGTTGAAAAAGCCCCGTAAAGCCAGGCCAGTTTGTCTAGCCAGCCCAATTCCCCGACTTGTAATATTTGTAATAGAATAGTGTGAGTGCTGTTTGTGCGTGTAGAGACCAGAACTCGGGCGGTCAACCATCATCAGATGCTAACCGGGGTTTGTTGGTGTGGACCTCTTGATGCTCAAGAGTTCGCTATCTGTCTTGTCTGTCTTTTTGTGCGTGATACTGAACACTTGCGGGTTTGTCCGGAGGGATACGGTTCTTAGAAACCCAGGGTCTCACTTAAAACACAAAATTTCAAGGGGTGACAATTACAACATAAGAAGGCCAGCAACACTTGTTGTGTTGTTGTGGCGGTTTTCACTGGGAGACTGAATACCTGTAGATTTGTCCGGAGGTCTGCAGTGCTAGTAGACAGGCGGGTACCAAAACAACAAAATTGTACAGGGCTTAAAACACAAGGCACAACAAAAATAAAATAAACATGTCTACAACACGTGGTGTTCCCAAGCGGTCACCCATCTAAGTAGTAACCACGCCCGACAATACTTGACTTCGGTGATCGGACGAGAACCGGTATTTTCAACGTGGTATGGCCGTAGACGATGACTGGTGCCGCTTTGTAGTTTATATACCTGATTAGGGGTGAAGGGGCTGAACGACTACTTGGACACTTCTCTCTGAGGTCCGCGCAATACTATAAAGGCATCGTGGGGATGCCAATAAAATGGTGGTCAAAAGTTGCCAAAGAGAGAAGGAACACTCCTTCACATAAAAGCAGTCCATGGTGTCAGCATGTCAGTAAGGTACACACTGGTGACAACCTATTTATTTACTGAATGCACAAGAGATAAGGCGAGAGGCGATTGGTTGTCGGGAAGCAGTAAACGCCCAACCCAATTCTAGTACTTTTGTGCACTGCACGAGGGCTATGCGTGATCGCCACTCCCAACGGACAGAAGGGAGCGGGTTAAACTCCGGATCTGGGCGTTTCGGTGGCAGGGGAAGTTTCTGAGAGTACAAATATTTTTGGAGATTCTTGGAGAATCCCTTCATAAATGAAAGTAGGTCGTGACCTTCGGACTTAAAAACAAAAAAAAACCTGGGGTGCTTGCCCATGTGTGGGGCCTGTATCGGTTGGGTTGATGGGTCTTGGAATGGGTGTGACTTGAGTACTGGTACTGGAATACAGGAGGAGAGTTATCAAGCTGTGAATTGCACACCATATACCCGAAACACCGACTCCATAACCCTGAGACGGCCCAATTGCCGGCGGAATGAGGAGGAAAAGAACCAATGCCTAAAAACCACGTGTTCTGTGTCTGGGCGCGACTGGAGGAATGGTGGCAGTGTCCAATATGCAACAATACTATGACAGGGGGAGGACTGTTAGGTACTCAATTTCTCACCGAGAGACCCAGTAAAACAAGCTCAGTTGAAAAAGCCCCGTAAAGCCAGGCCAGTTTGTCTAGCCAGCCCAATTCCCCGACTTGTAATATTTGTAATAGAATAGTGTGAGTGCTGTTTGTGCGTGTAGAGACCAGAACTCGGGCGGTCAACCATCATCAGATGCTAAACGGGGTTTGTTGGTGTGGTCCTCTTGATGCACATGAGTTCGCTATCTGTCTTGTATGTCTTTTTGTGTGTGAGACTGAACACTTGCGGGTTTTTCCGGAGGGCTATGGTTCTTAGAAATCCAGAGTCTCACTTAAAACACAAAATTTCAAGGGGTGACAATTAAAACATAAGAAGGCCAGCAACACGTGTTGTGTTGTTGTGGCGGGTTTCACTGGGAGACTGAAAACCTGTAGATTTGTCCTGAGGTCTACAGTGCTAGTAGACAGGCGGGTACCAAAACAACAAAATTGTACAGGGCTAAAAACACAAGACACAACAAAAATAAAATAAAAATGTCTACAACACGTGGTGTTCCCAAGCGGTCAACCATCTAAGTAGTAACCACGCCCGACGTTACTTGACTTCGGTGATCGGACGAGAACCGGTATTTTCAACGTGGTATGGCCGTAGACGATGACTGGTGCCGCTTTGTTGTTTATATACCTGATTAGAGGTGAAGGGGCTGAACGACTACTTGGACACTTCTCTCTGAGGTCCGCGCAATACTATAAAGGCATCGTGGGGATGCCAATAAAATGGTGGTCAAAAGTGGCCACAGAGAGAAGGAACACTCCTTCACATAAAAGCAGTCCATGGTGTCAGCATGTCAGTAAGGTACACACTGGTGACAACCTATTTATTTACTGAATGCACAAGAGATAAGGCGAGAGGCGATTGGTTGTCGGGAAGCAGTAAACGCCCAACCCAATTCTAGTACTTTTGTGCACTGCACGAGGGCTATGCGTGATCGCCACTCCCAACGGACAGAAGGGAGCGGGTTAAACTCCGGATCTGGGCGTTTCGGAGGCAGGGGAAGTTTCTGAGAGTACAAATATTTTTGGAGATTCTTGGAGAATACTTTCATAAATGAAAGTAGGTCGTGACCTTCGGACTTAAAAAAAAAAAAACCTGGGGTGCTTGCCCATGTGTGGGGCCTGTATCGGTTGGGTTTATGGGTCTTGGAATGGGTGTGACTTGAGTACTGGTACTGGAATACAGGAGGAGAGTTATCAAGCTGTGAATTGCACACCATATACCCGAAACACCGACTCCATAACCCTGAGACGGCCCAATTGCCGGCGGAATGAGGAGGAAAAGAACCAATGCCTAAAAACCACGTGTTCTGTGTCTGGGCGCGACTGGAGGAATGGTGGCATTGTCCAATATGCAACAATACTATGACAGGGGGAGGACTGTTAGGTACTCAATTTCTCACCGAGAGACCCAGTAAAACAAGCTCAGTTGAAAAAGCCCCGTAAAGCCAGGCCAGTTTGTCTAGCCAGCCCAATTCCCCGACTTGTAATATTTGTAATAGAATAGTGTGAGTGCTGTTTGTGCGTGTAGAGACCAGAACTCGGGCGGTCAACCATCATCAGATGCTAACCGGGGTTTGTTGGTGTGGACCTCTTGATGCTCAAGAGTTCGCTATCTGTCTTGTCTGTCTTTTTGTGCGTGATACTGAACACTTGCGGGTTTGTCCGGAGGGATACGGTTCTTAGAAACCCAGGGTCTCACTTAAAACACAAAATTTCAAGGGGTGACAATTACAACATAAGAAGGCCAGCAACACTTGTTGTGTTGTTGTGGCGGTTTTCACTGGGAGACTGAATACCTGTAGATTTGTCCGGAGGTCTACAGTGCTAGTAGACAGGCGGGTACCAAAACAACAAAATTGTACAGGGCTTAAAACACAAGGCACAACAAAAATAAAATAAAAATGTCTACAACACGTGGTGTTCCCAAGCGGTCACCCATCTAAGTAGTAACCACGCCCGACGTTACTTGACTTCGGTGATCGGACGAGAACCGGTATTTTCAACGTGGTATGGCCGTAGACGATGACTGGTGCCGCTTTGTAGTTTATATACCTGATTAGGGGTGAAGGGGCTGAACGACTACTTGGACACTTCTCTCTGAGGTCCGCGCAATACTATAAAGGCATCGTGGGGATGCCAATAAAATGGTGGTCAAAAGTTGCCAAAGAGAGAAGGAACACTCCTTCACATAAAAGCAGTCCATGGTGTCAGCATGTCAGTAAGGTACACACTGGTGACAACCTATTTATTTACTGAATGCACAAGAGATAAGGCGAGAGGCGATTGGTTGTCGGGAAGCAGTAAACGCCCAACCCAATTCTAGTACTTTTGTGCACTGCACGAGGGCTATGCGTGATCGCCACTCCCAACGGACAGAAGGGAGCGGGTTAAACTCCGGATCTGGGCGTTTCGGAGGCAGGGGAATTTTCTGAGAGTACAAATATTTTTGGAGATTCTTGGAGAATCCTTTCATAAATGAAAGTAGGTCGTGACCTTCGGACTTAAAAAAAAAAAACCTGGGGTGCTTGCCCATGTGTGGGGCCTGTATCGGTTGGGTTGATGGGTCTTGGAATGGGTGTGACTTGAGTACTGGTACTGGAATACAGGAGGAGAGTTATCAAGCTGTGAATTGCACACCATATACCCGAAACACCGACTCCATAACCCTGAGACGGCCCAATTGCCGGCGGAATGAGGAGGAAAAGAACCAATGCCTAAAAACCACGTGTTCTGTGTCTGGGCGCGACTGGAGGAATGGTGGCAGTGTCCAATATGCAACAATACTATGACAGGGGGAGGACTGTTAGGTACTCAATTTCTCACCGAGAGACCCAGTAAAACAAGCTCAGTTGAAAAAGCCCCGTAAAGCCAGGCCAGTTTGTCTAGCCAGCCCAATTCCCCGACTTGTAATATTTGTAATAGAATAGTGTGAGTGCTGTTTGTGCGTGTAGAGACCAGAACTCGGGCGGTCAACCATCATCAGATGCTAAACGGGGTTTGTTGGTGTGGTCCTCTTGATGCACATGAGTTCGCTATCTGTCTTGTATGTCTTTTTGTGTGTGAGACTGAACACTTGCGGGTTTGTCCGGAGGGCTATGGTTCTTAGAAATCCAGAGTCTCACTTAAAACACAAAATTTCAAGGGGTGACAATTAAAACATAAGAAGGTCAGCAACACGTGTTGTGTTGTTGTGGCGGGTTTCACTGGGAGACTGAAAACCTGTAGATTTGTCCGGAGGTCTACAGTGCTAGTAGACAGGCGGGTACCAAAACAACAAAATTGTACAGGGCTAAAAACACAAGACACAACAAAAATAAAATAAAAATGTCTACAACACGTGGTGTTCCCAAGCGGTCAACCATCTAAGTAGTAACCACGCCCGACGTTACTTGACTTCGGTGATCGGACGAGAACCGGTATTTTCAACGTGGTATGGCCGTAGACGATGACTGGTGCCGCTTCGTTGTTTATATACCTGATTAGAGGTGAAGGGGCTGAACGACTACTTGGACACTTCTCTTTGAGGTCCGCGCAATACTATAAAGGCATCGTGGGGATGCCAATAAAATGGTGGTCAAAAGTGGCCACAGAGAGAAGGAACACTCCTTCACATAAAAGCAGTCCATGGTGTCAGCATGTCAGTAAGGTACACACTGGTGACAACCTATTTATTTACTGAATGCACAAGAGATAAGGCGAGAGGCGATTGGTTGTCGGGAAGCAGTAAACGCCCAACCCAATTCTAGTACTTTTGTGCACTGCACGAGGGCTATGCGTGATCGCCACTCCCAACGGACAGAAGGGAGCGGGTTAAACTCCGGATCTGGGCGTTTCGGAGGCAGGGGAAGTTTCTGAGAGTACAAATATTTTTGGAGATTCTTGGAGAATCCTTTCATAAATGAAAGTAGGTCGTGACCTTCGGACTTAAAAAAAAAAAAAAACCTGGGGTGCTTGCCCATGTGTGGGGCCTGTATCGGTTGGGTTGATGGGTCTTGGAATGGGTGTGACTTGAGTACTGGTACTGGAATACAGGAGGAGAGTTATCAAGCTGTGAATTGCACACCATATACCCGAAACACCGACTCCATAACCCTGAGACGGCCCAATTGCCGGCGGAATGAGGAGGAAAAGAACCAATGCCTAAAAACCACGTGTTCTGTGTCTGGGCGCGACTGGAGGAATGGTGGCAGTGTCCAATATGCAACAATACTATGACAGGGGGAGGACTGTTAGGTACTAAATTTCTCACCGAGAGACCCAGTAAAACAAGCTCAGTTGAAAAAGCCCCGTAAAGCCAGGCCAGTTTGTCTAGCCAGCCCAATTCCCCGACTTGTAATATTTGTAATAGAATAGTGTGAGTGCTGTTTGTGCGTGTAGAGACCAGAACTCGGGCGGTCAACCATCATCAGATGCTAAACGGGGTTTTTTGGTGTGGTCCTCTTGATGCACATGAGTTCGCTATCTGTCTTGTATGTCTTTTTGTGTGTGAGACTGAACACTTGCGGGTTTGTCCGGAGGGCTATGGTTCTTAGAAATCCAGAGTCTCACTTAAAACACAAAATTTCAAGGGGTGACAATTAAAACATAAGAAGGTCAGCAACACGTGTTGTGTTGTTGTGGCGGGTTTCACTGGGAGACTGAAAACCTGTAGATTTGTCCGGAGGTCTACAGTGCTAGTAGACAGGCGGGTACCAAAACAACAAAATTGTACAGGGCTAAAAACACAAGACACAACAAAAATAAAATAAAAATGTCTACAACACGTGGTGTTCCCAAGCGGTCAACCATCTAAGTAGTAACCACGCCCGACGTTACTTGACTTCGGTGATCGGACGAGAACCGGTATTTTCAACGTGGTATGGCCGTAGACGATGACTGGTGCCGCTTCGTTGTTTATATACCTGATTAGAGGTGAAGGGGCTGAACGACTACTTGGACACTTCTCTTTGAGGTCCGCGCAATACTATAAAGGCATCGTGGGGATGCCAATAAAATGGTGGTCAAAAGTGGCCACAGAGAGAAGGAACACTCCTTCACATAAAAGCAGTCCATGGTGTCAGCATGTCAGTAAGGTACACACTGGTGACAACCTATTTATTTACTGAATGCACAAGAGATAAGGCGAGAGGCGATTGGTTGTCGGGAAGCAGTAAACGCCCAACCCAATTCTAGTACTTTTGTGCACTGCACGAGGGCTATGCGTGATCGCCACTCCCAACGGACAGAAGGGAGCGGGTTAAACTCCGGATCTGGGCGTTTCGGAGGCAGGGGAAGTTTCTGAGAGTACAAATATTTTTGGAGATTCTTGGAGAATCCTTTCATAAATGAAAGTAGGTCGTGACCTTCGGACTTAAAAAAAAAAAAACCTGGGGTGCTTGCCCATGTGTGGGGCCTGTATCGGTTGGGTTGATGGGTCTTGGAATGGGTGTGACTTGAGTACTGGTACTGGAATACAGGAGGAGAGTTATCAAGCTGTGAATTGCACACCATATACCCGAAACACCGACTCCATAACCCTGAGACGGCCCAATTGCCGGCGGAATGAGGAGGAAAAGAACCAATGCCTAAAAACCACGTGTTCTGTGTCTGGGCGCGACTGGAGGAATGGTGGCAGTGTCCAATATGCAACAATACTATGACAGGGGGAGGACTGTTAGGTACTCAATTTCTCACCGAGAGACCCAGTAAAACAAGCTCAGTTGAAAAAGCCCCGTAAAGCCAGGCCAGTTTGTCTAGCCAGCCCAATTCCCCGACTTGTAATATTTGTAATAGAATAGTGTGAGTGCTGTTTGTGCGTGTAGAGACCAGAACTCGGGCGGTCAACCATCATCAGATGCTAACCGGGGTTTGTTGGTGTGGACCTCTTGATGCTCAAGAGTTCGCTATCTGTCTTGTCTGTCTTTTTGTGCGTGATACTGAACACTTGCGGGTTTGTCCGGAGGGATACGGTTCTTAGAAACCCAGGGTCTCACTTAAAACACAAAATTTCAAGGGGTGACAATTACAACATAAGAAGGCCAGCAACACTTGTTGTGTTGTTGTGGCGGTTTTCACTGGGAGACTGAATACCTGTAGATTTGTCCGGAGGTCTACAGTGCTAGTAGACAGGCGGGTACCAAAACAACAAAATTGTACAGGGCTTAAAACACAAGGCACAACAAAAATAAAATAAAAATGTCTACAACACGTGGTGTTCCCAAGCGGTCACCCATCTAAGTAGTAACCACGCCCGACAATACTTGACTTCGGTGATCGGACGAGAACCGGTATTTTCAACGTGGTATGGCCGTAGACGATGACTGGTGCCGCTTTGTAGTTTATATACCTGATTAGGGGTGAAGGGGCTGAACGACTACTTGGACACTTCTCTCTGAGGTCCGCGCAATACTATAAAGGCATCGTGGGGATGCCAATAAAATGGTGGTCAAAAGTTGCCAAAGAGAGAAGGAACACTCCTTCACATAAAAGCAGTCCATGGTGTCAGCATGTCAGTAAGGTACACACTGGTGACAACCTATTTATTTACTGAATGCACAAGAGATAAGGCGAGAGGCGATTGGTTGTCGGGAAGCAGTAAACGCCCAACCCAATTCTAGTACTTTTGTGCACTGCACGAGGGCTATGCGTGATCGCCACTCCCAACGGACAGAAGGGAGCGGGTTAAACTCCGGATCTGGGCGTTTCGGTGGCAGGGGAAGTTTCTGAGAGTACAAATATTTTTGGAGATTCTTGGAGAATCCCTTCATAAATGAAAGTAGGTCGTGACCTTCGGACTTAAAAACAAAAAAAAACCTGGGGTGCTTGCCCATGTGTGGGGCCTGTATCGGTTGGGTTGATGGGTCTTGGAATGGGTGTGACTTGAGTACTGGTACTGGAATACAGGAGGAGAGTTATCAAGCTGTGAATTGCACACCATATACCCGAAACACCGACTCCATAACCCTGAGACGGCCCAATTGCCGGCGGAATGAGGAGGAAAAGAACCAATGCCTAAAAACCACGTGTTCTGTGTCTGGGCGCGACTGGAGGAATGGTGGCAGTGTCCAATATGCAACAATACTATGACAGGGGGAGGACTGTTAGGTACTCAATTTCTCACCGAGAGACCCAGTAAAACAAGCTCAGTTGAAAAAGCCCCGTAAAGCCAGGCCAGTTTGTCTAGCCAGCCCAATTCCCCGACTTGTAATATTTGTAATAGAATAGTGTGAGTGCTGTTTGTGCGTGTAGAGACCAGAACTCGGGCGGTCAACCATCATCAGATGCTAAACGGGGTTTGTTGGTGTGGTCCTCTTGATGCACATGAGTTCGCTATCTGTCTTGTATGTCTTTTTGTGTGTGAGACTGAACACTTGCGGGTTTTTCCGGAGGGCTATGGTTCTTAGAAATCCAGAGTCTCACTTAAAACACAAAATTTCAAGGGGTGACAATTAAAACATAAGAAGGCCAGCAACACGTGTTGTGTTGTTGTGGCGGGTTTCACTGGGAGACTGAAAACCTGTAGATTTGTCCGGAGGTCTACAGTGCTAGTAGACAGGCGGGTACCAAAACAACAAAATTGTACAGGGCTAAAAACACAAGACACAACAAAAATAAAATAAAAATGTCTACAACACGTGGTGTTCCCAAGCGGTCAACCATCTAAGTAGTAACCACGCCCGACGTTACTTGACTTCGGTGATCGGACGAGAACCGGTATTTTCAACGTGGTATGGCCGTAGACGATGACTGGTGCCGCTTTGTTGTTTATATACCTGATTAGAGGTGAAGGGGCTGAACGACTACTTGGACACTTCTCTCTGAGGTCCGCGCAATACTATAAAGGCATCGTGGGGATGCCAATAAAATGGTGGTCAAAAGTGGCCACAGAGAGAAGGAACACTCCTTCACATAAAAGCAGTCCATGGTGTCAGCATGTCAGTAAGGTACACACTGGTGACAACCTATTTATTTACTGAATGCACAAGAGATAAGGCGAGAGGCGATTGGTTGTCGGGAAGCAGTAAACGCCCAACCCAATTCTAGTACTTTTGTGCACTGCACGAGGGCTATGCGTGATCGCCACTCCCAACGGACAGAAGGGAGCGGGTTAAACTCCGGATCTGGGCGTTTCGGAGGCAGGGGAAGTTTCTGAGAGTACAAATATTTTTGGAGATTCTTGGAGAATACTTTCATAAATGAAAGTAGGTCGTGACCTTCGGACTTAAAAAAAAAAAAACCTGGGGTGCTTGCCCATGTGTGGGGCCTGTATCGGTTGGGTTGATGGGTCTTGGAATGGGTGTGACTTGAGTACTGGTACTGGAATACAGGAGGAGAGTTATCAAGCTGTGAATTGCACACCATATACCCGAAACACCGACTCCATAACCCTGAGACGGCCCAATTGCCGGCGGAATGAGGAGGAAAAGAACCAATGCCTAAAAACCACGTGTTCTGTGTCTGGGCGCGACTGGAGGAATGGTGGCAGTGTCCAATATGCAACAATACTATGACAGGGGGAGGACTGTTAGGTACTCAATTTCTCACCGAGAGACCCAGTAAAACAAGCTCAGTTGAAAAAGCCCCGTAAAGCCAGGCCAGTTTGTCTAGCCAGCCCAATTCCCCGACTTGTAATATTTGTAATAGAATAGTGTGAGTGCTGTTTGTGCGTGTAGAGACCAGAACTCGGGCGGTCAACCATCATCAGATGCTAACCGGGGTTTGTTGGTGTGGACCTCTTGATGCTCAAGAGTTCGCTATCTGTCTTGTCTGTCTTTTTGTGCGTGAGACTGAACACTTGCGGGTTTGTCCGGAGGGATACGGTTCTTAGAAACCCAGGGTCTCACTTAAAACACAAAATTTCAAGGGGTGACAATTACAACATAAGAAGGCCAGCAACACTTGTTGTGTTGTTGTGGCGGTTTTCACTGGGAGACTGAATACCTGTAGATTTGTCCGGAGGTCTACAGTGCTAGTAGACAGGCGGGTACCAAAACAACAAAATTGTACAGGGCTTAAAACACAAGGCACAACAAAAATAAAATAAAAATGTCTACAACACGTGGTGTTCCCAAGCGGTCACCCATCTAAGTAGTAACCACGCCCGACAATACTTGACTTCGGTGATCGGACGAGAACCGGTATTTTCAACGTGGTATGGCCGTAGACGATGACTGGTGCCGCTTTGTAGTTTATATACCTGATTAGGGGTGAAGGGGCTGAACGACTACTTGGACACTTCTCTCTGAGGTCCGCGCAATACTATAAAGGCATCGTGGGGATGCCAATAAAATGGTGGTCAAAAGTTGCCAAAGAGAGAAGGAACACTCCTTCACATAAAAGCAGTCCATGGTGTCAGCATGTCAGTAAGGTACACACTGGTGACAACCTATTTATTTACTGAATGCACAAGAGATAAGGCGAGAGGCGATTGGTTGTCGGGAAGCAGTAAACGCCCAACCCAATTCTAGTACTTTTGTGCACTGCACGAGGGCTATGCGTGATCGCCACTCCCAACGGACAGAAGGGAGCGGGTTAAACTCCGGATCTGGGCGTTTCGGTGGCAGGGGAAGTTTCTGAGAGTACAAATATTTTTGGAGATTCTTGGAGAATCCCTTCATAAATGAAAGTAGGTCGTGACCTTCGGACTTAAAAACAAAAAAAAACCTGGGGTGCTTGCCCATGTGTGGGGCCTGTATCGGTTGGGTTGATGGGTCTTGGAATGGGTGTGACTTGAGTACTGGTACTGGAATACAGGAGGAGAGTTATCAAGCTGTGAATTGCACACCATATACCCGAAACACCGACTCCATAACCCTGAGACGGCCCAATTGCCGGCGGAATGAGGAGGAAAAGAACCAATGCCTAAAAACCACGTGTTCTGTGTCTGGGCGCGACTGGAGGAATGGTGGCAGTGTCCAATATGCAACAATACTATGACAGGGGGAGGACTGTTAGGTACTCAATTTCTCACCGAGAGACCCAGTAAAACAAGCTCAGTTGAAAAAGCCCCGTAAAGCCAGGCCAGTTTGTCTAGCCAGCCCAATTCCCCGACTTGTAATATTTGTAATAGAATAGTGTGAGTGCTGTTTGTGCGTGTAGAGACCAGAACTCGGGCGGTCAACCATCATCAGATGCTAAACGGGGTTTGTTGGTGTGGTCCTCTTGATGCACATGAGTTCGCTATCTGTCTTGTATGTCTTTTTGTGTGTGAGACTGAACACTTGCGGGTTTGTCCGGAGGGCTATGGTTCTTAGAAATCCAGAGTCTCACTTAAAACACAAAATTTCAAGGGGTGACAATTAAAACATAAGAAGGTCAGCAACACGTGTTGTGTTGTTGTGGCGGGTTTCACTGGGAGACTGAAAACCTGTAGATTTGTCCGGAGGTCTACAGTGCTAGTAGACAGGCGGGTACCAAAACAACAAAATTGTACAGGGCTTAAAACACAAGGCACAACAAAAATAAAATTAAAATGTCTACAACACGTGGTGTTCCCAAGCGGTCACCCATCTAATTAGTAACCACGCCCGACAATACTTGACTTCGGTGATCGGACGAGAACCGGTATTTTCAACGTGGTATGGCCGTAGACGATGACTGGTGCCGCTTTGTTGTTTATATACCTGATTAGGGGTGAAGGGGCTGAACGACTACTTGGACACTTCTCTCTGAGGTCCGCGCAATACTATAAAGGCATCGTGGGGATGCCAATAAAATGGTGGTCAAAATTGGCCACAGAGAGAAGGAACACTCCTTCACATAAAAGCAGTCCATGGTGTCAGCATGTCAGTAAGGTACACACTGGTGAGAACCTATTTATTTACTGAATGCACAAGAGATAAGGCGAGAGGCGATTGGTTATCGGGAAGCAGTAAGCGCCCAACCCAATTCTAGTACTTTTGTGCACTGCACGAGGGCTATGCGTGACCGCCACTCCCAACGGACAGAAGTGAGCGGGTTAAACTCCGGATCTGGGCGTTTCGGAGGCAGGGGAAGTTTGTGAGAGTACAAATATTTTCGGAGATTCTTGGAGAATCCCTTTATAAATGAAAGTAGGTCGTGACCTTCGGACTAAAAAAAAAAAAAAAAAAAAAAACCTGGGGTGCTTGCCCATGTGTGGGGCCTGTATCGGTTGGGTTGATGGGTCTTGGAGTAAGTGTGACTTGAGTACTGGTACTGGAATACAGGAGGAGAGTTATCAAGCTGTGAATTGCGCACCATATACCCGAAACACCGACTCCATAACCCTGAGACGGCCCAAATGCCTGCGGAATGAGTAGGAAAAGAACCAGTGTCTAAAAACCGAGTGTTCTGTGTCTGGGCGCGACTGGAGGAATGGTAGCAGTGTCCAGTATGCAACAAAAGTATGACAGGGGGAGGACTGTTAGGTACTCAATTTCTCACCGAGAGACCCAGGAAAGCAAGCTCAGTTGAAAAAGCCCCGTAAAGCCAGGCCAGTTTGTCTAGCCAGCCCAATTCCCCGACTTGTAATATTTGTAATAGAATAGTGTGAGTGCTGTTTGTGCGTGTAGAGGCCAGAACTCGGGCGGTCAACCATCATCAGATGCTAACCGGGGTTTGTTGGTGTGGACCTCTTGATGCACAAGAGTTCGCTTTCTGTCTTGTCTGTCTTTATGTGCGTGAGACTGAACTATTGCGGGTTTGTCCGGAGGGATACGGTTCTTAGAAACCCAGGGTCTCACGTAAAACACAAAATTTCAAGGGGTGACAATTAAAACATAAGAAGGCCAGCAACACTTGTTGTGTTGTTGTGGCGGGTTTCAGTGGGAGACTGAATACCTGTAGATTTGTCCGGAGGTCTACAGTGCTAGTAGACAGGCGGGTACCAAAACAACAAAATTGTACAGGGCTAAAAATACAAGGCACAACAAAAATAAAATAAAAATGTCTACAACACGTGGTGTTCCCAAGCGGTCACCCATCTAAGTAGTAACCACGCCCGACAATACTTGACTTCGGTGATCGGAGGAGAACCGGTATTTTCAACGTGGTATGGCCGTAGACGATGACTGGTACCGCTTTGTTGTTTATATACCTGATTAGTGGTGAAGGGGCTGAACGACTACTTGGACACTTCTCTCTGAGGTCCGCGCAATACTATAAAGGCATCGTGGGGATGCCAATAAAATGGTGGTCAAAAGTGGCCACAGAGAGAAGGAACACTCCTTCACATAAAAGCAGTCCATAGTGTCAGCATGTCAGTAAGGTACACACTGGTGACAACCTATTTATTTACTGAATGCACAAGAGATAAGGCGAGAGGCGATTGGTTGTCGGGAAGCAGTAAGCGCCCAACCCAATTCTGGTACTTTTGTGCACTGCACGAGGGCTATGCGTGATCGCCACTCCCAACGGACAGAAGGGAGTGGGTTAAACTCCGGATCTGGGCGTTTCGGAGGCAGGGGAAGTTTCTGAGAGTACAAATATTTTTGGAGATTCTTGGAGAATCCCTTCATAAATGAAAGTAGGTCGTGACCTTCGGACTTAAAAAAAAAAAAAAACCTGGGGTGCTTGCCCATGTGTGGGGCCTGTATCGGTTGGGTTGATGGGTCTTGGAGTGGGTGTGACTTGAGTACTGGTACTGGAATACAGGAGGAGAGTTATCAAGCTGTGAATTGCACACCATATACCCGAAACACCGACTCCATAACCCGGAGACGGCCCAATTGCCGGCGGAATGAGGAGGAAAAGAACCAGTGCCTAAAAACCGCGTGTTCTGTGTCTGGGCGCGACTGGAGGAATGGTGGCAGTGTCCAATATGCAACAATACTATGACAGGGGGAGGACTGTTAGGTACTCAATTTCTCACCGAGAGACCCAGTAAAACAAGCTCAGTTGAAAAAGCCCCGTAAAGCCAGGCCAGTTTGTCTAGCCAGCCCAATTCCCCGACTTGTAATATTTGTAATAGAATAGTGTGAGTGCTGTTTGTGCGTGTAGAGACCAGAACTCGGGCGGTCAACCATCATCAGATGCTAAACGGGGTTTGTTGGTGTGGTCCTCTTGATGCACATGAGTTCGCTATCTGTCTTGTATGTCTTTTTGAGTGTGAGACTGAACACTTGCGGGTTTGTCCGGAGGGCTATGGTTCTTAGAAATCCAGAGTCTCACTTAAAACACAAAATTTCAAGGGGTGACAATTAAAACATAAGAAGGCCAGCAACACGTGTTGTGTTGTTGTGGCGGGTTTCACTGGGAGAATGAAAACCTGTAGATTTGTCCGGAGGTCTACAGTGCTAGTAGACAGGCGGGTACCAAAACAACAAAATTGTACAGGGCTAAAAACACAAGACACAACAAAAATAAAATAAAAATGTCTACAACACGTGGTGTTCCCAAGCGGTCAACCATCTAAGTAGTAACCACGCCCGACGTTACTTGACTTCGGTGATCGGACGAGAACCGGTATTTTCAACGTGGTATGACCGTAGACGATGACTGGTGCCGCTTTGTTGTTTATATACCTGATTAGGGGTGAAGGGGCTGAACGACTACTTGGACACTTCTCTCTGAGGTCCGCGATATACTATAAAGGCATCGTGGGGATGCCAATAAAATGGTGGTCAAAAGTGGCCACAGAGAGAAGGAACACTCCGTCACATAAAAGCAGTCCATGGTGTCAGCATATCAGTAAGGTACACACTGGTGACAACCTATTTATTTACTGGATGCTCAAGAGATAAGGCGAGAGGCGATTGGTTGTCGGGAAGCAGTAAGCGCCCAACCCAATTCTAGTACTTTTGTGCACTGCACGAGGGCTATGCGTGATCGCCACTCCCAACGGACAGAAGGGAGCGGGTTAAACTCCGGATCTGGGCGATTCGGAGGCAGGGGAAGTTTCTGAGAGTACAAATATTTTTGGAGATTCTTGGAGAATCCCTTCATAAATGAAAGTAGGTCGTGACCTTCGGAATTAAAAAAAAAACAAACCTGGGGTGCTTGCCCATGTGTGGGGCCTGTATCGGTTGGGTTGATGGGTCTTGGAGTGGGTGTGACTTGAGTACTGGTACTGGAATACAGGAGGAGAGTTATCAAGCTGTGAATTGCACACCATATACCCGAAACACCGAATCCATAACCCGGAGACGGCCCAATTGCCGGCGGAATGAGGAGGAAAAGAACCAATGCCTAAAAACCACGTGTTCTGTGTCTGGGCGCGACTGGAGGAATGGTGGCAGTGTCCAATATGCAACAATACTATGACAGGGGGAGGACTGTTAGGTACTCAATTTCTCACCGAGAGACCCAGTAAAACAAGCTCAGTTGAAAAAGCCCCGTAAAGCCAGGCCAGTTTGTCTAGCCAGCCCAATTCCCCGACTTGTAATATTTGTAATAGAATAGAGTGAGTGCTGTTTGTGCGTGTAGAGACCAGAACTCGGGCGGTCAACCATCATCAGATGCTAACCGGGGTTTGTTGGTGTGGACCTCTTGATGCACAAGTGTTCGCTATCTGTCTTGTCTGTCTTTTTGTGCGTGAGACTGAACACTTGCGGGTTTGTCCGGAGGGATACGGTTCTTAGAAACCCAGGGTCTCACTTCAAACACAAAATTTCAAGGGGTGACAATTAAAACATAAGAAGGCCAGCAACACTTGTTGTGTTGTTGTGGCGGGTTTCACTGGGAGACTGAATACCTGTAGATTTGTCCGGAGGTCTACAGTGCTAGTAGACAGGCGGGTACCAAAACAACAAAATTGTACAGGGCTTAAAACACAAGGCACAACAAAAATAAAATAAAAATGTCTACAACACGTGGTGTTCCCAAGCGGTCACCCATCTAATTAGTAACCACGCCCGACAATACTTGACTTCGGTGATCGGACGAGAACCGGTATTTTCAACGTGGTATGGCCGTAGACGATGACTGGTGCCGCTTTGTTGTTTATATACCTGATTAGGGGTGAAGGGGCTGAACGACTACTTGGACACTTCTCTCTGAGGTCCGCGCAATACTATAAAGGCATCGTGGGGATGCCAATAAAATGGTGGTCAAAATTGGCCTCAGAGAGAAGGAAAACTCCTTCACATAAAAGCAGTCCATGGTGTCAGCATGTCAGTAAGGTACACACTGGTGAGAACCTATTTATTTACTGAATGCACAAGAGATAAGGCGAGAGGCGATTGGTTATCGGGAAGCAGTAAGCGCCCAACCCAATTCTAGTACTTTTGTGCACTACACGAGGGCTATGCGTGACCGCCACTCCCAACGGACAGAAGTGAGCGGGTTAAACTCCGGATCTGGGCGTTTCGGAGGCAGGGGAAGTTTGTGAGAGTACAAATATTTTCGGAGATTCTTGGAGAATCCCTTTATAAATGAAAGTAGGTCGTGACCTTCGGACTAAAAAAAAAAAAAAAAAAAAAAAACCTGGGGTGCTTGCCCATGTGTGGGGCCTGTATCGGTTGGGCTGATGGGTCTTGGAGTGGGTGTGACTTGAGTACTGGTACTGGAATACAGGAGGAGAGTTATCAAGCTGTGAATTGCACACCATATACCCGAAACACCGACTCCATAACCCGGAGACGGCCCAATTGCCGGCGGAATGAGGAGGAAAAGAACCAATGCCTAAAAACCACGTGTTCTGTGTCTGGGCGCGACTGGAGGAATGGTGGCAGTGTCCAATATGCAACAATACTATGACAGGGGGAGGACTGTTAGGTACTCAATTTCTCACCGAGAGACCCAGTAAAACAAGCTCAGTTGAAAAAGCCCCGTAAAGCCAGGCCAGTTTGTCTAGCCAGCCCAATTCCCCGACTTGTAATATTTGTAATAGAATAGTGTGAGTGCTGTTTGTGCGTGTAGAGACCAGAACTCGGGCGGTCAACCATCATCAGATGCTAACCGGGGTTTGTTGGTGTGGACCTCTTGATGCACAAGTGTTCGCTATCTGTCTTGTCTGTCTTTTTGTGCGTGAGACTGAACACTTGCGGGTTTGTCCGGAGGGATACGGTTCGTAGAAACCCAGGGTCTCACTTAAAACACAAAATTTCAAGGGGTGACAATTACAACATATGATGGCCAGCAACACTTGTTGTGTTGTTGTGGCGGGTTTCACTGGGAGACTGAATACCTGTAGATTTGTCCGGAGGTCTACAGTGCTTGTAGACAGGCGGGTACCAAAACAACAAAATTGTACACGGCTAAAAACACAAGGCACAACAAAAATAAAATAAAAATGTCTACAACACGTGGTGTTCCCAAGCGGTCACCCATCTAATTAGTAACCACGCCCGACAATACTTGACTTCGGTGATCGGACGAGAACCGGTATTTTCAACGTGGTATGGCCGTAGACGATGACTGGTGCCGCTTTGTTGTTTATATACCTGATTAGGGGTGAAGGGGCTGAACGACTACTTGGACACTTCTCTCTGAGGTCCGCGCAATACTATAAAGGCATCGTGGGGATGCCAATAAAATGGTGGTCAAAATTGGCCACAGAGAGAAGGAACACTCCTTCACATAAAAGCAGTCCATGGTGTCAGCATGTCAGTAAGGTACACACTGGTGAGAACCTATTTATTTACTGAATGCACAAGAGATAAGGCGAGAGGCGATTGGTTATCGGGAAGCAGTAAGCGCCCAACCCAATTCTAGTACTTTTGTGCACTGCACGAGGGCTATGCGTGACCGCCACTCCCAACGGACAGAAGTGAGTGGGTTAAACTCCGGATCTGGGCGTTTCGGAGGCAAGGGAAGTTTGTGAGAGTACAAATATTTTCGGAGATTCTTGGAGAATCCCTTTATAAATGAAAGTAGGTCGTGACCTTCGGACTAAAAAAAAAAAAAAAAAACCTGGGGTGCTTGCCCATGTGTGGGGCCTGTATCGGTTGGGTTGATGGGTCTTGGAGTGGGTGTGACTTGAGTACTGGTACTGGAATACAGGAGGAGAGTTATCAAGCTGTGAATTGCGCACCATATACCCGAAACACCGACTCCATAACCCTGAGACGGCCCAAATGCCTGTGGAATGAGTAGGAAAAGAACCAGTGTCTAAAAACCGAGTGTTCTGTGTCTGGGCGCGACTGGAGGAATGGTAGCATTGTCCAGTATGCAATAAAAGTATGACAGGGGGAGGACTGTTAGGTACTCAATTTCTCACCGAGAGACCCAGGAAAGCAAGCTCAGTTGAAAAAGCCCCGTAAAGCCAGGCCAGTTTGTCTAGCCAGCCCAATTCCCCGACTTGTAATATTTGTAATAGAATAGTGTGAGTGCTGTTTGTGCGTGTAGAGGCCAGAACTCGGGCGGTAAACCATCATCAGATGCTAACCGGGGTTTGTTGGTGTGGACCTCTTGATGCACAAGAGTTTTCTATCTGTCTTGTCTGTCTTTATGTACGTGAGACTGAACACTTGCGGGTTTGTCCGGAGGGATACGGTTCTTAGAAACCCAGGGTCTCACTTAAAACACAAAATTTCAAGGGGTGACAATTAAAACATAAGAAGGCCAGCAACACTTGTTGTGTTGTTGTGGCGGGTTTCAGTGGGAGACTGAATACCTGTAGATTTGTCCGGAGGTCTACAGTGCTAGTAGACAGGCGGGTACCAAAACAACAAAATTGTACAGGGCTAAAAATACAAGGCACAACAAAAATAAAATAAAAATGTCTACAACACGTGGTGTTCCCAAGCGGTCACCCATCTAAGTAGTAACCACGCCCGACAATACTTGACTTCGGTGATCGGAGGAGAACCGGTATTTTCAACGTGGTATGGCCGTAGACGATGACTGGTACCGCTTTGTTGTTTATATACCTGATTAGGGGTGAAGGGGCTGAACGACTACTTGGACACTTCTCTCTGAGGTCCGCGCAATACTATAAAGGCATCGTGGGGATGCCAATAAAATGGTGGTCAAAATTGGCCACAGAGAGAAGGAACACTCCTTCACATAAAAGCAGTCCATGGTGTCAGCATGTCAGTAAGGTACACACTGGTGAGAACCTATTTATTTACTGAATGCACAAGAGATAAGGCGAGAGGCGATTGGTTATCGGGAAGCAGTAAGCGCCCAACCCAATTCTAGTACTTTTGTGCACTGCACGAGGGCTATGCGTGACCGCCACTCCCAACGGACAGAAGTGAGTGGGTTAAACTCCGGATCTGGGCGTTTCGGAGGCAAGGGAAGTTTGTGAGAGTACAAATATTTTCGGAGATTCTTGGAGAATCCCTTTATAAATGAAAGTAGGTCGTGACCTTCGGACTAAAAAAAAAAAAAAAAAACCTGGGGTGCTTGCCCATGTGTGGGGCCTGTATCGGTTGGGTTGATGGGTCTTGGAGTGGGTGTGACTTGAGTACTGGTACTGGAATACAGGAGGAGAGTTATCAAGCTGTGAATTGCGCACCATATACCCGAAACACCGACTCCATAACCCTGAGACGGCCCAAATGCCTGTGGAATGAGTAGGAAAAGAACCAGTGTCTAAAAACCGAGTGTTCTGTGTCTGGGCGCGACTGGAGGAATGGTAGCATTGTCCAGTATGCAATAAAAGTATGACAGGGGGAGGACTGTTAGGTACTCAATTTCTCACCGAGAGACCCAGGAAAGCAAGCTCAGTTGAAAAAGCCCCGTAAAGCCAGGCCAGTTTGTCTAGCCAGCCCAATTCCCCGACTTGTAATATTTGTAATAGAATAGTGTGAGTGCTGTTTGTGCGTGTAGAGGCCAGAACTCGGGCGGTAAACCATCATCAGATGCTAACCGGGGTTTGTTGGTGTGGACCTCTTGATGCACAAGAGTTTTCTATCTGTCTTGTCTGTCTTTATGTACGTGAGACTGAACACTTGCGGGTTTGTCCGGAGGGATACGGTTCTTAGAAACCCAGGGTCTCACTTAAAACACAAAATTTCAAGGGGTGACAATTAAAACATAAGAAGGCCAGCAACACTTGTTGTGTTGTTGTGGCGGGTTTCAGTGGGAGACTGAATACCTGTAGATTTGTCCGGAGGTCTACAGTGCTAGTAGACAGGCGGGTACCAAAACAACAAAATTGTACAGGGCTAAAAATACAAGGCACAACAAAAATAAAATAAAAATGTCTACAACACGTGGTGTTCCCAAGCGGTCACCCATCTAAGTAGTAACCACGCCCGACAATACTTGACTTCGGTGATCGGAGGAGAACCGGTATTTTCAACGTGGTATGGCCGTAGACGATGACTGGTACCGCTTTGTTGTTTATATACCTGATTAGTGGTGAAGGGGCTGAACGACTACTTGGACACTTCTCTCTGAGGTCCGCGCAATACTATAAAGGCATCGTGGGGATGCCAATAAAATGGTGGTCAAAAGTGGCCACAGAGAGAAGGAACACTCCTTCACATAAAAGCAGTCCATAGTGTCAGCATGTCAGTAAGGTACACACTGGTGACAACCTATTTATTTACTGAATGCACAAGAGATAAGGCGAGAGGCGATTGGTTGTCGGGAAGCAGTAAGCGCCCAACCCAATTCTGGTACTTTTGTGCACTGCACGAGGGCTATGCGTGATCGCCACTCCCAACGGACAGAAGGGAGTGGGTTAAACTCCGGATCTGGGCGTTTCGGAGGCAGGGGAAGTTTCTGAGAGTACAAATATTTTTGGAGATTCTTGGAGAATCCCTTCATAAATGAAAGTAGGTCGTGACCTTCGGACTTAAAAAAAAAAAAAAACCTGGGGTGCTTGCCCATGTGTGGGGCCTGTATCGGTTGGGTTGATGGGTCTTGGAGTGGGTGTGACTTGAGTACTGGTACTGGAATACAGGAGGAGAGTTATCAAGCTGTGAATTGCACACCATATACCCGAAACACCGACTCCATAACCCGGAGACGGCCCAATTGCCGGCGGAATGAGGAGGAAAAGAACCAGTGCCTAAAAACCGCGTGTTCTGTGTCTGGGCGCGACTGGAGGAATGGTGGCAGTGTCCAATATGCAACAATACTATGACAGGGGGAGGACTGTTAGGTACTCAATTTCTCACCGAGAGACCCAGTAAAACAAGCTCAGTTGAAAAAGCCCCGTAAAGCCAGGCCAGTTTGTCTAGCCAGCCCAATTCCCCGACTTGTAATATTTGTAATAGAATAGTGTGAGTGCTGTTTGTGCGTGTAGAGACCAGAACTCGGGCGGTCAACCATCATCAGATGCTAAACGGGGTTTGTTGGTGTGGTCCTCTTGATGCACATGAGTTCGCTATCTGTCTTGTATGTCTTTTTGAGTGTGAGACTGAACACTTGCGGGTTTGTCCGGAGGGCTATGGTTCTTAGAAATCCAGAGTCTCACTTAAAACACAAAATTTCAAGGGGTGACAATTAAAACATAAGAAGGCCAGCAACACGTGTTGTGTTGTTGTGGCGGGTTTCACTGGGAGAATGAAAACCTGTAGATTTGTCCGGAGGTCTACAGTGCTAGTAGACAGGCGGGTACCAAAACAACAAAATTGTACAGGGCTAAAAACACAAGACACAACAAAAATAAAATAAAAATGTCTACAACACGTGGTGTTCCCATGCGGTCAACCATCTAAGTAGTAACCACGCCAGACGTTACTTGACTTCGGTGATCGGACGAGAACCGGTATTTTCAACGTGGTATGGTCGTAGACGATGACTGGTGCCGCTTTGTTGTTTATATACCTGATTAGAGGTGAAGGGGCTGAACGACTAATTGGACACTTCTCTCTGAGGTCCGCGCAATACTATAAAGGCATCGTGGGGATGCCAATAAAATGGTGGTCAAAAGTGGCCACAGAGAGAAGGAACACTCCTTCACATAAAAGCAGTCCATGGTGTCAGCATGTCAGTAAGGTACACACTGGTGACAACCTATTTATTTACTGAATGCACAAGAGATAAGGCGAGAGGCGGTTGGTTGTCGGGAAGCAGTAAACGCCCAACCCAATTCTAGTACTTTTGTGCACTGCACGAGGGCTATGCGTGATCGCCACTCCCAACGGACAGAAGGGAGCGGGTTAAACTCCGGATCTGGGCGTTTCGGAGGCAAGGGAAGTTTCTGAGAGTACAAATATTTTTGGAGATTCTTGGAGAATCCCTTCATAAATGAAAGTAGGTCGTGACCTTCGGACTTAAAAAAAAAAAAAAACCTGGGGTGCTTGCCCATGTGTGGGGCCTGTATCGGTTGGGTTGATGGGTCTTGGAGTGGGTGTGACTTGAGTACTGGTACTGGAATACAGGAGGAGAGTTATCAAGCTGTGAATTGCACACCATATACCCGAAACACCGACTCCATAACCCGGAGACGGCCCTATTGCCGGCGGAATGAGGAGGAAAAGAACCAATGCCTAAAAACCACGTGTTCTGTGTCTGGGCGCGACTGGAGGAATGGTGGCAGTGTCCAATATGCAACAATACTATGACAGGGGGAGGACTGTTAGGTACTCAATTTCTCACCGAGAGACCCAGTAAAACAAGCTCAGTTGAAAAAGCCCCGTAAAGCCAGGCCAGTTTGTCTAGCCAGCCCAATTCCCCGACTTGTAATATTTGTAATAGAATAGTGTGAGTGCTGTTTGTGCGTGTAGAGACCAGAACTCGGGCGGTCAACCATCATCAGATGCTAACCGGGGTTTGTTGGTGTGGACCTCTTGATGCACAAGTGTTCGCTATCTGTCTTGTCTGTCTTTTTGTGCGTGAGACTGAACACTTGCGGGTTTGTCCGGAGGGATACGGTTCTTAGAAACCCAGGGTCTCACTTAAAACACAAAATTTCAAGGGGTGACAATTACAACATAAGATGGCCAGCAACACTTGTTGTGTTGTTGTGGCGGGTTTCACTGGGAGACTGAATACCTGTAGATTTGTCCGGAGGTCTACAGTGCTAGTAGACAGGCGGGTACCAAAACAACAAAATTTTACACGGCTAAAAACACAAGGCACAACAAAAATAAAATAAAAATGTCTACAACACGTGGTGTTCCCAAGCGGTCACCCATCTAAGTAGTAACCACGCCCGACAATACTTGACTTCGGTGATCGGAGGAGAACCGGTATTTTCAACGTGGTATGGCCGTAGACGATGACTGGTACCGCTTTGTTGTTTATATACCTGATTAGGGGTGAAGGGGCTGAACGACTACTTGGACACTTCTCTCTGAGGTCCGCGCAATACTATAAAGGCATCGTGGGGATGCCAATAAAATGGTGGTCAAAAGTGGCCACAGAGAGAAGGAACACTCCTTCACATAAAAGCAGTCCATAGTGTCAGCATGTCAGTAAGGTACACACTGGTGACAACCTATTTATTTACCGAATGCACAAGAGATAAGGCGAGAGGCGATTGGTTGTCGGGAAGCAGTAAGCGCCCAACCCAATTCTGTTACTTTTGTGCACTGCACGAGGGCTATGCGTGATCGCCACTCCCAACGGACAGAAGGGAGTGGGTTAAACTCCGGATCTGGGCGTTTCGGAGGCAGGGGAAGTTTCTGAGAGTACAAATATTTTTGGAGATTCTTGGAGAATCCCTTCATAAATGAAAGTAGGTCGTGACCTTCGGACTTAAAAAAAAAAAAAAAAAAAAAACCTGGGGTGCTTGCCCATGTGTGGGGCCTGTATCGGTTGGGTTGATGGGTCTTGGAGTGGGTGTGACTTGAGTACTGGTACTGGAATACAGGAGGAGAGTTATCAAGCTGTGAATTGCACACCATATACCCGAAACACCGACTCCATAACCCGGAGACGGCCCAATTGCCGGCGGAATGAGGAGGAAAAGAACCAGTGCCTAAAAACCGCGTGTTCTGTGTCTGGGCGCGACTGGAGGAATGGTGGCAGTGTCCAATATGCAACAATACTATGACAGGGGGAGGACTGTTAGGTACTCAATTTCTCACCGAGAGACCCAGTAAAACAAGCTCAGTTGAAAAAGCTCCGTAAAGCCAGGCCAATTTGTCTAGCCAGCCCAATTCCCCGACTTGTAATATTTGTAATAGAATAGTGTGAGTGCTGTTTGTGCGTGTAGAGACCAGAACTCGGGCGGTCAACCATCATCAGATGCTAAACGGGGTTTGTTGGTGTGGTCCTCTTGATGCACATGAGTTCGCTATCTGTCTTGTATGTCTTTTTGAGTGTGAGACTGAACACTTGCGGGTTTGTCCGGAGGGATACGGTTCTTAGAAATCCAGAGTCTCACTTAAAACACAAAATTTCAAGGGGTGACAATTAAAACATAAGAAGGCCAGCAACACGTGTTGTGTTGTTGTGGCGGGTTTCACTGGGAGAATGAAAACCTGTAGATTTGTCCGGAGGTCTACAGTGCTAGTAGACAGGCGGGTACCAAAACAACAAAGTTGTACAGGGCTAAAAACACAAGACACAACAAAAATAAAATAAAAATGTCTACAACACGTGGTGTTCCCAAGCGGTCAACCATCTAAGTAGTAACCACGCCAGACGTTACTTGACTTCGGTGATCGGACGAGAACCGGTATTTTCAACGTGGTATGGCCGTAGACGATGACTGGTGCCGCTTTGTTGTTTATATACCTGATTAGGGGTGAAGGGGCTGAACGACTACTTGGACACTTCTCTCTGAGGTCCGCGCAATACTATAAAGGCATCGTGGGGATGCCAATAAAATGGTGGTCATAATTGGCCACGGAGAGAAGGAACACTCCTTCACATAAAAGCAGTCCATGGTGTCAGCATGTCAGTAAGGTACACACTGGTGAGAACCTATTTATTTACTGAATGCACAAGAGATAAGGCGAGAGGCGATTGGTTATCGGGAAGCAGTAAGCGCCCAACCCAATTCTAGTACTTTTGTGCACTGCACGAGGGCTATGCGTGACCGCCACCCCAACGGACAGAAGTGAGCGGGTTAAACTCCGGATCTGAGCGTTTCGGAGGCAGGGGAAGTTTGTGAGAGTACAAATATTTTCGGAGATTCTTGGAGAATCCCTTTATAAATGAAAGTAGGTCGTGACCTTCGGACTAAAAAAAAAAAAAAAAAAACCTGGGGTGCTTGCCCATGTGTGGGGCCTGTATCGGTTGGGTTGATGGGTCTTGGAGTGGGTGTGACTTGAGTACTGGTACTGGAATACAGGAGGAGAGTTATCAAGCTGTGAATTGCGCACCATATACCCGAAACACCGACTCCATAACCCTGAGACGGCCCAAATGCCTGCGGAATGAGTAGGAAAAGAACCAGTGTCTAAAAACCGAGTGTTCTGTGTCTGGGCGCGACTGGAGGAATGGTAGCAGTGTCCAGTATGCAACAAAAGTATGACAGGGGGAGGACTGTTAGGTACTCAATTTCTCACCGAGAGACCCAGGAAAGCAAGCTCAGTTGAAAAAGCCCCGTAAAGCCAGGCCAGTTTGTCTAGCCAGCCCAATTCCCCGACTTGTAATATTTGTAATAGAATAGTGTGAGTGCTGTTTGTGCGTGTAGAGGCCAGAACTCGGGCGGTCAACCATCATCAGATGCTAACCGGGGTTTGTTGGTGTGGACCTCTTGATGCACAAGAGTTCGCTATCTGTCTTGTCTGTCTTATGTGCGTGAGACTGAACACTTGCGGGTTTGTCCGGAGGGATACGGTTCTTAGAAACCCAGGGTCTCACTTAAAACACAAAATTTCAAGGGGTGACAATTAAAACATAACAAGGCCAGCAACACTTGTTGTGTTGTTGTGGCGGGTTTCAGTGGGAGACTGAATACCTGTAGATTTGTCCGGAGGTCTACAGTGCTTGTAGACAGGCGGGTACCAAAACAACAAAATTGTACAGGGCTAAAAACACAAGACACAACAAAAATAAAATAAAAATGTCTACAACACGTGGTGTTCCCAAGCGGTCAACCATCTAAGTAGTAACCACGCCCGACGTTACTTGACTTCGGTGATCGGACGAGAACCGGTATTTTCAACGTGGTATGACCGTAGACGATGACTGGTGCCGCTTTGTTGTTTATATACCTGATTAGGGGTGAAGGGGCTGAACGACTACTTGGACACTTCTCTCTGAGGTCCGCGCAATACTATAAAGGCATCGTGGGGATGCCAATAAAATGGTGGTCAAAAGTGGCCACAGAGAGAAGGAACACTCCGTCACATAAAAGCAGTCCATGGTGTCAGCATGTCAGTAAGGTACACACTGGTGACAACCTATTTATTTACTGGATGCTCAAGAGATAAGGCGAGAGGCGATTGGTTGTCGGGAAGCAGTAAGCGCTCAACCCAATTCTAGTACTTTTGTGCACTGCACGAGGGCTATGCGTGATCGCCACTCCCAACGGACAGAAGGGAGCGGGTTAAACTCCGGATCTGAGCGATTCGGAGGCAGGGGAAGTTTCTGAGAGTACAAATATTTTTGGAAATTCTTGGAGAATCCCTTCATAAATGAAAGTAGGTCGTGACCTTCGGAATTAAAAAAAAAAAAAAACCTGGGGTGCTTCCCCATGAGTGGGGCCTGTATCGGTTGGGTTGATGGGTCTTGGCGTGGGTGTGACTTGAGTACTGGTACTGGAATACAGGAGGAGAGTTATCAAGCTGTGAATTGCACACCATATACCCGAAACACCGACTCCATAACCCGGAGACGGCCCAATTGCCGGCGGAATGAGGAGGAAAAGAACCAGTGTCTAAAAACCGAGTGTTCTGTGTCTGGGCGCGACTGGAGGAATGGTAGCAGTGTCCAGTATGCACCAAAAGTATGACAGGGGGAGGACTGTTAGGTACTCAATTTCTCACCGAGAGACCCAGGAAAGCAAGCTCAGTTGAAAAAGCCCCGTAAAGCCAGGCCAGTTTGTCTAGCCAGCCCAATTCCCCGACTTGTAATATTTGTAATAGAATAGTGTGAGTGCTGTTTGTGCGTGTAGAGGCCAGAACTCGGGCGGTCAACCATCATCAGATGCTAACCGGGGTTTGTTGGTGTGGACCTCTTGATGCACAAGAGTTTTCTATCTGTCTTGTCTGTCTTTATGTTCGTGAGACTGAACACTTGCGGGTTTGTCCGGAGGGATACGGTTCTTAGAAACCCAGGGTCTCACTTAAAACACAAAATTTCAAGGGGTGACAATTAAAACATAAGAAGGCCAGCAACACTTGTTGTGTTGTTGTGGCGGGTTTCAGTGGGAGACTGAATACCTGTAGATTTGTCCGGAGGCCTACAGTGCTAGTAGACAGGCGGGTACCAAAACAACAAAATTGTACAGGGCTAAAAACACAAGGCACAACAAAAATAAAATAAAAATGTCTACAACACGTGGTGTTCCCAAGCGGTCACCCATCTAAGTAGTAACCACGCCTGACAATACTTGACTTCGGTGATCGGAGGAGAACCGGTATTTTCAACGTGGTATGGCCGTAGACGATGACTGGTGCCGCTTTGTTGTTTATATACCTGATTAGTGGTGAAGGGGCTGAACGACTACTTGGAAACTTCTCTCTGAGGTCCGCGCAATACTATAAAGGCATCGTGGGGATGCCAATAAAATGGTGGTCAAAAGTGGCCACAGAGAGAAGGAACACTCCTTCACATAAAAGCAGTCCATAGTGTCAGCATGTCAGTAAGGTACACACTGGTGACAACCTATTTATTTACTGAATGCACAAGAGATAAGGCGAGAGGCGATTGGTTGTCGGGAAGCAGTAAGCGCCCAACCCAATTCTGGTACTTTTGTGCACTGCACGAGGGCTATGCGTGATCGCCACTCCCAACGGACAGAAGGGAGTGGGTTAAACTCCGGATCTGGGCGTTTCGGAGGCAGGGGAAGTTTCTGAGAGTACAAATATTTTTGGAGATTCTTGGAGAATCCCTTCATAAATGAAAGTAGGTCGTGACCTTCGGACTTAAAAAAAAAAAAATACCTGGGGTGCTTGCCCATGTGTGGGGCCTGTATCGGTTGGGTTGATGGGTCTTGGAGTGGGTGTGACTTGAGTACTGGTACTGGAATACACGAGGAGAGTTATCAAGCTGTGAATTGCACACCATATACCCGAAACACCGACTCCATAACCCGGAGACGGCCCAATTGCCGGCGGAATGAGGAGGAAAAGAACCAGTGCCTAAAAACCGCGTGTTCTGTGTCTGGGCGCGACTGGAGGAATGGTGGCAGTGTCCAATATGCAACAATACTATGACAGGGGGAGGACTGTTTGGTACTCAATTTCTCACCGAGAGACCCAGTAAAACAAGCTCAGTTGAAAAAGCCCCGTAAAGCCAGGCCAGTTTGTCTAGCCAGCCCAATTCCCCGACTTGTAATATTTGTAATAGAATAGTGTGAGTGCTGTTTGTGCGTGTAGAGACCAGAACTCGGGCGGTCAACCATCATCAGATGCTAAACGGGGTTTGTTGGTGTGGTCCTCTTGATGCACATGAGTTCGCTATCTGTCTTGTATGTCTTTTTGTGTGTGAGACTGAACACTTGCGGGTTTGTCCGGAGGGCTATGGTTCTTAGAAATCCAGAGTCTCACTTAAAACACAAAATTTCAAGGGGTGACAATTAAAACATAAGAAGGCCAGCAACACGTGTTGTGTTGTTGTGGCGGGTTTCACTGGGAGACTGAAAACCTGTAGATTTGTCCGGAGGTCTACAGTGCTAGTAGACAGGCGGGTACCAAAACAACAAAATTGTACAGGGCTAAAAACACAAGACACAACAAAAATAAAATAAAAATGTCTACAACACGTGGTGTTCCCAAGCGGTCAACCATCTAAAAAGTAACCACGCCCGACGTTACTTGACTTCGGTGATCGGACGAGAACCGGTATTTTCAACGTGGTATGGCCGTAGACGATGACTGGTGCCGCTTTGTTGTTTATATACCTGATTAGAGGTGAAGGGGCTGAACGACTACTTGGACACTTCTCTCTGAGGTCCGCGCAATACTATAAAGGCATCGTGGGGATGCCAATAAAATGGTGGTCAAAAGTGGCCACAGAGAGAAGGAACACTCCTTCACATAAAAGCAGTCCATGGTGTCAGCATGTCAGTAAGGTACACACTGGTGACAACCTATTTATTTACTGAATGCACAAGAGATAAGGCGAGAGGCGATTGGTTGTCGGGAAGCAGTAAACGCCCAACCCAATTCTAGTACTTTTGTGCACTGCACGAGGGCTATGCGTGATCGCCACTCCCAACGGACAGAAGGGAGCGGGTTAAACTCCGGATCTGGGCGTTTCGGAGGCAGGGGAAGTTTCTGAGAGTACAAATATTTTTGGAGATTCTTGGAGAATCCTTTCATAAATGAAAGTAGGTCGTGACCTTCGGACTTAAAAAAAAAACCTGGGGTGCTTGCCCATGTGTGGGGCCTGTATCGGTTGGGTTGATGGGTCTTGGAATGGGTGTGACTTGAGTACTGGTACTGGAATACAGGAGGAGAGTTATCAAGCTGTGAATTGCACACCATATACCCGAAACACCGACTCCATAACCCTGAGACGGCCCAATTGCCGGCGGAATGAGGAGGAAAAGAACCAATGCCTAAAAACCACGTGTTCTGTGTCTGGGCGCGACTGGAGGAATGTTGGCAGTGTCCAATATGCAACAATACTATGACAGGGGGAGGACTGTTAGGTACTCAATTTCTCACCGAGAGACCCAGTAAAACAAGCTCAGTTGAAAAAGCCCCGTAAAGCCAGGCCAGTTTGTCTAGCCAGCCCAATTCCCCGACTTGTAATATTTGTAATAGAATAGTGTGAGTGCTGTTTGTGCGTGTAGAGACCAGAACTCGGGCGGTCAACCATCATCAGATGCTAAACGGGGTTTGTTGGTGTGGTCCTCTTGATGCACATGAGTTCGCTATCTGTCTTGTCTGTCTTTTTGTGCGTGAGACTGAACACTTGCGGGTTTGTCCGGAGGGATACGGTTCTTAGAAACCCAGGGTCTCACTTAAAACACAAAATTTCAAGGGGTGACAATTACAACATAAGATGGCCAGCAACACTTGTTGTGTTGTTGTGGCGGGTTTCACTGGGAGACTGAATACCTGTAGATTTGTCCGGAGGTCTACAGTGCTAGTAGACAGGCGGGTACCAAAACAACAAAATTTTACACGGCTAAAAACACAAGGCACAACAAAAATAAAATAAAAATGTCTACAACACGTGGTGTTCCCAAGCGGTCACCCATCTAAGTAGTAACCACGCCCGACAATACTTGACTTCGGTGATCGGAGGAGAACCGGTATTTTCAACGTGGTATGGCCGTAGACGATGACTGGTACCGCTTTGTTGTTTATATACCTGATTAGGGGTGAAGGGGCTGAACGACTACTTGGACACTTCTCTCTGAGGTCCGCGCAATACTATAAAGGCATCGTGGGGATGCCAATAAAATGGTGGTCAAAAGTGGCCACAGAGAGAAGGAACACTCCTTCACATAAAAGCAGTCCATAGTGTCAGCATGTCAGTAAGGTACACACTGGTGACAACCTATTTATTTACCGAATGCACAAGAGATAAGGCGAGAGGCGATTGGTTGTCGGGAAGCAGTAAGCGCCCAACCCAATTCTGGTACTTTTGTGCACTGCACGAGGGCTATGCGTGATCGCCACTCCCAACGGACAGAAGGGAGTGGGTTAAACTCCGGATCTGGGCGTTTCGGAGGCAGGGGAAGTTTCTGAGAGTACAAATATTTTTGGAGATTCTTGGAGAATCCCTTCATAAATGAAAGTAGGTCGTGACCTTCGGACTTAAAAAAAAAAAAAAAAACCTGGGGTGCTTGCCCATGTGTGGGGCCTGTATCGGTTGGGTTGATGGGTCTTGGAGTGGGTGTGACTTGAGTACTGGTACTGGAATACAGGAGGAGAGTTATCAAGCTGTGAATTGCACACCATATACCCGAAACACCGACTCCATAACCCGGAGACGGCCCAATTGCCGGCGGAATGAGGAGGAAAAGAACCAGTGCCTAAAAACCGCGTGTTCTGTGTCTGGGCGCGACTGGAGGAATGGTGGCAGTGTCCAATATGCAACAATACTATGACAGGGGGAGGACTGTTAGGTACTCAATTTCTCACCGAGAGACCCAGTAAAACAAGCTCAGTTGAAAAAGCTCTGTAAAGCCAGGCCAATTTGTCTAGCCAGCCCAATTCCCCGACTTGTAATATTTGTAATAGAATAGTGTGAGTGCTGTTTGTGCGTGTAGAGACCAGAACTCGGGCGGTCAACCATCATCAGATGCTAAACGGGGTTTGTTGGTGTGGTCCTCTTGATGCACATGAGTTCGCTATCTGTCTTGTATGTCTTTTTGAGTGTGAGACTGAACACTTGCGGGTTTGTCCGGAGGGATACGGTTCTTAGAAATCCAGAGTCTCACTTAAAACACAAAATTTCAAGGGGTGACAATTAAAACATAAGAAGGCCAGCAACACGTGTTGTGTTGTTGTGGCGGGTTTCACTGGGAGAATGAAAACCTGTAGATTTGTCCGGAGGTCTACAGTGCTAGTAGACAGGCGGGTACCAAAACAACAAAGTTGTACAGGGCTAAAAACACAAGACACAACAAAAATAAAATAAAAATGTCTACAACACGTGGTGTTCCCAAGCGGTCAACCATCTAAGTAGTAACCACGCCAGACGTTACTTGACTTCGGTGATCGGACGAGAACCGGTATTTTCAACGTGGTATGGCCGTAGACGATGACTGGTGCCGCTTTGTTGTTTATATACCTGATTAGGGGTGAAGGGGCTGAACGACTACTTGGACACTTCTCTCTGAGGTCCGCGCAATACTATAAAGGCATCGTGGGGATGCCAATAAAATGGTGGTCATAATTGGCCACGGAGAGAAGGAACACTCCTTCACATAAAAGCAGTCCATGGTGTCAGCATGTCAGTAAGGTACACACTGGTGAGAACCTATTTATTTACTGAATGCACAAGAGATAAGGCGAGAGGCGATTGGTTATCGGGAAGCAGTAAGCGCCCAACACAATTCTAGTACTTTTGTGCACTGCACGAGGGCTATGCGTGACCGCCACCCCAACGGACAGAAGTGAGCGGGTTAAAGTCCGGATCTGAGCGTTTCGGAGGCAGGGGAAGTTTGTGAGAGTACAAATATTTTCGGAGATTCTTGGAGAATCCCTTTATAAATGAAAGTAGGTCGTGACCTTCGGACTAAAAAAAAAAAAAAAAAACCTGGGGTGCTTGCCCATGTGTGGGGCCTGTATCGGTTGGGTTGATGGGTCTTGGAGTGGGTGTGACTTGAGTACTGGTACTGGAATACAGGAGGAGAGTTATCAAGCTGTGAATTGCGCACCATATACCCGAAACACCGACTCCATAACCCTGAGACGGCCCAAATGCCTGCGGAATGAGTAGGAAAAGAACCAGTGTCTAAAAACCGAGTGTTCTGTGTCTGGGCGCGACTGGAGGAATGGTAGCAGTGTCCAGTATGCAACAAAAGTATGACAGGGGGAGGACTGTTAGGTACTCAATTTCTCACCGAGAGACCCAGGAAAGCAAGCTCAGTTGAAAAAGCCCCGTAAAGCCAGGCCAGTTTGTCTAGCCAGCCCAATTCCCCGACTTGTAATATTTGTAATAGAATAGTGTGAGTGCTGTTTGTGCGTGTAGAGGCCAGAACTCGGGCGGTCAACCATCATCAGATGCTAACCGGGGTTTGTTGGTGTGGACCTCTTGATGCACAAGAGTTCGCTATCTGTCTTGTCTGTCTTATGTGCGTGAGACTGAACACTTGCGGGTTTGTCCGGAGGGATACGGTTCTTAGAAACCCAGGGTCTCACTTAAAACACAAAATTTCAAGGGGTGACAATTAAAACATAACAAGGCCAGCAACACTTGTTGTGTTGTTGTGGCGGGTTTCAGTGGGAGACTGAATACCTGTAGATTTGTCCGGAGGTCTACAGTGCTTGTAGACAGGCGGGTACCAAAACAACAAAATTGTACAGGGCTAAAAACACAAGACACAACAAAAATAAAATAAAAATGTCTACAACAAGTGGTGTTCCCAAGCGGTCAACCATCTAAGTAGTAACCACGCCCGACGTTACTTGACTTCGGTGATCGGACGAGAACCGGTATTTTCAACGTGGTATGACCGTAGACGATGACTGGTGCCGCTTTGTTGTTTATATACCTGATTAGGGGTGAAGGGGCTGAACGACTACTTGGACACTTCTCTCTGAGGTCCGCGCAATACTATAAAGGCATCGTGGGGATGCCAATAAAATGGTGGTCAAAAGTGGCCACAGAGAGAAGGAACACTCCGTCACATAAAAGCAGTCCATGGTGTCAGCATGTCAGTAAGGTACACACTGGTGACAACCTATTTATTTACTGGATGCTCAAGAGATAAGGCGAGAGGCGATTGGTTGTCGGGAAGCAGTAAGCGCTCAACCCAATTCTAGTACTTTTGTGCACTGCACGAGGGCTATGCGTGATCGCCACTCCCAACGGACAGAAGGGAGCGGGTTAAACTCCGGATCTGAGCGATTCGGAGGCAGGGGAAGTTTCTGAGAGTACAAATATTTTTGGAAATTCTTGGAGAATCCCTTCATAAATGAAAGTAGGTCGTGACCTTCGGAATTAAAAAAAAAAAAAAACCTGGGGTGCTTGCCCATGAGTGGGGCCTGTATCGGTTGGGTTGATGGGTCTTGGCGTGGGTGTGACTTGAGTACTGGTACTGGAATACAGGAGGAGAGTTATCAAGCTGTGAATTGCACACCATATACCCGAAACACCGACTCCATAACCCGGAGACGGCCCAATTGCCGGCGGAATGAGGAGGAAAAGAACCAGTGTCTAAAAACCGAGTGTTCTGTGTCTGGGCGCGACTGGAGGAATGGTAGCAGTGTCCAGTATGCACCAAAAGTATGACAGGGGGAGGACTGTTAGGTACTCAATTTCTCACCGAGAGACCCAGGAAAGCAAGCTCAGTTGAAAAAGCCCCGTAAAGCCAGGCCAGTTTGTCTAGCCAGCCCAATTCCCCGACTTGTAATATTTGTAATAGAATAGTGTGAGTGCTGTTTGTGCGTGTAGAGGCCAGAACTCGGGCGGTCAACCATCATCAGATGCTAACCGGGGTTTGTTGGTGTGGACCTCTTGATGCACAAGAGTTTTCTATCTGTCTTGTCTGTCTTTATGTTCGTGAGACTGAACACTTGCGGGTTTGTCCGGAGGGATACGGTTCTTAGAAACCCAGGGTCTCACTTAAAACACAAAATTTCAAGGGGTGACAATTAAAACATAAGAAGGCCAGCAACACTTGTTGTGTTGTTGTGGCGGGTTTCAGTGGGAGACTGAATACCTGTAGATTTGTCCGGAGGTCTACAGTGCTAGTAGACAGGCGGGTACCAAAACAACAAAATTGTACAGGGCTAAAAACACAAGACACAACAAAAATAAAATAAAAATGTCTACAACACGTGGTGTTCCCAAGCGGTCAACCATCTAAGTAGTAACCACGCCTGACAATACTTGACTTCGGTGATCGGAGGAGAACCGGTATTTTCAACGTGGTATGGCCGTAGACGATGACTGGTGCCGCTTTGTTGTTTATATACCTGATTAGTGGTGAAGGGGCTGAACGACTACTTGGACACTTCTCTCTGAGGTCCGCGCAATACTATAAAGGCATCGTGGGGATGCCAATAAAATGGTGGTCAAAAGTGGCCACAGAGAGAAGGAACACTCCTTCACATAAAAGCAGTCCATGGTGTCAGCATGTCAGTAAGGTACACACTGGTGACAACCTATTTATTTACTGAATGCACAAGAGATAAGGCGAGAGGCGATTGGTTGTCGGGAAGCAGTAAACGCCCAACCCAATTCTGGTACTTTTGTGCACTGCACGAGGGCTATGCGTGATCGCCACTCCCAACGGACAGAAGGGAGCGGGTTAAACTCCGGATCTGGGCGTTTCGGAGGCAGGGGAAGTTTCTGAGAGTACAAATATTTTTGGAGATTCTTGGAGAATCCCTTCATAAATGAAAGTAGGTCGTGACCTTCGGACTTAAAAAAAAAAATACCTGGGGTGCTTGCCCATGTGTGGGGCCTGTATCGGTTGGGTTGATGGGTCTTGGAGTGGGTGTGACTTGAGTACTGGTACTGGAATACACGAGGAGAGTTATCAAGCTGTGAATTGCACACCATATACCCGAAACACCGACTCCATAACCCTGAGACGGCCCAATTGCCGGCGGAATGAGGAGGAAAAGAACCAGTGCCTAAAAACCGCGTGTTCTGTGTCTGGGCGCGACTGGAGGAATGGTGGCAGTGTCCAATATGCAACAATACTATGACAGGGGGAGGACTGTTTGGTACTCAATTTCTCACCGAGAGACCCAGTAAAACAAGCTCAGTTGAAAAAGCCCCGTAAAGCCAGGCCAGTTTGTCTAGCCAGCCCAATTCCCCGACTTGTAATATTTGTAATAGAATAGTGTGAGTGCTGTTTGTGCGTGTAGAGACCAGAACTCGGGCGGTCAACCATCATCAGATGCTAAACGGGGTTTGTTGGTGTGGTCCTCTTGATGCACATGAGTTCGCTATCTGTCTTGTATGTCTTTTTGTGTGTGAGACTGAACACTTGCGGGTTTGTCCGGAGGGCTATGGTTCTTAGAAATCCAGAGTCTCACTTAAAACACAAAATTTCAAGGGGTGACAATTAAAACATAAGAAGGTCAGCAACACGTGTTGTGTTGTTGTGGCGGGTTTCACTGGGAGACTGAAAACCTGTAGATTTGTCCGGAGGTCTACAGTGCTAGTAGACAGGCGGGTACCAAAACAACAAAATTGTACAGGGCTAAAAACACAAGACACAACAAAAATAAAATAAAAATGTCTACAACACGTGGTGTTCCCAAGCGGTCAACCATCTAAGTAGTAACCACGCCCGACGTTACTTGACTTCGGTGATCGGACGAGAACCGGTATTTTCAACGTGGTATGGCCGTAGACGATGACTGGTGCCGCTTCGTTGTTTATATACCTGATTAGAGGTGAAGGGGCTGAACGACTACTTGGACACTTCTCTTTGAGGTCCGCGCAATACTATAAAGGCATCGTGGGGATGCCAATAAAATGGTGGTCAAAAGTGGCCACAGAGAGAAGGAACACTCCTTCACATAAAAGCAGTCCATGGTGTCAGCATGTCAGTAAGGTACACACTGGTGACAACCTATTTATTTACTGAATGCACAAGAGATAAGGCGAGAGGCGATTGGTTGTCGGGAAGCAGTAAACGCCCAACCCAATTCTAGTACTTTTGTGCACTGCACGAGGGCTATGCGTGATCGCCACTCCCAACGGACAGAAGGGAGCGGGTTAAACTCCGGATCTGGGCGTTTCGGAGGCAGGGGAAGTTTCTGAGAGTACAAATATTTTTGGAGATTCTTGGAGAATCCTTTCATAAATGAAAGTAGGTCGTGACCTTCGGACTTAAAAAAAAAAAAACCTGGGGTGCTTGCCCATGTGTGGGGCCTGTATCGGTTGGGTTGATGGGTCTTGGAATGGGTGTGACTTGAGTACTGGTACTGGAATACAGGAGGAGAGTTATCAAGCTGTGAATTGCACACCATATACCCGAAACACCGACTCCATAACCCTGAGACGGCCCAATTGCCGGCGGAATGAGGAGGAAAAGAACCAATGCCTAAAAACCACGTGTTCTGTGTCTGGGCGCGACTGGAGGAATGGTGGCAGTGTCCAATATGCAACAATACTATGACAGGGGGAGGACTGTTAGGTACTCAATTTCTCACCGAGAGACCCAGTAAAACAAGCTCAGTTGAAAAAGCCCCGTATAGCCAGGCCAGTTTGTCTAGCCAGCCCAATTCCCCGACTTGTAATATTTGTAATAGAATAGTGTGAGTGCTGTTTGTGCGTGTAGAGACCAGAACTCGGGCGGTCAACCATCATCAGATGCTAAACGGGGTTTGTTGGTGTGGTCCTCTTGATGCACATGAGTTCGCTATCTGTCTTGTATGTCTTTTTGTGTGTGAGACTGAACACTTGCGGGTTTGTCCGGAGGGCTATGGTTCTTAGAAATCCAGAGTCTCACTTAAAACACAAAATTTCAAGGGGTGACAATTAAAACATAAGAAGGCCAGCAACACGTGTTGTGTTGTTGTGGCGGGTTTCACTGGGAGACTGAAAACCTGTAGATTTGTCCGGAGGTCTACAGTGCTAGTAGACAGGCGGGTACCAAAACAACAAAATTGTACAGGGCTAAAAACACAAGACACAACAAAAATAAAATAAAAATGTCTACAACACATGGTGTTCCCAAGCGGTCAACCATCTAAGTAGTAACCACGCCCGACGTTACTTGACTTCGGTGATCGGACGAGAACCGGTATTTTCAACGTGGTATGGCCGTAGACGATGACTGGTGCCGCTTCGTTGTTTATATACCTGATTAGAGGTGAAGGGGCTGAACGACTACTTGGACACTTCTCTTTGAGGTCCGCGCAATACTATACAGGCATCGTGGGGATGCCAATAAAATGGTGGTCAAAAGTGGCCACAGAGAGAAGGAACACTCCTTCACATAAAAGCAGTCCATGGTGTCAGCATGTCAGTAAGGTACACACTGGTGACAACCTATTTATTTACTGAATGCACAAGAGATAAGGCGAGAGGCGATTGGTTGTCGGGAAGCAGTAAACGCCCAACCCAATTCTAGTACTTTTGTGCACTGCACGAGGGCTATGCGTGATCGCCACTCCCAACGGACAGAAGGGAGCGGGTTAAACTCCGGATCTGGGCGTTTCGGTGGCAGGGGAAGTTTCTGAGAGTACAAATATTTTTGGAGATTCTTGGAGAATCCCTTCATAAATGAAAGTAGGTCGTGACCTTCGGACTTAAAAACAAAAAAAAAACCTGGGGTGCTTGCCCATGTGTGGGGCCTGTATCGGTTGGGTTGATGGGTCTTGGAATGGGTGTGACTTGAGTACTGGTACTGGAATACAGGAGGAGAGTTATCAAGCTGTGAATTGCACACCATATACCCGAAACACCGACTCCATAACCCTGAGACGGCCCAATTGCCGGCGGAATGAGGAGGAAAAGAACCAATGCCTAAAAACCACGTGTTCTGTGTCTGGGCGCGACTGGAGGAATGGTGGCAGTGTCCAATATGCAACAATACTATGACAGGGGGAGGACTGTTAGGTACTCAATTTCTCACCGAGAGACCCAGTAAAACAAGCTCAGTTGAAAAAGCCCCGTATAGCCAGGCCAGTTTGTCTAGCCAGCCCAATTCCCCGACTTGTAATATTTGTAATAGAATAGTGTGAGTGCTGTTTGTGCGTGTAGAGACCAGAACTCGGGCGGTCAACCATCATCAGATGCTAAACGGGGTTTGTTGGTGTGGTCCTCTTGATGCACATGAGTTCGCTATCTGTCTTGTATGTCTTTTTGTGTGTGAGACTGAACACTTGCGGGTTTGTCCGGAGGGCTATGGTTCTTAGAAATCCAGAGTCTCACTTAAAACACAAAATTTCAAGGGGTGACAATTAAAACATAAGAAGGCCAGCAACACGTGTTGTGTTGTTGTGGCGGGTTTCACTGGGAGACTGAAAACCTGTAGATTTGTCCGGAGGTCTACAGTGCTAGTAGACAGGCGGGTACCAAAACAACAAAATTGTACAGGGCTAAAAACACAAGACACAACAAAAATAAAATAAAAATGTCTACAACACGTGGTGTTCCCAAGCGGTCAACCATCTAAGTAGTAACCACGACCGACGTTACTTGACTTCGGTGATCGGACGAGAACCGGTATTTTCAACGTGGTATGGCCGTAGACGATGACTGGTGCCGCTTTGTTGTTTATATACCTGATTAGAGGTGAAGGGGCTGAACGACTACTTGGACACTTCTCTCTGAGGTCCGCGCAATACTATAAAGGCATCGTGGGGATGCCAATAAAATGGTGGTCAAAAGTGGCCACAGAGAGAAGGAACACTCCTTCACATAAAAGCAGTCCATGGTGTCAGCATGTCAGTAAGGTACACACTGGTGACAACCTATTTATTTACTGAATGCACAAGAGATAAGGCGAGAGGCGATTGGTTGTCGGGAAGCAGTAAACGCCCAACCCAATTCTAGTACTTTTGTGCACTGCACGAGGGCTATGCGTGATCGCCACTCCCAACGAACAGAAGGGAGCGGGTTAAACTCCGGATCTGGGCGTTTCGGAGGCAGGGGAAGTTTCTGAGAGTACAAATATTTTTGGAGATTCTTGGAGAATACTTTCATAAATGAAAGTAGGTCGTGACCTTCGGACTTAAAAAAAAAAAAACCTGGGGTGCTTGCCCATGTGTGGGGCCTGTATCGGTTGGGTTGATGGGTCTTGGAATGGGTGTGACTTGAGTACTGGTACTGGAATACAGGAGGAGAGTTATCAAGCTGTGAATTGCACACCATATACCCGAAACACCGACTCCATAACCCTGAGACGGCCCAATTGCCGGCGGAATGAGGAGGAAAAGAACCAATGCCTAAAAACCACGTGTTCTGTGTCTGGGCGCGACTGGAGGAATGGTGGCAGTGTCCAATATGCAACAATACTATGACAGGGGGAGGACTGTTAGGTACTCAATTTCTCACCGAGAGACCCAGTAAAACAAGCTCAGTTGAAAAAGCCCCGTAAAGCCAGGCCAGTTTGTCTAGCCAGCCCAATTCCCCGACTTGTAATATTTGTAATAGAATAGTGTGAGTGCTGTTTGTGCGTGTAGAGACCAGAACTCGGGCGGTCAACCATCATCAGATGCTAACCGGGGTTTGTTGGTGTGGACCTCTTGATGCTCAAGAGTTCGCTATCTGTCTTGTCTGTCTTTTTGTGCGTGAGACTGAACACTTGCGGGTTTGTCCGGAGGGCTATGGTTCTTAGAAATCCAGAGTCTCACTTAAAACACAAAATTTCAAGGGGTGACAATTAAAACATAAGAAGGCCAGCAACACGTGTTGTGTTGTTGTGGCGGGTTTCACTGGGAGACTGAAAACCTGTAGATTTGTCCGGAGGTCTACAGTGCTAGTAGACAGGCGGGTACCAAAACAACAAAATTGTACAGGGCTAAAAACACAAGACACAACAAAAATAAAATAAAAATGTCTACAACACGTGGTGTTCCCAAGCGGTCAACCATCTAAGTAGTAACCACGCCCGACGTTACTTGACTTCGGTGATCGGACGAGAACCGGTATTTTCAACGTGGTATGGCCGTAGACGATGACTGGTGCCGCTTTGTATTTTATATACCTGATTAGAGGTGAAGGGGCTGAACGACTACTTGGACACTTCTCTCTGAGGTCCGCGCAATACTATAAAGGCATCGTGGGGATGCCAATAAAATGGTGGTCAAAAGTGGCCACAGAGAGAAGGAACACTCCTTCACATAAAAGCAGTCCATGGTGTCAGCATGTCAGTAAGGTACACACTGGTGACAACCTATTTATTTACTGAATGCACAAGAGATAAGGCGAGAGGCGATTGGTTGTCGGGAAGCAGTAAACGCCCAACCCAATTCTAGTACTTTTGTGCACTGCACGAGGGCTATGCGTGATCGCCACTCCCAACGGACAGAAGGGAGCGGGTTAAACTCCGGATCTGGGCGTTTCGGAGGCAGGGGAAGTTTCTGAGAGTACAAATATTTTTGGAGATTCTTGGAGAATCCCTTCATAAATGAAAGTAGGTCGTGACCTTCGGACTTAAAAAAAAAAAAAACCTGGGGTGCTTGCCCATGTGTGGGGCCTGTATCGGTTGGGTTGATGGGTCTTGGAATGGGTGTGACTTGAGTACTGGTACTGGAATACAGGAGGAGAGTTATCAAGCTGTGAATTGCACACCATATACCCGAAACACCGACTCCATAACCCTGAGACGGCCCAATTGCCGGCGGAATGAGGAGGAAAAGAACCAATGCCTAAAAACCACGTGTTCTGTGTCTGGGCGCGACTGGAGGAATGGTGGCAGTGTCCAATATGCAACAATACTATGACAGGGGGAGGACTGTTAGGTACTCAATTTCTCACCGAGAGACCCAGTAAAACAAGCTCAGTTGAAAAAGCCCCGTAAAGCCAGGCCAGTTTGTCTAGCCAGCCCAATTCCCCGACTTGTAATATTTGTAATAGAATAGTGTGAGTGCTGTTTGTGCGTGTAGAGACCAGAACTCGGGCGGTCAACCATCATCAGATGCTAACCGGGGTTTGTTGGTGTGGACCTCTTGATGCTCAAGAGTTCGCTATCTGTCTTGTCTGTCTTTTTGTGCGTGAGACTGAACACTTGCGGGTTTGTCCGGAGGGATACGGTTCTTAGAAACCCAGGGTCTCACTTAAAACACAAAATTTCAAGGGGTGACAATTACAACATAAGAAGGCCAGCAACACTTGTTGTGTTGTTGTGGCTGTTTTCACTGGGAGACTGAATACCTGTAGATTTGTCCGGAGGTCTACAGTGCTAGTAGACAGGCGGGTACCAAAACAACAAAATTGTACAGGGCTAAAAACACAAGGCACAACAAAAATAAAATAAAAATGTCCACAACACGTGGTGTTCCCAAGCGGTCACCCATCTAAGTAGTAACCACGCCCGACAATACTTGACTTCGGTGATCGGACGAGAACCGGTATTTTCAACGTGGTATGGCCGTAGACAATGACTGGTGCCGCTTTGTAGTTTATATACCTGATTAGGGGTGAAGGGGCTGAACGACTACTTGGACACTTCTCTCTGAGGTCCGCGCAATACTATAAAGGCATCGTGGGGATGCCAATAAAATGGTGGTCAAAAGTTGCCACAGAGAGAAGGAACACTCCTTCACATAAAAGCAGTCCATGGTGTCAGCATGTCAGTAAGGTACACACTGGTGACAACCTATTTATTTACTGAATGCACAAGAGATAAGGCGAGAGGCGATTGGTTGTCGGGAAGCAGTAAACGCCCAACCCAATTCTAGTACTTTTGTGCACTGCACGAGGGCTATGCGTGATCGCCACTCCCAACGGACAGAAGGGAGCGGGTTAATCTCCGGATCTGGGCGTTTCGGTGGCAGGGGAAGTTTCTGAGAGTACAAATATTTTTGGAGATTCTTGGAGAATCCCTTCATAAATGAAAGTAGGTCGTGACCTTCGGACTTAAAAACAAAACAAAAAACCTGGGGTGCTTGCCCATGTGTGGGGCCTGTATCGGTTGGGTTGATGGGTCTTGGAGTGGGTGTGACTTGAGTACTGGTACTGGAATACAGGAGGAGAGTTATCAAGCTGTGAATTGCGCACCATATACCCGAAACACCGACTCCATAACCCGGAGACGACCCAAATGCCTGCGGAATGAGTAGGAAAAGAACCAGTGTCTAAAAACCGAGTGTTCTGTGTCTGGGCGCGACTGGAGGAATGGTGGCAATGTCCAGTATGCAACAAAAGTATGACAGGGGGAGGACTGTTAGGTACTCAATTTCTCACCGAGAGACCCAGTAAAGCAAGCTCAGTTGAAAAAGCCCCGTAAAGCCAGGCCAGTTTGTCTAGCCAGCCCAATTCCCCGACTTGTAATATTTGTAATAGAATAGTGTGAGTGCTGTTTGTGCGTGTAGAGACCAGAACTCGGGCGGTCAACCATCATCAGATGCTAACCGGGGTTTGTTGGTGTGGACCTCTTGATGCACAAGAGTTCGCTATCTGTCTTGTCTGTCTTTATGTGCGTGAGACTGAACACTTGCGGGTTTGTCCGGAGGGATACGGTTCTTAGAAACCCAGGGTCTCACTTAAAACACAAAATTTCAAGGGGTGACAATTAAAACATAAGAAGGCCAGCAACACTTGTTGTGTTGTTGTGGCGGGTTTCACTGGGAGACTGAATACCTGTAGATTTGTCCGGAGGTCTACAGTGCTAGTAGACAGGCGGGTACCAAAACAACAAAATTCTACAGGGCTAAATACACAAGGCACAACAAAAATAAAATAAAAATGTCTACAACAAGTGGTGTTCCCAAGCGGTCACCCTTCTAAGTAGTAACCACGCCCGACAATACTTGACTTCGGTGATCGGACGAGAACCGGTATTTTCAACGTGGTATGGCCGTAGACGATGACTGGTTCCGATTTGTTGTTTATATACCTGATTAGGGGTGAAGGGGCTGAACGACTACTTGGACACTTCTCTCTGAGGTCCGCGCAATACTATAAAGGCATCGTGGGGATGCCAATAAAATGGTGGTCAAAAGTGGCCACAGAGAGAAGGAACACTCCTTCACATAAAAGCAGTTCATAGTGTCAGCATGTCAGTAAGGTACACACTGGTGACAACCTATTTATTTACTGAATGCACAAGAGATAAGGCGAGAGGCGATTGGTTGTCGGGAAGCAGTAAGCGCCCAACCCAATTCTAGTACTTTTGTGCACTGCACGAGGGCTATGCGTGATCGCCACTCCCAACGGACATAATGAAGCGGGTTAAACTCCGGATCTGGGCGTTTCGGAGGCAGGGGAAGTTTCTGAGAGTACAAATATTTTTGGAGATTCTTGGAGAATCCCTTCATAAATGAAAGTAGGTCGTGACCTTCGGACTTAAAAAAAAAAAAAAAAAAAAACCTGGGGTGCTTGCCCATGTGTGGGGCCTGTATCGGCTGGGTTGATGGGTCTTGGAGTGGGTGTGACTTGAGTACTGGTACTGGAATACAGGAGCAGAGTTATCAAGCTGTGAATTGCACACCATATACCCGAAACACCGACTCCATAACCCGGAGACGGCCCAATTGCCGGCGGAATGAGGAGGAAAAGAACCAGTGCCTAAAAACCGCGTGTTCTGTGTCTGGGCGCGACTGGAGGAATGGTGGCAGTGTCCAATATGCAACAATACTATGACAGGGGGAGGACTGTTAGGTACTCAATTTCTCACCGAGAGACCCAGTAAAACAAGCTCAGTTGAAAAAGCCCCGTAAAGCCAGGCCAGTTTGTCTAGCCAGCCCAATTCCCCGACTTGTAATATTTGTAATAGAATAGTGTGAGTGCTGTTTGTGCGTGTAGAGACCAGAACTCGGGCGGTCAACCATCATCAGTTGCTAACCGGGGTTTGTTGGTGTGGACCTCTTGATGCACAAGAGTTCGCTATCCGTCTTGTCTGTCTTTTTGTGCGTGAGACTGAACACTTGCGGGTTTGTCCGGAGGGATACGGTTCTTAGAAACCCAGGGTCTCACTAAAAACACAAAATTTCAAGGGGTGACAATTAAAACATAAGAAGGCCAGCAACACTTGTTGTGTTGTTGTGGCGGGTTTCACTGGGAGACTGAATACCTGTAGATTTGTCCGGAGGTCTACAGTGCTAGTAGACAGGCGGGTACCAAAACAACAAAATTGTACAGGGCTAAAAACACAAGGCACAACAAAAATAATATAAAAATGTCTACAACACGTGGTGTTCCCAAGCGGTCACCCATCTAAGTAGTAACCACGCCCGACAATACTTGACTTCGGTGATCGGACGAGAACCGGTATTTTCAACGTGGTATGGCCGTAGACGATGACTGGTGCCGCTTTGTAGTTTATATACCTGATTAGGGGTGAAGGGGCTGAACGACTACTTGGACACTTCTCTCTGAGGTCCGCGCAATACTATAAAGGCATCGTGGGGATGCATATAAAATGGTGGTCAAAAGTGGCCACAGAGAGAAGGAACACTCCTTCACATAAAAGCAGTCCATGGTGTCAGCATGTCAGTAAGGTACACACTGGTGACAACCTATTTATTTACTGAATGCACAAGAGATAAGGCGAGAGGCGATTGGTAGTCGGGAAGCAGTAAACGCCCAACCCAATTCTAGTACTTTTGTGCACTGCACGAGGGCTATGCGTGATCGCCACTCCCAACGGACAGAAGTGAGCGGGTTAAACTCCGGATCTGGGCGTTTCGGTGGCAGGGGAAGTTTGTGAGAGTACAAATATTTTTGGAGATTCTTGGAGAATCCCTTCATAAATGAAAGTAGGTCGTGACCTTCGGACTTAAAAAAAAAAAACCTGGGGTGCTTGCCCATGTGTGGGGCCTGTATCGGTTGGGTTGATGGGTCTTGGAGTGGGTGTGACTTGAGTACTGGTACTGGAATACAGGAGGAGAGTTATCAAGCTGTGAATTGCGCACTATATACCCGAAACACCGACTCCATAACCCTGAGACGGCCCAAATGCCTGCGGAATGAGTAGGAAAAGAACCAGTGTCTAAAAACCGAGTGTTCTGTGTCTGGGCGCGACTGGAGGAATGGTGGCAATGTCCAGTATGCAACAAAAGTATGACAGGGGGAGGACTGTTAGGTACTCAATTTCTCACCGAGAGACCCAGTAAAGCAAGCTCAGTTGAAAAAGCCCCGTAAAGCCAGGCCAGTTTGTCTAGCCAGCCCAATTCCCCGACTTGTAATATTTGTAATAGAATAGTGTGAGTGCTGTTTGTGCGTGTAGAGACCAGAACTCGGGCGGTCAACCATCATCAGATGCTAACCGGGGTTTGTTGGTGTGGACCTCTTGATGCACAAGAGTTCGCTATCTGTCTTGTCTGTCTTTATGTGCGTGAGACTGAACACTTGCGGGTTTGTCCGGAGGGATACGGTTCTTAGAAACCCAGGGTCTCACTTAAAACACAAAATTTCAAGGGGTGACAATTAAAACATAAGAAGGCCAGCAACACTTGTTGTGTTGTTGTGGCGGGTTTCACTGGGAGACTGAATACCTGTAGATTTGTCCGGAGGTCTACAGTGCTAGTAGACAGGCGGGTACCAAAACAACAAAATTCTACAGGGCTAAATACACAAGGCACAACAAAAATAAAATAAAAATGTCTACAACACGTGGTGTTCCCAAGCGGTCACCCATCTAAGTAGAAACCACGCCCGACAATACTTGACTTCGGTGATCGGACGAGAACCGGTATTTTCAACGTGGTATAGCCGTAGACAATGACTGGTGCCGCTTTGTTGTTTATATACCTGATAAAGGGTGAAGGGGCTGAACGACTACTTGGACACTTCTCTCTGAGGTCCGCGCAATACTATAAAGGCATCGTGGGGATGCCAATAAAATGGTGGTCAAAAGTGGCCACAGAGAGAAGGAACACTCCTTCACATAAAAGCAGTCCATGGTGTCAGCATGTCAGTAAGGTACACACTGGTGAGAACCTATTTATTTACTGAATGCACAAGAGATAAGGCGAGAGGCGATTGGTTGTCGGGAAGCAGTAAGCGCCCAACCCAATTCTAGTACTTTTGTGCACTGCACGAGGGCTATGCGTGATCGCCACTCCCAACGGACAGAATGGAGCGGGTTAAACTCCGGATCTGGACGTTTCGGAGGCAGGGGAAGTTTCTGAGAGTACAAATATTTTTGGAGATTCTTGGAGAATCCCTTCATAAATGAAAGTAGGTCGTGACCTTCGGACTTAAAAAAAAAAAAAAAAAAAAAAAACCTGGGGTGCTTGCCCATGTGTGGGGCCTGTATCGGCTGGGTTGATGGGTCTTGGAGTGGGTGTGACTTGAGTACTGGTACTGGAATACAGGAGGAGAGTTATCAAGCTGTGAATTGCACACCATATACCCGAAACACCGACTCCATAACCCGGAGACGGCCCAAATGCCGGCGGAATGAGGAGGAAAAGAACCAGTGCCTAAAAACCGCGTGTTCTGTGTCTGGGCGCGACTGGAGGAATGGTGGCAGTGTCCAATATGCAACAATACTATGACAGGGGGAGGACTGTTAGGTACTCAATTTCTCACCGAGAGACCCAGTAAAACAAGCTCAGTTGAAAAAGCCCCGTAAAGCCAGGCCAGTTTGTCTAGCCAGCCCAATTCCCCGACTTGTAATATTTGTAATAGAATAGTGTGAGTGCTGTTTGTGCGTGTAGAGACCAGAACTCGGGCGGTCAACCATCATCAGATGCTAACCGGGGTTTGTTGGTGTGGACCTCTTGATGCACAAGAGTTCGCTATCTGTCTTGTCTGTCTTTATGTGCGTGAGACTGAACACTTGCGGGTTTGTCCGGAGGGATACGGTTCTTAGAAACCCAGGGTCTCACTTAAAACACAAAATTTCAAGGGGTGACAATTAAAACATAAGAAGGCCAGCAACACTTGTTGTGTTGTTGTGGCGGGTTTCACTGGGAGACTGAATACCTGTAGATTTGTCCGGAGGTCTACAGTGCTAGTAGACAGGCGGGTACCAAAACAACAAAATTCTACAGGGCTAAATACACAAGGCACAACAAAAATAAAATAAAAATGTCTACAACACGTGGTGTTCCCAAGCGGTCACCCATCTAAGTAGTAACCACGCCCGACAATACTTGACTTCGGTGATCGGACGAGAACCGGTATTTTCAACGTGGTATGGCCGTAGACAATGACTGGTGCCGCTTTGTTGTTTATATACCTGATAAAGGGTGAAGGGGCTGAACGACTACTTGGACACTTCTCTCTGAGGTCCGCGCAATACTATAAAGGCATCGTGGGGATGCCAATAAAATGGTGGTCAAAAGTGGCCACAGAGAGAAGGAACACTCCTTCACATAAAAGCAGTCCATGGTGTCAGCATGTCAGTAAGGTACACACTGGTGAGAACCTATTTATTTACTGAATGCACAAGAGATAAGGCGAGAGGCGATTGGTTGTCGGGAAGCAGTAAGCGCCCAACCCAATTCTGGTACTTTTGTGCACTGCACGAGGGCTATGCGTGATCGCCACTCCCAACAGACAGAAGTGAGCGGGTTAAACTCCGGATCTCGGCGTTTCGGAGGCAGGGGAAGTTTGTGAGAGTACAAATATTTTCGGAGATTCTTGGAGAATCCCTTTATAAATGAAAGTAGGTCGTGACCTTCGGACTTAAAAAAAAAAAAAAAAACCTGGGGTGCTTGCCCATGTGTGGGGCCTGTATCGGTTGGGTTGATGGGTCTTGGAGTGCGTGTGACTTGAGTACTGGTACTGGAATACAGGAGGAGAGTTATCAAGCTGTGAATTGCGCACCATATACCCGAAACACCGACTCCATAACCCTGAGACGGCCCAAATGCCTGCGGAATGAGTAGGAAAAGAACCAGTGTCTAAAAACCGAGTGTTCTGTGTCTGGGCGCGACTGGAGGAATGGTGGCAATGTCCAGTATGCAACAAAAGTATGACAGGGGGAGGACTGTTAGGTACTCAATTTCTCACCGAGAGACCCAGTAAAGCAAGCTCAGTTGAAAAAGCCCCGTAAAGCCAGGCCAGTTTGTCTAGCCAGCCCAATTCCCCGACTTGTAATATTTGTAATAGAATAGTGTGAGTGCTGTTTGTGCGTGTAGAGACCAGAACTCGGGCGGTCAACCATCATCAGATGCTAACCGGGGTTTGTTGGTGTGGACCTCTTGATGCACAAGAGTTCGCTATCTGTCTTGTCTGTCTTTATGTGCGTGAGACTGAACACTTGCGGGTTTGTCCGGAGGGATACGGTTCTTAGAAACCCAGGGTCTCACTTAAAACACAAAATTTCAAGGGGTGACAATTAAAACATAAGAAGGCCAGCAACACTTGTTGTGTTGTTGTGGCGGGTTTCACTGGGAGACTGAATACCTGTAGATTTGTCCGGAGGTCTACAGTGCTAGTAGACAGGCGGGTACCAAAACAACAAAATTCTGCAGGGCTAAATACACAAGGCACAACAAAAATAAAATAAAAATGTCTACAACACGTGGTGTTCCCAAGCGGTCACCCATCTAAGTAGTAACCACGCCCGACAATACTTGACTTCGGTGATCGGACGAGAACCGGTATTTTCAACGTGGTATGGCCGTAGACGATGACTGGTGCCGATTTGTTGTTTATATACCTGATTAGGGGTGAAGGGGCTGAACGACTACATGGACACTTCTCTCTGAGGTCCGCGCAATACTATAAAGGCATCGTGGGGATGCCAATAAAATGGTGGTCAAAAGTGGCCACAGAGAGAAGGAACACTCCTTCACATAAAAGCAGTCCATAGTGTCAGCATGTCAGTAAGGTACACACTGGTGACAACCTATTTATTTACTGAATGCACAAGAGATAAGGCGAGAGGCGATTGGTTGTCGGGAAGCAGTAAGCGCCCAACCCAATTCTAGTACTTTTGTGCACTGCACGAGGGCTATGCGTGATCGCCACTCCCAACGGACAGAATGGAGCGGGTTAAACTCCGGATCTGGGCGTTTCGGAGGCAGGGGAAGTTTCTGAGAGTACAAATATTTTTGGAGATTCTTGGAGAATCCCTTCATAAATGAAAGTAGGTCGTGACCTTCGGACTTAAAAAAAAAAAAAAAAAAAAACCTGGGGTGCTTGCCCATGTGTGGGGCCTGTATCGGCTGGGTTGATGGGTCTTGGAGTGGGTGTGACTTGAGTACTGGTACTGGAATACAGGAGGAGAGTTATCAAGCTGTGAATTGCACACCATATACCCGAAACACCGACTCCATAACCCGGAGACGGCCCAAATGCCGGCGGAATGAGGAGGAAAAGAACCAGTGCCTAAAAACCGCGTGTTCTGTGTCTGGGCGCGACTGGAGGAATGGTGGCAGTGTCCAATATGCAACAATACTATGACAGGGGGAGGACTGTTAGGTACTCAATTTCTCACCGAGAGACCCAGTAAAACAAGCTCAGTTGAAAAAGCCCCGTAAAGCCAGGCCAGTTTGTCTAGCCAGCCCAATTCCCCGACTTGTAATATTTGTAATAGAATAGTGTGAGTGCTGTTTGTGCGTGTAGAGACCAGAACTCGGGCGGTCAACCATCATCAGTTGCTAACCGGGGTTTGTTGGTGTGGACCTCTTGATGCACAAGAGTTCGCTATCCGTCTTGTCTGTCTTTTTGTGCGTGAGACTGAACACTTGCGGGTTTGTCCGGAGGGATACGGTTCTTAGAAACCCAGGGTCTCACTAAAAACACAACATTTCAAGGGGTGACAATTAAAACATAAGAAGGCCAGCAACACTTGTTGTGTTGTTGTGGCGGGTTTCACTGGGAGACTGAATACCTGTAGATTTGTCCGGAGGTCTACAGTGCTAGTAGACAGGCGGGTACCAAAACAACAAAATTTTACAGGTCTAAAAACACAAGGCACAACAAAAATAAAATAAAAATGTCTACAACACGTGGTGTTCCCAAGCGGTCACCCATCTAAGTAGTAACCACGCCCGACAATACTTGACTTCGGTGATCGGACGAGAACCGGTATTTTCAACGTGGTATGGCCGTAGACGATGACTGGTGCAGCTTTGTTGTTTATATACCTGATTAGGGGTGAAGGGGCTGAACGACTACTTGGACACTTCTCTCTGAGGTCCGCGCAATACTATAAAGGCATCGTGGGGATGCCAATAAAATGGTGGTCAAAAGTGGCCACAGAGAGAAGGAACACTCCTTCACATAAAAGCAGTCCATGGTGTCAGCATGTCAGTAAGGTACACACTGGTGACAACCTATTTATTTACTGAATGCACAAGAGATAAGGCGAGAGGCGATTGGTTGTCGGGAAGCAGTAAGCGCCCAACCCAATTCTAGTACTTTTGTGCACTGCACGAGGGCTATGCGTGATCGCCACTCCCAACGGACAGAATGGAGCGGGTTAAACTCCGGATCTGGGCGTTTCGGAGGCAGGGGAAGTTTCTGAGAGTACAAATATTTTTGGAGATTCTTGGAGAATCCCTTTATAAATGAAAGTAGGTCGTGACCTTCGGACTTAAAAAAAAAAAAAAAACCTGGGGTGCTTGCCCATGTGTGGGGCCTGTATCGGTTGGGTTGATGGGTCTTGGAGTGCGTGTGACTTGAGTACTGGTACTGGAATACAGGAGGAGAGTTATCAAGCTGTGAATTGCGCACCATATACCCGAAACACCGACTCCATAACCCTGAGACGGCCCAAATGCCTGCGGAATGAGTAGGAAAAGAACCAGTGTCTAAAAACCGAGTGTTCTGTGTCTGGGCGCGACTGGAGGAATGGTGGCAATGTCCAGTATGCAACAAAAGTATGACAGGGGGAGGACTGTTAGGTACTCAATTTCTCACCGAGAGACCCAGTAAAGCAAGCTCAGTTGAAAAAGCCCCGTAAAGCCAGGCCAGTTTGTCTAGCCAGCCCAATTCCCCGACTTGTAATATTTGTAATAGAATAGTGTGAGTGCTGTTTGTGCGTGTAGAGACCAGAACTCGGGCGGTCAACCATCATCAGATGCTAACCGGGGTTTGTTGGTGTGGACCTCTTGATGCACAAGAGTTCGCTATCTGTCTTGTCTGTCTTTATGTGCGTGAGACTGAACACTTGCGGGTTTGTCCGGAGGGATACGGTTCTTAGAAACCCAGGGTCTCACTTAAAACACAAAATTTCAAGGGGTGACAATTAAAACATAAGAAGGCCAGCAACACTTGTTGTGTTGTTGTGGCGGGTTTCACTGGGAGACTGAATACCTGTAGATTTGTCCGGAGGTCTACAGTGCTAGTAGACAGGCGGGTACCAAAACAACAAAATTCTACAGGGCTAAATACTTAAGGCACAACAAAAATAAAATAAAAATGTCTACAACACGTGGTGTTCCCAAGCGGTCACCCATCTAAGTAGTAACCACGCCCGACAATACTTGACTTCGGTGATCGGACGAGAACCGGTATTTTCAACGTGGTATGGCCGTAGACGATGACTGGTCCCGATTTGTTGTTTATATACCTGATTAGGGGTGAAGGGGCTGAACGACTACATGGACACTTCTCTCTGAGGTCCGCGCAATACTATAAAGGCATCGTGGGGATGCCAATAAAATGGTGGTCAAAAGTGGCCACAGAGAGAAGGAACACTCCTTCACATAAAAGCAGTCCATAGTGTCAGCATGTCAGTAAGGTACACACTGGTGACAACCTATTTATTTACTGAATGCACAAGAGATAAGGCGAGAGGCGATTGGTTGTCGGGAAGCAGTAAGCGCCCAACCCAATTCTAGTACTTTTGTGCACTGCACGAGGGCTATGCGTGATCGCCACTCCCAACGGACAGAATGGAGCGGGTTAAACTCCGGATCTGGGCGTTTCGGAGGCAGGGGAAGTTTCTGAGAGTACAAATATTTTTGGAGATTCTTGGAGAATCCCTTCATAAATGAAAGTAGGTCGTGACCTTCGGACTTAAAAAAAAAAAAAAAAAAAAAACCTGGGGTGCTTGCCCATCTGTGGGGCCTGTATCGGCTGGGTTGATGGGTCTTGGAGTGGGTGTGACTTGAGTACTGGTACTGGAATACAGGAGGAGAGTTATCAAGCTGTGAATTGCACACCATATACCCGAAACACCGACTCCATAACCCGGAGACGGCCCAAATGCCGGCGGAATGAGGAGGAAAAGAACCAGTGCCTAAAAACCGCGTGTTCTGTGTCTGGGCGCGACTGGAGGAATGGTGGCAGTGTCCAATATGCAACAATACTATGACAGGGGGAGGACTGTTAGGTACTCAATTTCTCACCGAGAGACCCAGTAAAACAAGCTCAGTTGAAAAAGCCCCGTAAAGCCAGGCCAGTTTGTCTAGCCAGCCCAATTCCCCGACTTGTAATATTTGTAATAGAATAGTGTGAGTGCTGTTTGTGCGTGTAGAGACCAGAACTCGGGCGGTCAACCATCATCAGTTGCTAACCGGGGTTTGTTGGTGTGGACCTCTTGATGCACAAGAGTTCGCTATCCGTCTTGTCTGTCTTTTTGTGCGTGAGACTGAACACTTGCGGGTTTGTCCGGAGGGATACGGTTCTTAGAAACCCAGGGTCTCACTAAAAACACAACATTTCAAGGGGTGACAATTAAAACATAAGAAGGCCAGCAACACTTGTTGTGTTGTTGTGGCGGGTTTCACTGGGAGACTGAATACCTGTAGATTTGTCCGGAGGTCTACAGTGCTAGTAGACAGGCGGGTACCAAAACAACAAAATTTTACAGGTCTAAAAACACAAGGCACAACAAAAATAAAATAAAAATGTCTACAACACGTGGTGTTCCCAAGCGGTCACCCATCTAAGTAGTAACCACGCCCGACAATACTTGACTTCGGTGATCGGACGAGAACCGGTATTTTCAACGTGGTATGGCCGTAGACGATGACTGGTGCAGCTTTGTTGTTTATATACCTGATTAGGGGTGAAGGGGCTGAACGACTACTTGGACACTTCTCTCTGAGGTCCGCGCAATACTATAAAGGCATCGTGGGGATGCCAATAAAATGGTGGTCAAAAGTGGCCACAGAGAGAAGGAACACTCCTTCACATAAAAGCAGTCCATGGTGTCAGCATGTCAGTAAGGTACACACTGGTGACAACCTATTTATTTACTGAATGCACAAGAGATAAGGCGAGAGGCGATTGGTTGTCGGGAAGCAGTAAGCGCCCAACCCAATTCTAGTACTTTTGTGCACTGCACGAGGGCTATGCGTGATCGCCACTCCCAACGGACAGAAGGGAGCGCGTTAAACTCCGGATCTGGGCGTTTCGGAGGCAGGGGAAGATTCTGAGAGTACAAATATTTTTGGAGATTCTTGGAGAATCCCTTTATAAATGAAAGTAGGTCGTGACCTTCGGACTTAAAAAAAAAAAACCTGGTGTGCTTGCCCATGTGTGGGGCCTGTATCGGTTGGGTTGATGGGTCTTGGAGTGGGTGTGACTTGAGTACTGGTACTGGAATACAGGAGGAGAGTTATCAAGCTATGAATTGCGCACCATATACCCGAAACACCGACTCCATAACCCGGAGACGGCCCAATTGCCGGCGATATGAGGAGGAAAAGAACCAGTGCCTAAAAACCGCGTGTTCTGTGTCTGGGCGCGAATGGAGGAATGGTGGCAGTGTCCAATATGCAACAATACTATGACAGGGGGAGGACTGTTAGGTACTCAATTTCTCACCGAGAGACCCAGTAAAACAAGCTCAGTTGAAAAAGCCCCGTAAAGCCAGGCCAGTTTGTCTAGCCAGCCCAATTCCCCGACTTGTAATATTTGTAATAGAATAGTGTGAGTGCTGTTTGTGCGTGTAGAGACCAGAACTCGGGCGGTCAACCATCATCAGTTGCTAACCGGGGTTTGTTGGTGTGGTCCTCTTGAAGCACAAGAGTTCACTATCTGTCTTGTCTGTCTTTTTGTGCGTGAGACTGAACACTTGCGGGTTTGTCCGGAGGGCTATGGATCTTAGAAACCCGGTGTCTCACTTAAAACACAAAATTTCAAGGGGTGACAATTGAAACATAAGAAGGCCAGCAACACTTGTTGTGTTGTTGTGGTGTGATTCACTGGGAGACTGAAAACCTGTAGATTTGTCCGGAGGTCTACAGTGCTAGTAGACAGGCGGGTACCAAAACAACAAAATTGTACAGGGCTAAAAACACAAGGCACAACAAAAATAAAATAAAAATGTCTACAACACGTGGTGTTCCCAAGCGGTCAACCATCTAAGTAGTAACCACGCCCGACAATACTTGACTTCGGTGATCGGACGAGAACCGGTATTTTCAACGTGGTATGGCCGTAGACGATGACTGGTGCCGCTTTGTTGTTTATATACCTGATTAGAGGTGAAGGGGCAGAACGACTACTTGGACACTTCTCTCTGAGGTCCGCGCAATACTATAAAGGCATCGTGGGGATGCCAATAAAATGGTGGTCAAAAGTGGCCACAGAGAGAAGGAACACTCCTTAGCATAAAAGAATTCCATGGTGTCAGCATGTCAGTAAGGTACACACTGGTGACAACCTATTTATTTACTGAATGCACAAAAGATAAGGCGAGAGGCGATTGGTTGTCGGGAAGCAGTAAGCGCCCAACCCAATTCTAGTACTTTTGTGCACTGCACGAGGGCTATGCGTGATCGCCACTCCCAACGGACAGAAGGGAGCGGGTTAAACTCCGGATCTGGGCGTTTCGGAGGCAGAGGAAGTTTCTGAGAGTACAAATATTTTTGGAGATTCTTGGAGAATCCCTTCATAAATGAAAGTAGGTCGTGACCTTCGGACTTAAAAAAAAAAACAAAAAAAAAAACATGGGGTGCTTGCCCATGTGTGGGGCCTGTATAGGTTGGGTTGATGGGTCTTGGAGTGGGTGTGACTTGAGTACTGGTACTGGAATAATGGAGGAGAGTTATCAAGCTGTGAATTGCACACCATATACCCGAAACACCGACTCCATAACCCGGAGACGGCCCAATTGCCGGCGGAATGAGGAGGAAAAGAACCAGTGCCTAAAAACCGCGTGTTCTGTGTCTGGGCGCGACTGGAGGAATGGTGGCAGTGTCCAATATGCAACAATACTATGACAGGGGGAGGACTGTTAGGTACTCAATTTCTCACCGAGAGACCCAGTAAAACAAGCTCAGTTGAAAAAGCCCCGTAAAGCCAGGCCAGTTTGTCTAGCCAGCCCAATTCCCCGACTTGTAATATTTGTAATAGAATAGTGTGAGTGCTGTTTGTGCGTGTAGAGACCAGAACTCGGGCGGTCAACCATCATCAGTTGCTAACCGGGGTTTGTTGGTGTGGACCTCTTGATGCACAAGAGTTCGCTATCTGTCTTGTCTGTCTTTTTGTGCGTGAGACTGAACACTTGCGGGTTTGTCCGGAGGGATACGGTTCTTAGAAACCCAGGGTCTCACTTAAAACACAAAATTTCAAGGGGTGACAATTAAAACATAAGAAGGCCAGCAACACTTGTTGTGTTGTTGTGGCGGGTTTCACTGGGAGACTGAATACCTGTAGATTTGTCCGGAGGTCTACAGTGCTAGTAGACAGGCGGGTACCAAAACAACAAAATTGTACAGGGCTAAAAACACAAGGCACAACAAAAATAAAATAAAAATGTCTACAACACGTGGTGTTCCCAAGCGGTCAACCATCTAAGTAGTAACCACGCCCGACAATACTTGACTTCGGTGATCGGACGAGAACCGGTATTTTCAACGTGGTATGGCCGTAGACGATGACTGGTGCCGCTTTGTTGTTTATATACCTGATTAGGGGTGAAGGGGCTGAACGACTACTTGGACACTTCTCTCTGAGGTCCGCGCAATACTATAAATGCATCGTGGGGATGCCAATAAAATGGTGGTCAAAAGTGGCCACAGAGAGAAGGAACACTCCTTAGCATAAAAGCAGTCCATGGTGTCAGCATGTCAGTAAGGTACACACTGGTGACAACCTATTTATTTACTGAATGCACAAAAGATAAGGCGAGAGGCGATTGGTTGTCGGGAAGCAGTAAGCGCCCAACCCAATTCTAGTACTTTTGTGCACTGCACGAGGGCTATGCGTGATCGCCACTCCCAACGGACAGAAGGGAGCGGGTTAAACTCCGGATCTGGGCGTTTCGGAGGCAGGGGAAGTTTCTGAGAGTACAAATATTTTTGGAGATTCTTGGAGAATCCCTTCATAAATGAAAGTAGGTCGTGACCTTCGGACTTAAAAAAAAAAAAAAAAAAAAAAAAAACCTTGGGTGCTTGCCCATGTGTGGGGCCTGTATCGGCTGGGTTGATGGGTCTTGGAGTGGGTGTGACTTGAGTACTGGTACTGGAATACAGGAGGAGAGTTATCAAGCTGTGAATTGCACACCATATACCCGAAACACCGACTCCATAACCCGGAGACGGCCCAAATGCCGGCGGAATGAGGAGGAAAAGAACCAGTGCCTAAAAACCGCGTGTTCTGTGTCTGTGCGCGACTGGAGGAATGGTGGCAGTGTCCAATATGCAACAATACTATGACAGGGGGAGGACTGTTAGGTACTCAATTTCTCACCGAGAGACCCAGTAAAACAAGCTCAGTTGAAAAAGCCCCGTAAAGCCAGGCCAGTTTGTCTAGCCAGCCCAATTCCCCGACTTGTAATATTTGTAATAGAATAGTGTGAGTGCTGTTTGTGCGTGTAGAGACCAGAACTCGGGCGGTCAACCATCATCAGTTGCTAACCGGGGTTTGTTGGTGTGGACCTCTTGATGCACAAGAGTTCGCTATCCGTCTTGTCTGTCTTTTTGTGCGTGAGACTGAACACTTGCGGGTTTGTCCGGAGGGATACGGTTCTTAGAAACCCAGGGTCTCACTAAAAACACAACATTTCAAGGGGTGACAATTAAAACATAAGAAGGCCAGCAACACTTGTTGTGTTGTTGTGGCGGGTTTCACTGGGAGACTGAATACCTGTAGATTTGTCCGGAGGTCTACAGTGCTAGTAGACAGGCGGGTACCAAAACAACAAAATTTTACAGGTCTAAAAACACAAGGCACAACAAAAATAAAATAAAAATGTCTACAACACGTGGTGTTCCCAAGCGGTCACCCATCTAAGTAGTAACCACGCCCGACAATACTTGACTTCGGTGATCGGACGAGAACCGGTATTTTCAACGTGGTATGGCCGTAGACGATGACTGGTGCAGCTTTGTTGTTTATATACCTGATTAGGGGTGAAGGGGCTGAACGACTACTTGGACACTTCTCTCTGAGGTCCGCGCAATACTATAAAGGCATCGTGGGGATGCCAATAAAATGGTGGTCAAAAGTGGCCACAGAGAGAAGGAACACTCCTTCACATAAAAGCAGTCCATGGTGTCAGCATGTCAGTAAGGTACACACTGGTGACAACCTATTTATTTACTGAATGCACAAGAGATAAGGCGAGAGGCGATTGGTTGTCGGGAAGCAGTAAGCGCCCAACCCAATTCTAGTACTTTTGTGCACTGCACGAGGGCTATGCGTGATCGCCACTCCCAACGGACAGAAGGGAGCGCGTTAAACTCCGGATCTGGGCGTTTCGGAGGCAGGGGAAGATTCTGAGAGTACAAATATTTTTGGAGATTCTTGGAGAATCCCTTTATAAATGAAAGTAGGTCGTGACCTTCGGACTTAAAAAAAAAAAAACCTGGTGTGCTTGCCCATGTGTGGGGCCTGTATCGGTTGGGTTGATGGGTCTTGGAGTGGGTGTGACTTGAGTACTGGTACTGGAATACAGGAGGAGAGTTATCAAGCTATGAATTGCGCACCATATACCCGAAACACCGACTCCATAACCCGGAGACGGCCCAATTGCCGGCGATATGAGGAGGAAAAGAACCAGTGCCTAAAAACCGCGTGTTCTGTGTCTGGGCGCGAATGGAGGAATGGTGGCAGTGTCCAATATGCAACAATACTATGACAGGGGGAGGACTGTTAGGTACTCAATTTCTCACCGAGAGACCCAGTAAAACAAGCTCAGTTGAAAAAGCCCCGTAAAGCCAGGCCAGTTTGTCTAGCCAGCCCAATTCCCCGACTTGTAATATTTGTAATAGAATAGTGTGAGTGCTGTTTGTGCGTGTAGAGACCAGAACTCGGGCGGTCAACCATCATCAGTTGCTAACCGGGGTTTGTTGGTGTGGTCCTCTTGAAGCACAAGAGTTCACTATCTGTCTTGTCTGTCTTTTTGTGCGTGAGACTGAACACTTGCGGGTTTGTCCGGAGGGCTATGGATCTTAGAAACCCGGGGTCTCACTTAAAACACAAAATTTCAAGGGGTGACAATTGAAATATAAGAAGGCCAGCAACACTTGTTGTGTTGTTGTGGTGTGATTCACTGGGAGACTGAAAACCTGTAGATTTGTCCGGAGGTCTACAGTGCTAGTAGACAGGCGGGTACCAAAACAACAAAATTGTACAGGGCTAAAAACACAAGGCACAACAAAAATAAAATAAAAATGTCTACAACACGTGGTGTTCCCAAGCGGTCAACCATCTAAGTAGTAACCACGCCCGACAATACTTGACTTCGGTGATCGGACGAGAACCGGTATTTTCAACGTGGTATGGCCGTAGACGATGACTGGTGCCGCTTTGTTGTTTATATACCTGATTAGGGGTGAAGGGGCAGAACGACTACTTGGACACTTCTCTCTGAGGTCCGCGCAATACTATAAAGGCATCGTGGGGATGCCAATAAAATGGTGGTCAAAAGTGGCCACAGAGAGAAGGAACACTCCTTAGCATAAAAGAATTCCATGGTGTCAGCATGTCAGTAAGGTACACACTGGTGACAACCTATTTATTTACTGAATGCACAAAAGATAAGGCGAGAGGCGATTGGTTGTCGGGAAGCAGTAAGCGCCCAACCCAATTCTAGTACTTTTGTGCACTGCACGAGGGCTATGCGTGATCGCCACTCCCAACGGACAGAAGGGAGCGGGTTAAACTCCGGATCTGGGCGTTTCGGAGGCAGAGGAAGTTTCTGAGAGTACAAATATTTTTGGAGATTCTTGGAGAATCCCTTCATAAATGAAAGTAGGTCGTGACCTTCGGACTTAAAAAAAAAACAAAAAAAAAAACATGGGGTGCTTGCCCATGTGTGGGGCCTGTATAGGTTGGGTTGATGGGTCTTGGAGTGGGTGTGACTTGAGTACTGGTACTGGAATAATGGAGGAGAGTTATCAAGCTGTGAATTGCACACCATATACCCGAAACACCGACTCCATAACCCGGAGACGGCCCAATTGCCGGCGGAATGAGGAGGAAAAGAACCAGTGCCTAAAAACCGCGTGTTCTGTGTCTGGGCGCGACTGGAGGAATGGTGGCAGTGTCCAATATGCAACAATACTATGACAGGGGGAGGACTGTTAGGTACTCAATTTCTCACCGAGAGACCCAGTAAAACAAGCTCAGTTGAAAAAGCCCCGTAAAGCCAGGCCAGTTTGTCTAGCCAGCCCAATTCCCCGACTTGTAATATTTGTAATAGAATAGTGTGAGTGCTGTTTGTGCGTGTAGAGACCAGAACTCGGGCGGTCAACCATCATCAGTTGCTAACCGGGGTTTGTTGGTGTGGACCTCTTGATGCACAAGAGTTCGCTATCTGTCTTGTCTGTCTTTTTGTGCGTGAGACTGAACACTTGCGGGTTTGTCCGGAGGGATACGGTTCTTAGAAACCCAGGGTCTCACTTAAAACACAAAATTTCAAGGGGTGACAATTAAAACATAAGAAGGCCAGCAACACTTGTTGTGTTGTTGTGGCGGGTTTCACTGGGAGACTGAATACCTGTAGATTTGTCCGGAGGTCTACAGTGCTAGTAGACAGGCGGGTACCAAAACAACAAAATTGTACAGGGCTAAAAACACAAGGCACAACAAAAATAAAATAAAAATGTCTACAACACGTGGTGTTCCCAAGCGGTCAACCATCTAAGTAGTAACCACGCCCGACAATACTTGACTTCGGTGATCGGACGAGAACCGGTATTTTCAACGTGGTATGGCCGTAGACGATGACTGGTGCCGCTTTGTTGTTTATATACCTGATTAGGGGTGAAGGGGCTGAACGACTACTTGGACACTTCTCTCTGAGGTCCGCGCAATACTATAAATGCATCGTGGGGATGCCAATAAAATGGTGGTCAAAAGTGGCCACAGAGAGAAGGAACACTCCTTAGCATAAAAGCAGTCCATGGTGTCAGCATGTCAGTAAGGTACACACTGGTGACAACCTATTTATTTACTGAATGCACAAAAGATAAGGCGAGAGGCGATTGGTTGTCGGGAAGCAGTAAGCGCCCAACCCAATTCTAGTACTTTTTTGCACTGCACGAGGGCTATGCGTGATCGCCACTCCCAACGGACAGAAGGGAGCGGGTTAAACTCCGGATCTGGGCGTTTCGGAGGCAGGGGAAGTTTCTGAGAGTACAAATATTTTTGGAGATTCTTGGAGAATCCCTTCATAAATGAAAGTAGGTCGTGACCTTCGGACTTAAAAAAAAAAAAAAAAAAAAAAAACCTTGGGTGCTTGCCCATGTGTGGGGCCTGTATCGGCTGGGTTGATGGGTCTTGGAGTGGGTGTGACTTGAGTACTGGTACTGGAATACAGGAGGAGAGTTATCAAGCTGTGAATTGCACACCATATACCCGAAACACCGACTCCATAACCCGGAGACGGCCCAAATGCCGGCGGAATGAGGAGGAAAAGAACCAGTGCCTAAAAACCGCGTGTTCTGTGTCTGGGCGCGACTGGAGGAATGGTGGCAGTGTCCAATATGCAACAATACTATGACAGGGGGAGGACTGTTAGGTACTCAATTTCTCACCGAGAGACCCAGTAAAACAAGCTCAGTTGAAAAAGCCCCGTAAAGCCAGGCCAGTTTGTCTAGCCAGCCCAATTCCCCGACTTGTAATATTTGTAATAGAATAGTGTGAGTGCTGTTTGTGCGTGTAGAGACCAGAACTCGGGCGGTCAACCATCATCAGTTGCTAACCGGGGTTTGTTGGTGTGGACCTCTTGATGCACAAGAGTTCGCTATCCGTCTTGTCTGTCTTTTTGTGCGTGAGACTGAACACTTGCGGGTTTGTCCGGAGGGATACGGTTCTTAGAAACCCAGGGTCTCACTAAAAAGACAAAATTTCAAGGGGTGACAATTAAAACATAAGAAGGCCAGCAACACTTGTTGTGTTGTTGTGGCGGGTTTCACTGGGAGACTGAATACCTGTAGATTTGTCCGGAGGTCTACAGTGCTAGTAGACAGGCGGGTACCAAAACAACAAAATTTTACAGGTCTAAAAACACAAGGCACAACAAAAATAAAATAAAAATGTCTACAACACGTGGTGTTCCCAAGCGGTCACCCATCTAAGTAGTAACCACGCCCGACAATACTTGACTTCGGTGATCGGACGAGAACCGGTATTTTCAACGTGGTATGGCCGTAGACGATGACTGGTGCAGCTTTGTTGTTTATATACCTGATTAGGGGTGAAGGGGCTGAACGACTACTTGGACACTTCTCTCTGAGGTCCGCGCAATACTATAAAGGCATCGTGGGGATGCCAATAAAATGGTGGTCAAAAGTGGCCACAGAGAGAAGGAACACTCCTTCACATAAAAGCAGTCCATGGTGTCAGCATGTCAGTAAGGTACACACTGGTGACAACCTATTTATTTACTGAATGCACAAGAGATAAGGCGAGAGGCGATTGGTTGTCGGGAAGCAATAAGCGCCCAACCCAATTCTAGTACTTTTGTGCACTGCACGAGGGCTATGCGTGATCGCCACTCCCAACGGACAGAAGGGAGCGGGTTAAACTCCGGATCTGGGCGTTTCGGAGGCAGGGGAAGTTTCTGAGAGTACAAATATTTTTGGAGATTCTTGGAGAATCCCTTCATAAATGAAAGTAGGTCGTGACCTTCGGACTTAAAAAAAAAAAAAAAAAAAAAACATGGGGTGCTTGCCCATGTGTGGGGCCTGTATAGGTTGGGTTGATGGGTCTTGGGGTGGGTGTGACTTGAGTACTGGTACTGGAATACAGGAGGAGAGTTATCAAGCTGTGAATTGCACACCATATACCCGAAACACCGACTCCATAACCCGGAGACGGCCCAATTGCCGGCGGAATGAGGAGGAAAAGAACCAGTGCCTAAAAACCGCGTGTTCTGTGTCTGGGCGCGACTGGAGGAATGGTGGCAGTGTCCAATATGCAACAATACTATGACAGGGGGAGGACTGTTAGGTACTCAATTTCTCACCGAGAGACCCAGTAAAACAAGCTCAGTTGAAAAAGCCCCGTAAAGCCAGGCCAGTTTGTCTAGCCAGCCCAATTCCCCGACTTGTAATATTTGTAATAGAATAGTGTGAGTGCTGTTTGTGCGTGTAGAGACCAGAACTCGGGCGGTCAACCATCATCAGTTGCTAACCGGGGTTTGTTGGTGTGGACCTCTTGATGCACAAGAGTTCGCTATCTGTCTTGTCTGTCTTTTTGTGCGTGAGACTGAACACTTGCGGGTTTGTCCGGAGGGATACGGTTCTTAGAAACCCAGGGTCTCACTTAAAACACAAAATTTCAAGGGGTGACAATTAAAACATAAGAAGGCCAGCAACACTTGTTGTGTTGTTGTGGCGGGTTTCACTGGGAGACTGAATACCTGTAGATTTGTCCGGAGGTCTACAGTGCTAGTAGACAGGCGGGTACCAAAACAACAAAATTGTACAGGGCTAAAAACACAAGGCACAACAAAAATAAAATAAAAATGTCTACAACACGTGGTGTTCCCAAGCGGTCAACCATCTAAGTAGTAACCACGCCCGACAATACTTGACTTCGGTGATCGGACGAGAACCGGTATTTTCAACGTGGTATGGCCGTAGACGATGACTGGTGCCGCTTTGTTGTTTATATACCTGATTAGGGGTGAAGGGGCTGAACGACTACTTGGACACTTCTCTCTGAGGTCCGCGCAATACTATAAAGGCATCGTGGGGATGCCAATAAAATGGTGGTCAAAAGTGGCCACAGAGAGAAGGAACACTCCTTAGCATAAAAGCAGTCCATGGTGTCAGCATGTCAGTAAGGTACACACTGATGACAACCTATTTATTTACTGAATGCACAAAAGATAAGGCGAGAGGCGATTGGTTGTCGGGAAGCAGTAAGCGCCCAACCCAATTCTAGTACTTTTGTGCACTGCACGAGGGCTATGCGTGATCGCCACTCCCAACGGACAGAAGGGAGCGGGTTAAACTCCGGATCTGGGCGTTTCGGAGGCAGGGGAAGTTTCTGAGAGTACAAATATTTTTGGAGATTCTTGGAGAATCCCTTCATAAATGAAAGTAGGTCGTGACCTTCGGACTTAAAAAAAAAAAAAAAAAAAAACATGGGGTGCTTGCCCATGTGTGGGGCTTGTATCGGTTGGGTTGATGGGTCTTGGAGTGGGTGTGACTTGAGTACTGGTACTGGAATACAGGAGGAGAGTTATCAAGCTGTGAATTGCACACCATATACCCGAAACACCGACTCCATAACCCGGAGACGGCCCAATTGCCGGCGGAATGAGGAGGAAAAGAACCAGTGCCTAAAAACCGCGTGTTCTGTGTCTGGGCGCGACTGGAGGAATGGTGGCAGTGTCCAATATGCAACAATACTATGAAAGGGGGAGGACTGTTAGGTACTCAATTTCTCACCGAGAGACCCAGTAAAACAAGCTCAGTTGAAAAGGCCCCGTAAAGCCAGGCCAGTTTGTCTAGCCAGCCCAATTCCCCGACTTGTAATATTTGTAATAGAATAGTGTGAGTGCTGTTTGTGCGTGTAGAGACCAGAACTCGGGCGGTCAACCATCATCAGTTGCTAACCGGGGTTGTTGGTTTGGACCTCTTGATGCACAAGAGTTCGCTATCTGTCTTGTCTGTCTTTTTGTGCGTGAGACTGAACACTTGCGGTTTTGTCCGGAGGGATACGGTTCTTAGAAACCCAGGGTCTCACTTAAAACACAAAATTTCAAGGGGTGACAATTAAAACATAAGAAGGCCAGCAACACTTGTTGTGTTGTTGTGGCGGGTTTCACTGGGAGACTGAATACCTGTAGATTTGTCCGGAGGTCTACAGTGCTAGTAGACAGGCGGGTACCAAAACAACAAAATTGTACAGGGCTAAAAACACAAGGCACAACAAAAATAAAATAAAAATGTCTACAACACGTGGTGTTCCCAAGCGGTCAACCATCTAAGTAGTAACCACGCCCGACAATACTTGACTTCGGTGATCGGACGAGAACCGGTATTTTCAACGTGGTATGGCCGTAGACGATGACTGGTGCCGCTTTGTTGTTTATATACCTGATTAGGGGTGAAGGGGCAGAACGACTACTTGGACACTTCTCTCTGAGGTCCGCGCAATACTATAAAGGCATCGTGGGGATGCCAATAAAATGGTGGTCAAAAGTGGCCACAGAGAGAAGGAACACTCCTTAGCATAAAAGCAGTCCATGGTGTCAGCATGTCAGTAAGGTACACACTGGTGACAACCTATTTATTTACTGAATGCACAAAAGATAAGGCGAGAGGCGATTGGTTGTCGGGAAGCAGTAAGCGCCCAACCCAATTCTAGTACTTTTGTGCACTGCACGAGGGCTATGCGTGATCGCCACTCCCAACGGACAGAAGGGAGCGGGTTAAACTCCGGATCTGGGCGTTTCGGAGGCAGGGGAAGTTTCTGAGAGTACAAATATTTTTGGAGATTCTTGGAGAATCCCTTCATAAATGAAAGTACGTCGTGACCTTCGGACTTTAAAAAAAAAAAAAAAAAAAACCTGGGGTGTTTGCCCATGTGTGGGGCCTGTATCGGTTGGGTTGATGGGTCTTGGAGTGGGTGTGACTTGAGTACTGGTACTGGAATACAGGAGGAGAGTTATCAAGCTGTGAATTGCACACCATATACCCGAAACACCGACTCCATAAACCGGAGACGGCCCAATTGCCAGCGGAATGAGGAGGAAAAGAACCAGTGCCTAAAAACCGCGTGTTCTGTGTCTGGGCGCGACTGGAGGAATGGTGGCAGTGTCCAATATGCAACAATACTATGACAGGGGGAGGACTGTTAGGTACTCAATTTCTCACCGAGAGACCCAGTAAAACAAGCTCAGTTGAAAAAGCCCCGTAAAGCCAGGCCAGTTTGTCTAGCCAGCCCAATTCCCCGACTTGTAATATTTGTAATAGAATAGTGTGAGTGCTGTTTGTGCGTGTAGAGACCAGAACTCGGGCGGTCAACCATCATCAGTTGCTAACCGGGGTTTGTTGGTGTGGACCTCTTGATGCACAAGAGTTCGCTATCTGTCTTGTCTGTCTTTTTGTGCGTGAGACTGAACACTTGCGGGTTTGTCCGGAGGGATACGGTTCTTAGAAACCCAGGGTCTCACTTAAAACACAAAATTTCAAGGGGTGACAATTAAAACATAAGAAGGCCAGCAACACTTGTTGTGTTGTTGTGGCGGGTTTCACTGGGAGACTGAATACCTGTAGATTTGTCCGGAGGTCTACAGTGCTAGTAGACAGGCGGGTACCAAAACAACAAAATTGTACAGGGCTAAAAACACAAGGCACAACAAAAATAAAATAAAAATGTCTACAACACGTGGTGTTCCCAAGCGGTCAACCATCTAAGTAGTAACCACGCAAGACAATACTTGACTTCGGTGATCGGACGAGAACCGGTATTTTCAACGTGGTATGGCCGTAGACGATGACTGGTGCCGCTTTGTTGTTTATATACCTGATTAGGGGTGAAGGGGCTGAACGACTACTTGGACACTTCTCTCTGAGGTCCGCGCAATACTATAAAGGCATCGTGGGGATGCCAATAAAATGGTGGTCAAAAGTGGCCACAGAGAGAAGGAACACTCCTTAGCATAAAAGCAGTCCATGGTGTCAGCATGTCAGTAAGGTACACACTGGTGACAACCTATTTATTTACTGAATGCACAAAAGATAAGGCGAGAGGCGATTGGTTGTCGGGAAGCAGTAAGCGCCCAACCCAATTCTAGTACTTTTGTGCACTGCACGAGGGCTATGCGTGATCGCCACTCCCAACGGACAGAAGGGAGCGGGTTAAACTCCGGATCTGGGCGTTTCGGAGGCAGGGGAAGTTTCTGAGAGTACAAATATTTTTGGAGATTCTTGGAGAATCCCTTCATAAATGAAAGTAGGTCGTGACCTTCGGACTTTAAAAAAAAAAAAAACATGGGGTGCTTGCCCATGTGTGGGGCCTGTATCGGTTGGGTTGATGGGTCTTGGAGTGGGTGTGACTTGAGTACTGGTACTGGAATACAGGAGGAGAGTTATCAAGCTGTGAATTGCACACCATATACCCGAAACACCGACTCCATAACCCGGAGACGGCCCATATGCCGGCGGAATGAGGAGGAAAAGAACCAGTGCCTAAAAACCGCGTGTTCTGTGTCTGGGCGCGACTGGAGGAATGGTGGCAGTGTCCAATATGCAACAATACTATGACAGGGGGAGGACTGTTAGGTACTCAATTTCTCACCGAGAGACCCAGTAAAACAAGCTCAGTTGAAAAAGCCCCGTAAAGCCAGGCCAGTTTGTCTAGCCAGCCCAATTCCCCGACTTGTAATATTTGTAATAGAATAGTGTGAGTGCTGTTTGTGCGTGTAGAGACCAGAACTCGGGCGGTCAACCATCATCAGTTGCTAACCGGGGTTTGTTGGTGTGGACCTCTTGATGCACAAGAGTTCGCTATTTGTCTTGTCTGTCTTTTTGTGCGTGAGACTGAACACTGGCGGGTTTGTCCGGAGGGATACGGTTCTTAGAAACCCAGGGTCTCACTTAAAACACACAATTTCAAGGGGTGACAATTAAAACATAAGAAGGCCAGCAACACTTGTTGTGTTGTTGTGGCGGGTTTCACTGGGAGACTGAATACCTGTAGATTTGTCCGGAGGTCTACAGTGCTAGTAGACAGGCGGGTACCAAAACAACAAAATTGTACAGGGCTAAAAACACAAGGCACAACAAAAATAAAATAAAAATGTCTACAACACGTGGTGTTCCCAAGCGGTCAACCATCTAAGTAGTAACCACGCCCGACAATACTTGACTTCGGTGATCGGACGAGAACCGGTATTTTCAACGTGGTATGGCCGTAGACGATGACTGGTGCCGCTTTGTTGTTTATATACCTGATTAGGGGTGAAGGGGCAGAACGACTACTTGGACACTTCTCTCTGAGGTCCGCGCAATACTATAAAGGCATCGTGGGGATGCCAATAAAATGGTGGTCAAAAGTGGCCACAGAGAGAAGGAACACTCCTTAGCATAAAAGCAGTCCATGGTGTCAGCATGTCAGTAAGGTACACACTGGTGACAACCTATTTATTTACTGAATGCACAAAAGATAAGGCGAGAGGCGATTGGTTGTCGGGAAGCAGTAAGCGCCCAACCCAATTCTAGTACTTTTGTGCACTGCACGAGGGCTATGCGTGATCGCCACTCCCAACGGACAGAAGGGAGCGGGTTAAACTCCGGATCTGGGCGTTTCGGAGGCAGGGGAAGTTTCTGAGAGTACAAATATTTTTGGAGATTCTTGGAGAATCCCTTCATAAATGAAAGTAGGTCGTGACCTTCGGACTTAAAAAAAAAAAAAAAAAAAAAAAAAAAAACATGGGGTGCTTGCCCATGTGTGGGGCCTGTATCGGTTGGGTTGATGGGTCTTGGAGGGGGTGTGACTTGAGTACTGGTACTGGAATACAGGAGGAGAGTTATCAAGCTGTGAATTGCACACCATATACCCGAAACACCGACTCCATAACCCGGAGACGGCCCAATTGCCGGCGGAATGAGGAGGAAAAGAACCAGTGCCTAAAAACCGCGTGTTCTGTGTCTGGGCGCGACTGGAGGAATGGTGGCAGTGTCCAATACGCAACAATACTATGACAGAGGGAGGACTGTTAGGTACTCAATTTCTCACCGAGAGACCCAGTAAAACAAGCTCAGTTGAAAAAGCCCCGTAAAGCCAGGCCAGTTTGTCTAGCCAGCCCAATTCCCCGACTTGTAATATTTGTAATAGAATAGTGTGAGTGCTCTTTGTGCGTGTAGAGACCAGAACTCGGGCGGTCAACCATCATCAGATGCTAAACGGGGTTTGCTGGTGTGGTCCTCTTGATGCACATGAGTTCGCTATCTGTCTTGTCTGTCTTTTTGTGTGTGAGACTGAACACTTGCGGGTTTGACCGGAGGGCTATGGTTCATAGAAATCCAGAGTCTCACTTAAAACACAAAATTTCAAGGGGTGACAATTAAAACATAAGAAGGCCAGCAACACGTGTTGTGTTGTTGTGGGGGGTTTCACTGGAAGACTGAAAACCTGTAGATTTGTCCGGCGGTCTACAGTGCTAGTATACAGGCGGGTACCAAAACAACAAAATTGTACAGGGCTAAAAACACAAGACACAACAAAAATAAAATAAAAATGTCTACAACACGTGGTGTTCCCAAGCGGTCAACCATCTAAGTAGTAACCACGCCCGACGTTACTTGACTTCGGTGATCGGAAGCGAACCGGTATTTTCAACGTTGTATGGCCGTAGACGATGACTGGTGCCGCTTTGTTGTTTATATACCTGATTAGGGGAGAAGGGGCTGAACGACTGAGGTCAGCGCAATACTATAAAGGCATCGTGGGGATGCCAATAAAATGGTTATCAAAAGTGGCCACAGAGAGAAGGAACACTCCTTCACATAAAAGCAGTCCATGGTGTCAGCATGTCAGTAAGGTACACTGTCAACAACTTAACTGACAGGTCTCATTGGGTACTTCTCACACACCCATACAAGACAACTTGCAAATCGTGTGGGAGGCAAAATGTATGGTTCATTTTATTGCCGTTGGCTCGCTTACAAGCGGTAAACAGTCGCTAATGCAATACACAATATACAGCCACAGAATTATCTAACACAAACTGCTAACCCTATGCTAGTTCTATCTATTAGTGAACACAAAACTCCTAACGCTATTCTAAACGATGTGAACGCCTCAAGTCCAGTCTCCCGTCTGCATAACCTCTCTCCCGTGGTTACCCACCACGCGGGGTGACCTTCACCTTCGTGCGTGTTACCTCACATCGCACTCTGCTGGCAAACGTGGCCTGTTGAGTGTCTACTCAACTGTGCTATGGCTTCACGAGGTGTGGTACTATCGTGATTAGAGTGCTAACTCTCTGAACACCGCCTGCGTGTCTCATGAGGGAGTGGCTAACCCTCTCCTATTACTTCATATCCCCTGCCCTTGCCTCGGGCACCGTATCTCCTCCTGGTCTCTTCAGGGTTGACCGCTCTCCCTGGCGGAGGGGATGCGGTCGAGTCTTTGACACACACCCACCCCTCTTGTGTTGCGTCATCAACTTTCACTCATTGGTTGTGACGCAAGAGGTTCCTAAACAAAAAATTAGTGTCTCTAATTTTTGTCAAAGACTCTAGATAACCTGGCTTTGGGCATTCCAATAGACTATTAATAACTATTGTCACAATGTAGCAAAGCCTTACTTGGCTACTGGCAATCGCCACAAACTTGACTGGTTGGCGTGAGCCCCTTCTCACATGCTATATTATATTTATCAGAGGTATGTCTGAACCGGACCGTTGTCTTATAAGACCTGCCCTCACATAGTAAATTAACTTACTACCCATACAAAGTTGACTTTCTTAGGGTCAACACATGAATTACTTCATGTCCCCCATATAATATTTAACAACCATTCTACAAGAGTGTGTGCGACAGGCTTTACCTCCTCCGCTTCCGCGCGTAAGACTTTATTTCACTGTTAATTTAGTTCTTCGTTGTCTATTATGTCCCCTGGCCCCATAGTTATCTGTCTTTGATCTACAAATAGTGTATGCAATTTATATGTTTGTTTTTCTGTTTGTTTGTGTGTTTGGATGTAATAAATCTACTAATCTAATTTCTATCCTCTATTTATAAATTCTATGTGTATGTATGTTAGTTTTTTGAGTGTCATAATTTGGTTCAATGTGGCCACAAACAGGTGTATAACACTAATTCGTGACTACATTCACTTGTCATGAAACCCAAAATACTGTAATCTAAGTTCTAAACTATATTACAGACAACACATTCACACTAACACAATTTCACTAACGAAAACTTTACATTCTAACATACCATTCTAATTCTATAACTAAGTATTTAATGTGTTACCTAAATTTATTAAATTTGTTATGTTAATTATATGATATGATTATATTACTTCTTATTTTTTTCTAATCTAAGTGATGTAATCTAACTATTTAAATGCAATTGTTGTGATGTGAGTTATGTACCTTAATTAAATGGATTATGTGACCACAATTTATGTACTTTTCTAAATACTATGCTAAATAATGTTTTTAAATGCACAAAGGAATTATATGAGTGATGTTCTTAATCTAACTGGTGTAAATGCTGTATGTTACCTTATCTACTCTTTTTAATCTATTATGATGTCAAATGATGATACTAATAAATGGTAATATTTGAAAGATGGTATGGTTTCATTAAGATGGAATAAACTAACTACAATGAAACTAAGTGAAATATAACAATCTAAATGGTACTATTCATATCATAAATTTAATTTAACTTGTAATAAACTATTCTTATGTCTAAACTAATATTCTAATCTAATTTTAATGGGTTAATTACTGTACTAACTACATTATTAAAATAAATGAGAACTGTTATAGTTCCTAACTTACATCTAATTTATCACTATCTTAAAATATTATATTACATATCACAATAAGTTTATATACATAGTATTTGGTTTCCACAGGTTAGTAGTTGCCTTCATGTATGTGCACTGGTTGTATAGGCATAATATAACCACACACTTTGCCTGGGTATCTGAAATACATTACACAGTCATCTTAATGTTCTCTCGGTAGTGCACGTGTAGAGTTCGCTGGTGTTGTAGCTCTGTCTTTTCGTGTCTGTAATTAAGCACTGTTCTGACACTGTTTTCTGCGGTTCATATATATGATACACCGGAATGGAGCTTAGTTGGAAATGAGCTGTCCTAGTTCACACGGTGGTATCTAAGTATAGCAGCACAGTTCTTAATCTGATGTCCACGGACACATGATAGTTCATTGTTTTGGTACATGACTACACCAACAATGTGGATATGTATGTAAGCTATTTTACATCTTATATTATCAGATATTCATGTACCAACCATCACTCTACATTTACTGTTGGATTTCAGGTATTTTTACCCCAGATGGTAAAACTAGTGACCACCTGAATATCCGGTCATTTTGATGCACACCACTATGTATGACCGTGATCAGGGAGTTGTCGGTCTGGACAATGCAGTGAACATCCGTCAGAACTCGATGGAGCCTTCTCACCGTATAGATGAAGCCTAGGGCTGCAACTGTGATATGGAATCCTTGGACTCAGCATGTGTGATCTTACTGCTCACGCAGCAAAGCGGATGGAAGATGCCCTCAAAAAAAATTGGCCTAGTACTGCAGTGATGGAGATTCTGCTGGCATATGACCTAAGATAATAAATGAGCCTAGGATTAGGCAAGCGGAGGGATTGGAATATTTACAAAAAAGGATCTTCAATTTTGACAATGCAGGAATTAATAATGCATCTTTCACATTTCATTTCCAGAAGATTTTAAGACATTGGAAAATATATTTGTAATTTCTGAGTAATTTACTAATCCCAAAAGGTTTCTGACCTGTTTCTTTCTGTTAGACATGGTCAGATTCATAATTTTGGTACTACTTTTCAGGTCAGTCTACAGTTGGACTTGAGAAATGACATGACCCAAAAATGAATTTATTTTAGGCATAATTTGACTTTGCTGGTTTGACAGTGAGACCGAAGCGTCGCACTCTGTCAAAGGCATGTCTCAGTTTCAGTAGGTGTATTGTCCAGTCATCAGTATTCTGATTTATTCATGTGTATTCTATAAGTTCACTACATGTATGCCCCTCGTCGGATTTGCCAGTCTCACTAACTAGTGTAGTTGCGTTGTGTATGTCTGTTGTCTGATCACTTGGTGTTGGTGCAATCTGTTCGTCTGTCACTACCTCTGTCTCTTGTCTTGAAAAGTGAGGTTTCCGCATGTTGACATGGAATATCTCTAAGTGTCTGTTTATCGATATTTCATAGTCAACATGTACCATGGTTATGTGCTACTTTGAATGGTCCTTGCCATTTCGTTTGTATGGAAGTAGCCTAAATCTGTCTTGATCAAGTTCCAGATTACTTGTTTTCGCACATTTGTTTGTGTGCTTGTGGTAGAACTGACCCTTCCTCTATCAAATGGCTTGGGTGCCAGTGTAGAGGGTTGTATTTCAGCTGTAGGATGTTTACCCTTCAACTTTTGTATCAATTGATGACAGCCATTACCAGCAAATAGATCATGACAAAATAATTTGTTATTGAAAAAACTTGGCCTGGCATTGCTGTATGCACGATGACCCGCACGTGGTGTTTTGTGTGCATTGTTTAGCACACCTAACTGATGTTGTTCAAGTAACACCTGTTCATGGTTACCAGTAATATGACATGTAGTTGAAATGCCATTATTACGTCTAACGAACCAAGATGCATTCTTGGTCATTTTGGCTTTGCCTTTTGACAATTTTAAGTATGGAGACACATTAAAATCAGATTTCTGCTGGTGTATAAGTTTTTGTGTGTTTTTGTCATCTGTGCTGGTTGGAAAAAGCATTAGTAGTGTCTCATTTTGCAATGGGTCATGATGTTTTGAAGTGTCAACTCTGGTTGTTGCCTTAGCTGCATTTAATTTCTCCCATGCAACTATTTCTTCACTAGTACATTGTTTAAGTTGAGGTAAGCACCCCAAAATTAAATCTGTACAAGGGTTGTTAAGTATTGCACAAGTAAAGGTACCGGAAAGAAAAGGAGAATCAATACGGGCTTTTGCCAAAGGGTAAATTTCAACGTTACCCGAAAAGGTTCGGCATTTCACAGTGTCACCTGTGTAATCACCCGGACTCACTAGTTCTTTTCGAAGACCAATAAGGGTGCTGCCGCTATCCAGCAAACATTGGCATGGTACATCATTGACCATTGCATTGTGGAACACTAACTTGCCTCTGGAGGCTAATGCTGCATTCACACTCTCAGATGAGCATGGTACTGTATGTCCACATTCCAGTATTCCGTCTGCATGGAATTGGTGACATCGTTCACAGCCGTCAAAGCTTAACATATCGTTAGCAGCACACACATCCTCTGCTTGGTTAGTTGGTAAGTCACTTTCAATCTCACACTCATTCTCACTACCACTATCTGAAGAGGTGTCAATCAACATAGCGTTGTTAGCTTTCAAACGTTGGCGGCCAAGGCACTTATTAGAATAATGGCCATAAGAGGAACAAAAAAAACATTTGATTGCACGCCTGTATGCAGACCGTTTGCTTTGCTGCTTCTTGATCACATTTTCAAGATGCGCCGGATAATTCGGCGATTTGTCGCACATAGCATAAGTGTCGTGCATTAGTTGACAGTACATGCATATGGAAACTTTTCTGTCTTTCTTATCATACTTCTGAAAAGGTTTTCTGTTACCCTGATAGTTTTTTGATTGGTCTTTGACAAAGGAAACTATCTCAGAGTCACTTGAGGTCTTAAAAATCTTTCTGTTAGAAGAAAAATATGCTGAGCCTTTTTTTTCGAACTGCTCGATGTTTTCAATGTCTGACTGCTGCAAAAACTTAGCAAAAGGAGAAGGTATAGTAGATATACACTTGTCCATAGCTATTAGGTTTTTTAATCTATCAAAGTCTTTTCCTATGTTAGCTGCTTTAAGCCACCTGTTTAGTACACTCTGCACATTTGAAAAATAATGTATAAAAGTTTCACTAGGTTTAGGTTTTAAATTTGAGAACTGAACCTGATACCCAGGGGCATCAAGTAAAAAGTGCTGCATAATCCTATCATGGATGTATTGATAGCTAGATCTAAGTTCAATAGGAATAGACTCTATTACTTTAAGGGGCTCACCACTTAGATTCTTCATGTAAATCGGAGCCCACATATCTAAAGGAACTTGGTGATATTTAAATTGATACTCTACATTCTCTGTCCAGGCAGATATGGAGTCCTCTTTACAATATGGTTTGATAATATTTTTGTATTTGTTGAACTTATTTTCCTCTTGTTGACTTCTTAGTTTAGTGGCAGAGATCTCTGCGTGTGAGTCTACATCCATGCTTTTCATCTTTAATTGTGTCTCTGATTCTACCTGAATTTGTTTTTCTTTAACTCTTGCCATTTCATCTATCTCTTTTTGCTTTAGATCTAATTCCTTTTGTTTTAATTCTTTCTCTTGATCTAATTGTTTTTGTTTCATCTCCTTATCATGTTCTCTTTCTCGTGCGCGTTCGTCCCTCTCCGCATTCTCTTTTCGTGTTTGTTCCTCTTTTGTTTCTTTAAATTTCTGATCAGCATATTGTTGTAGTTCTTTTCCTGTTAATTCCAGTTCTTTGCCTGCTTTTATGAAATCTGATAAAGTTGCCATCTTACTTTAGTACTTGGCTAACAGTGATAGGCAATGATGACTTTAATCAGTTATTTATCTTTGATATGTTATGTTTGTTCTTATCTGATCACTATCAGTTGTGCTTTCTGTTTATACCCTGCCCAGATTTATCTTGCAGAAAAACAGAGTATACAAATATGTCAACGCGTTACAAGCTGAACAAGAGATGCACTATTAATCAAATTGCATGACAAAATATATAAGTGTACTCAGCTTAATGTGGGAACGAAGCTCCTTTGACACAGGTCACCTTGTTTGGTACACTGGGGTGGCGACACGTTTCGTACGTAGCACACGGTATTTGGCCCACAGGTGTATGTGCACAGCTGTTGTTTGCCCTCTGATATATAGGGCAGCAGTAAACACGCCTACTAAACGATATGATTTACTCGACAACTAAGGACAATGACTTAGACAATGACAGACTTACGAACACCTAGAATATGTATTAATTAATTTTAATGTCAATGTCCTGTCTTTGTTTTAAACAATAATTGCCTTTCGTTACTAACCTAGTTAATTTCTGTAAACGTTGTGCAGCTAAGTATCAGATGCTTAGCCCGAAAATAGTTCCATCGTGACGATAAGTAAAGAGAAAATAGACCCAAAAATGAATAAATGCTTGTAAAGAAATCAAAATAACATAATAATGTGTCAACAAATAAATATATTCATTTAGTAACTTAAATAAGTAAATAATAAACAATATACAGCACAGATTCAGGCGGGCCGCCGCTAAGCGATGTTGTAAACACTCGACTGCTTTATGCTAATGACGCAGAACAACTGTCTGTCAATCACTCTACGTCATCGCGCAGCGCTATTTTTAGATCTCAAAAATCAATATTGTCGGCTGCCTGTGTATTCCTGCGCCGTGAATCATGTTTGGTGCTTATTCAAGAATAAATTGGTAAATATATGAATAAATATAAGAAAATAAGAATATTAATACTTACAGCTTCGAAGAATACATGATTTCATTCAATAAATATATCATAAACACAATTAAACACTATTTTGTCACGATAGGCATATTTCTAGCTCGCAAATTCTCCTGTCTGCACAAATTATCGTTACTACAAAAATTAATCCCTAGTCTGGAGCCCGTGGATGAGTGGATTAGCTTGAACTTTTCGTTCAAGCTTCACTTCTTGACACCACAATTACCCTTTTACTGTGGGTATTAGCTTGGCGCTTTCGTCCAAGCACCACTTTCTGACACCACAATTACCCTGGCCTGTCAACAACTTAACTGACAGGTCTCATTGGGTACTTCTCACACACCCATACAAGACAACTTGCAAGTCGTGTGGGAGGCAAAATGTATGGTTCATTTTATTGCCGTTGGCTCGCTTACAAGCGGTAAACAGTCGCTAATGCAATACACAATATACAGCCACAGAATTATCTAACACAAACTGCTAACCCTATGCTAGTTCTATCTATTAGTGAACACAAAACTCCTAACGCTATTCTAAACGATGTGAACGCCTCAAGTCCAGTCTCCCGTCTGCATAACCTCTCTCCCGTGGTTACCCACCACGCGGGGTGACCTTCACCTTCGTGCGTGTTACCTCACATCGCACTCTGCTGGCAAACGTGGCCTGTTGAGTGTCTACTCAACTGTGCTATGGCTTCACGAGGTGTGGTACTATCGTGATTAGAGTGCTAACTCTCTGAACACCGCCTGCGTGTCTCATGAGGGAGTGGCTAACCCTCTCCTATTACTTCATATCCCCTGCCCTTGCCTCGGGCACCGTATCTCCTCCTGGTCTCTTCAGGGTTGACCGCTCTCCCTGGCGGAGGGTGACAACCTACTTATTTCCTGAATGCACAAGAGATAAGGCGAGAGGCGATTGGTTGTCGGGAAGCAGTAAGCGCCCAACCCAATTCTAGTAGTGTTGTGCACTGCACGAGGGCTATGCGTGATCGCCATTCCCAACGGACAGAAGGGAGCGTGTTAAACTCCGGATCTGGGCGTTTCGGAGGCAGGGGAAGTTTCTGAGAGTACAAATATTTTTGGAGAATCTTGGAGAATCCCTTTATAAATGAAAGTAGGTCGTGACCTTCGGACTTAAAAAAAAAAAAAAAAAAAGCTGGGGTGATTTCCCATGTGTGGGGCCTGTATCGGTTGGGTTGATGGGTCTTGGAGTGGGTGTGACTTGAGTACTGGTTCTGGAATACAGGAGGAGAGTTATCAAGCTGTGAATTGCGCACCATATACCCGAAACACCGACTCCATAACCCGGAGACGGCCCAATTGCCGGCGGAATGAGGAGGAAAAGAACCAGTGCCTAACAACCGCGTGTTCTGTGTCTGGGCGCGACTGGAGGAATGGTGGCAGTGTCCAGTATGCAACAAAAGTATGACAGGGGAGGACTGTTAGGTACTCAATTTCTCACCGAGAGACCCAGTAAAACAAGCTCAGTTAAAAAAGCCCCGTAAAGCCAGGCCTGTTTGTCTAGCCAGCCCAATTCCCCGACTTGTAATATTTGTAATAGAATAGTGTGAGTGCTGTTTGTGCGTGTAGAGACAAGAACTCGGGCGGTCAACCATCATCAGATGATAACCGGGGTTTGTTGGTGTGGACCTCTTCATGCACAAGAGTTCGCTATCTGTCTTGTCTGTCTTTTTGTGCGTGAAACTGAACACTTGCGGGTTTGTCCGGAGGGCTACGGTTCTTAGACACCCAGGGTCTCACTTAAAACACAAAATTTCAAGGGGTGACAATTAAAACATAAGAAGGCCAGCAACACGTGTTGTGTTGTTGTGGCGGGTTTCACTGGGAGACTGAAAACCTGTAGATTTGTGCGGAGGTCTACATTGCTAGTAGACAGGCGGGTACCAAAATAACAAAATTGTACAGGGCTAAAAACACAAGACACAACAAAAATAAAATCAAAATGTCTACAACACGTGGTCTACCATCTAAGTAGTAACCGTGCCCGACGTTACTTGACTTCGGTGATCGGACGAGAACCGGTATTTTCAACGTGGTATGGCCGTAGACGATGACTGGTGCCGCTTTGTTGTTTATATACCTGATTAAGGGAGAAGGGGCTGAACGACTACTTGGACACTTCTCTCTGAGGTCCGCGCAATACTATAAAGGCATCGTGGGGATGCCAATAAAATGGTAGTCAAAAGTGGCCACAGAGAGAAGGAACACTCCTTTACATAAAAGCAGTCCATGGTGTCAGCATGTCAGTAAGGTACACACTGGTGACAACCTATTTATGTACTGAATGCACAAGAGATAAGGCGAGAGGCGATTGGTTGTCGGGAAGCAGTAAGCGCCCAACCCAATTCTAGTACTTTTGTGCACTGCACGAGGGCTATGTGTGATCGCCACTCCCAACGGACAGAAGGGAGCGGGTTAAACTCTGGATCTGGGCGTTTCGGAGGCAGGGGAAGTTTCTGAGAGTACAAATATTTTTGGAGATTCTTGGAGAATCCCTTCATAAATGAAAGTAGGTCGTGACCTTCGGACTTGAAAAAAAAAAACCTTTGGTGCTTTCCCATGTGTGGGGCCTGTATCGGTTGGGTTGATGGGTCTTGGAGTGGGTATGACTTGAGTACTGGTACTGGAATACAGGAGGAGAGTTATCAAGCTGTGAATTGCGCACCATATACCCGAAACACCGACTCCATAACCCTGAGACGGCCCAAATGCAAGCGGAATGAGTAGGAAAAGAACCAGTGCCTAAAAACCGCGTGTTCTGTGTGTGGGCGCAACTGGAGGAATGGTGGCAGTGTCCAGTATGTAACAAAAGTATGACAGGGGGAGGACTGTTAGGTACTCAATTTCTCACCGAGAGACCCAGTAAAGCAAGCTCAGTTGAAAAAGTCCCGTAAAGCCAGGCCAGTTTGTCTAGCCAGCCCAATTCCCCGACTTGTAATATTTGTAATAGAATAGTGTGAGTGCTGTTTGTGCGTGTAGAGACCAGAACTCGGGCGGTCAACCATCATCAGATGCTAAACGGGGTTTGTTGGTGTGGTCCTCTTGATGCACATGAGTTCGCTATCTGTCTTGTCTGTCTTTTTGTGTGTGAAACTGAACACTTGCGGGTTTGTCCGGAGGGCTATGGTTCTTAGAAATCCAGAGTCTCACTTAAAACACAACATTTCAAGGGGTGACAATTAAAACATAAGAAGGCCAGCAACACGTGTTGTGTTGTTGTGGCGGGTTTCACTGGGAGACTGAAAACCTGTAGATTTGTCCGGAGGTCTACAGTGCTAGTAGACAGGCGGGTACCAAAATAACAAAATTGTACAGGGCTAAAAACACAAGACACAACAAAAATAAAATAAAAATGTCTACAACACGTGGTGTTCCCAAGCGGTCAACCATCTAAGTAGTAACCACGCCCGACGTTACTTGACTTCGGTGATCGGACGAGAACCGGTATTTTCAACGTGGTATGGCCGTAGACGATGACTGGTGCCGCTTTGTTTTTATATAACTGCTTAGGGGAGAAGGGGCTGAACGACTACTAGGACACTTCTCTCTGAGGTCCGCGCAATACTATAACGGCATCGTGGGGATGCCAATAAAATGGTGGTCAAAAGTGGCCACAGAGAGAAGGAACACTCCTTCACATAAAAGCAGTCCATGGTGTCAGCATGTCAGTAAGGTACACACTGGTGACAACCTATTTATTTACTGAATGCACAAGAGATAAGGCGAGAGGCGATTGGTTGTCGGGAAGCAGTAAGCGCCCAACCCAATTCTAGTAGTGTTGTGCACTGCACGAGGGCTATGCGTGATCGCCACTCCTAGCGGACAGAAGGGAGAGGGTTAAACTCCGGATCTGGGCGTTTCGGAGGCAGGGGAAGTTTCTGAGAGTACAAATGTTTTTGGAGATTCTTGGAGAATTTCTTTATAAATGAAAGTAGGTCGTGACCTTCGGAATTAAAAAAAAAAAAAAAAAGCTGGTGTGATTGCCCATGTGTGGGGCCTGTATCGGTTGGGTTGATGGGTCTTGGAGTGGGTGTGACTTGAGTACTGGTACTGGAATACAGGAGGAGAGTTATCAAGCTGTGAATTGCGCACCATATACCCGAAACACCGACTCCATAACCCGGAGACGGCCCAATTGCCGGCGGAATGAGGAGGAAAAGAACCAGTGCCTAAAAACCGCGTGTTCTGTGTGTGGGCGCGACTGGAGGAATGGTGGCAGTGTCCAGTATGTAACAAAAGTATGACAGGGGGAGGACTGTTAGGTACTCAATTTCTCACCGAGAGACCCAGTAAAGCAAGCTCAGTTGAAAAAGTCCCGTAAAGCCAGGCCATTTTGTCTAGCCAGCCCAATTCCCCGACTTGTAATATTTGTAATAGAATAGTGTGAGTGCTGTTTGTGCGTGTATAGACCAGAACTCGGGCGGTCAACCATCATCAGATGCTAAACGGGGTTTGTTGGTGTGGTCCTCTTGATGCACATGAGTTCGCTATCTGTCTTGTCTGTCTTTTTGTGTGTGAGACTGAACACTTGCGGGTTTGTCCGGAGGGCTATGGTTCTTAGAAATCCAGAGTCTCACTTAAAACACAAAATTTCAAGGTGTGACAATTAAAACATAAGAAGGCCAGCAACACGTGTTGTGTTGTTGTGGCGGGTTTCACTGGGAGACTGAAAACCTGTAGATTTGTCCGGAGGTCTACAGTGCTAGTAGACAGGCGGGTACCAAAATAACAAAATTGTACAGGGCTAAAAACACAAGACACAACAAAAATAAAATAAAAATGTCTACAACACGTGGTGTTCCCAAGCGGTCAACCATCTAAGTAGTAACCGTGCACGACGTTACTTGACTTCTGTGATCGGACGAGAACCGGTATTTTCAACGTGGTATGACCGTAGACGATGACTGGTGCCGCTTTGTTGTTTATATACCTGATTAGGGGAGAAGGGGCTGAACGACTACTTGGACACTTCTCTCTGAGGTCCGCGCAATACTATAAAGGCATCGTGGGGATGCCAATAAAATGGTGGTCAAAAGTGGCCACAGAGAGAAGGAACACTCCTTCACATAAAAGCAATCCATGGTGTCAGCATGTCAGTAAGGTACACACTGGTGACAACCTATTTTATTGAATGCCCAAGAGATAAGGCGAGAGGCGATTGGTTGTCGGGAAGCAGTAAGCGCCCAACCCAATTCTAGTACTGTTGTGCAATGCACGAGGGCTATGCGTAATCGTCACTCCCAACGGACAGAAGGGAGCACGTTAAACTCCGGATCTGGGCTTTTCGGAGGCAGAGGAAGCTTCTGAGAGTACAAATATTTTTTGAGATTCTTGGAGAATCCCTTTATAAATGAAAGTAGGTCGTGACCCTCGGACTTAAAAAAAAAAAAAAAAAAAAAAAAACAAACAAAAATAAAACCTGGTGTGCTTGCCCATGTGTGGGGCCTGTATCGGTTGGCTTGATGGGTCTTGGAGTGGGTGTGACTTGAGTACTGGTACTGAAATACAGGAGGAGAGTTATCAAGCTGTGAATTGCGCACCATATACCCGACACACCGACTCCATAACCCGGAGACGGCTCAATTGCCGGCGGAATGAGGAGGAAAAGAACCAGTTCCTAAAACCGCGTGTTCTGTGTCTGGGCACGACTGGAGGAATGGTGGCAGTGTCCAGTATGCAACAAAAGTATGACAGGGGGAGGACTGTTAGGTACTCAATTTCTCACCGAGAGACCCAGTAAAACAAGCTCAGTTGAAAAAGCCCCGTAAAGCCAGGCCAGTTTGTCTAGCCAGCCCAATTCCCCGACTTGTAATATTTGTAATAGAATAGTGTGAATGCTGTTTGTGCGTGTAGAGACCAGAACTCGGACGGTCAACCATCATCAGATGCTAATCGGGATTTGTTGGTGTGGTCCTCTTGATGCACAAGAGTTCGCTATCTGTCTTGTCTGTCTTTTTGTGCGTGAGACTGAACACTTGCGGGTATGTCCGGAGGGCTACGGTTCTTAGAAACCCAGAATCTCACTTACAACACAAAATTTCAAGGGGTGACAATTAAAACATAAGAAGGCCAGCAACACGTGTTGTGTTGTTGTGGCGGGTTTCACTGGGAGACTGAAAACCTGTAGATTTGTCCGGAGGTCTACAGTGCTAGTAGACAGGCGGGTACCAAAACAACAAAATTGTACAGGGCTAAAAACACAAGACAACAGAAATTTTAAAAAAATATGTCTACAACACGTGGTGTTCCCAAGCGGTCAACCATCTAAGTAGTAACCTCGCCCGACGTTACTTGACTTCGGTGATCGGACGATAACCGGTATTTTCAACGTGGTATGGCCGTAGACGATGACTGGTGCCGATTTGTTGTTTATATACCTAATTAGGGGAGAAGGGGCTGAACGACTACTTGGACACTTCTCTCTGAGGTCCGCGCAATACTATGAAGGCATCGTGGGGATGCCAATAAAATGGTGGTCAAAAGTGGCCACAGAGAGAAAGAACACTCTTTCACATAAAAGCAATCCATGGTGTCAGCATGTCAGTAAGGTACACACTGGTGACAACCTATTTATTTACTGAATGCACAAGAGATAAGGCGAGAGGCGCTTGGTTGTCGGGAAGCAGTAAGCGCCCAACCCAATTCTAGTACTGTTGTGCACTGCACGAGGGCTATGCGTGATCGCCACTCCCAACATACAGAAGGGAGCGCGTTAAACTCCGGATTTGGGCGTTTCGGAGGCAGGGGAAATTTCTGAGAGTACAAATATTATTGGAGAATCTTGGATAATCCCTTTATAAATTAAAGTAGGTCGTGACCTTCGGACTTAAAAAAAAAACAAAATAAAAACAAACAAAAAGCTGGGGTGATTGCCCATGTGTGGGGCCTGTATCGGTTGGGTTGATGGGTCTTGGAGTGGGTGTGACTTGAGTACTGGTACTGGAATACAGGAGGAGAGTTATCAAGCTGTGAATTGCGCACCATATACCCAAAACACCGACTCCATAACCCGGAGACGGCCCAATTGCCGGCGGAATGAGGAGGAAAAGAACCAGTGCCTAAAAACCGCGTGTTCTGTGTCTGGGCGCGACTGGAGGAATGGTGGCAGTGTCCAGTATGCAACAAAAGTATGACAGTGGGGGGGGGGGACTGTTAGGTACTCAATTTATTACCGAGAGACCCAGTAAAACAAGCTCAGTTGAAAAGCCCCGTAAAGCCAGGCCAGTTTGTCTAGCCAGCCCAATTCCCCGACTTGTAATATTTGTAATAGAATAGTGTGAGTGCTGTTTGTGCGTGTAGAGACCAGAACTCGGGCGGTCAACCATTATCAGATGCTAACCGGGGTTTGTTGGTGTGGACCTCTTCATGCACAAGAGTTCGCAATCTGTCTTGTCTGTCTTTTTGTGCGTGAGACTGAACACTTGCGGGTTTGTCCGGAGGGCTACGGTTCTTAGAAACCCAGGGTCTCACTTAAAACACAAAATTTCAAGGGGTGACAATTAAAACATAAGAAGGCCAGCAACACGTGTTGTGTTATTGTGGTGGGTTTCACTGGGAGACTAAAAACCTGTAGATTTGTCCGGAGGTCTACAGTGCTAGTAGACAGGCGGGTACCAAAACAACAAAATTGTACAGGGCTAAAAAAAAAAGGCACAACAAAAATAAAATAAAAATGTCTACAACACGTGGTCTACTCGGGCGGTCACCCATCTAAGTAGTAACCACGCCCGACGTTACTTGACTTCGGTGATCGGACGAGAACCGGTATTTTCAACGTGGTATGGCCGTAGAAGATGACTGGTGCCGCTTTGTTTTTATATACCTGATTAGCGGAGAAGGGGCTGAACGACTACTTGGACACTTCTCTGAGGTCCGCGCAATACTATAAAGGCATCGTGGGGATGCCAATAAAATGGTGGTCAAAAGTGGCCACAGAGAGAAGGAACACTCCTTCACATAAAAGCAATCCATGGTGTCAGCATGTCAGTAAGGTACACACTGGTGACAACCTATTTATTTACTGAATGCACAAGAGATAAGGCGAGAGGCGATTGGTTGTCGGGAAGCAGTAAGCGCCCAACCCAATTCTAGTACTGTTGTGCACTGCACGAGGGCTATGCGTGATCGCCACTCCCAACAAACAGAAGGGAGCGCGTTAAACTCCGGATCTCGGCGTTTCGGAGGCAGGGGAAGTTTCTGAGAGTACAAATATTTTTGGAGAATCTTGGAGAATCCCTTTATAAATGAAAGTAGGTCGTGACCTTCGGACTTTAAAAAAAAAAAAAAAACAACAAACAAAAATAAAACCTGGGGTGCTTGCCCATGTGTGGGGCCTGTATCGGTTGGGTTGATGGGTCTTGGAGTGGGTATGACTTGAGTACTGGTACTGGAATACAGGAGGAGAGTTATCAAGCTGTGAATTGCACACCATATACCCGAAACACCGACTCCATAACCCGGAGACGGTTCAATTGCCGGTGGAATGAGAAGGAAAAGAACCAGTGCCTAAAAACCGCGTGTTCTGTGTCTGGACGCGACTGGAGGAATGGTGGCAGTGTCCATTATGCAACAATACTATGACAGGGGGAGGACTGTTAGGTACTCAATTTCTCACCGAGAGACCCAATAAAACAAGCTCAGTTGAAAAAGCCCCGTAAAGCCAGGCCAGTTTGTCTAGCCAGCCCAATTCCCCGACTTGTAATATTTGTAATAGAATAGTGTGAGTGCTGTCTGTGCGTGTAGAGACCAGAACTCGGGCGGTCAACCATCATCAGATGCTAACCGGGGTTTGTTGGTGTGGACCTCTTTTTGCACAAGAGTTCGCTATCTGTCTTGTCTGTCTTTTTGTGCGTGAGTCTGAACACTTGCGGCTTTGTCCAGAGGGATACGGTTCTTAGAAACCCAGGGTCTCACTTAAAACACAAAATTTCAATAGGTGACAATTAAATCATAAGAAGGCCAGCAACACGTGTTGTGTTGTTGTGGCGGATTTCACTGGGAGACTGAAAACCTGTAGATTTGTCCGGAGGTCTACAGTGATCGTAAACAGGCGGGTACCAAAACAACAAAATTGTACAGGGCTAAAAACACAAGACACAACAAAAATAAAATAAAAATGTCTACAACACGTGGTGTTCCCAAGCGGTCACCCATCTAAGTAGTACCCACGCCCGACGTTACTTGACTTCGGTGATCTGACGAGAACCGGTATTTTCAACGTGGTATGGCCGTAGACGATGACTGGTGCCGCTTTGTTGTTTATATACCTGATTAGGGGAGAAGGGGCTGAACGACTACTTGGACACTTCTCTCTGAGGTCCGCGCAATACTATAAAGGCATCGTGGGGATGCCAATAAAATGGTTGTCAAAAGTGGCCACAGAGAGAAGGAACAATCCTTCACATAAAAGCAATCCATGGTGTCAGCATGTCAGTAAGGTGCACACTGGTGACAACCTATTTATTTACCGAATGAAAAAGAGATAAGGCGAGAGGCGATTGGTTGTCGGGAAGCAGTAAGCGCCCAACCCAATTCTAGTACTTTTGTGCACTGCACGAAAGCTATGTGTGATCGCCACTCCCAACGGACAGAAGGGAGCGGGTTAAACTCTGGATCTGGGCGTTTCGGAGGCAGGGGAAGTTTCTGAGAGTACAAATATTTTTGGAGATTTTTGGAGAATCCCTTCATAAATGAAAGTAGGTCGTGACCTTCGGACTTTTTAAAAAAAAACCTGGGGTGCTTGCCCATGTGTGGGGCCTGTATCGGTTGGGTTGATGGGTCTTGGAGTGGGTATGACTTGAGTACTGGTACTGGAATACAGGAGGAGAGTTATCAAGCTGTGAAATGCACACCATATACCCGAAACACCGACTCCATAACCCGGAGACGGTCCAATTGCCGGTGGAATGAGGAGGAAAAGAACCAGTGCCTAAAAATCGCGTGTTCTGTGTCTGGACGCGACTGGAGGAATGGTGGCAGTGTCCATTATACAACAATACTATGACAGGGGGAGGACTGTTAGGTACTCAATTTCTCACCGAGAGACCCAATAAAACAAGCTCAGTTGAAAAAGCCCCGTAAAGCCAGGCCAGTTTGTCTAGCCAGCCCAATTCCCCGACTTGTAATATTTGTAATAGAATAGTGTGAGTGCTGTTTGTGCGTGTAGAGACCAGAACTCGGGCGGTCAACCATCATCAGATGCTAACCGGGGTTTGTTGGTGTGGACCTCTTGATGCACAAGAGTTCGCTATCTGTCTTGTCTGTCTTTTTGTGCGTGAGTCTGAACACTTGCGGCTTTGTCCAGAGGGATACGGTTCTTAGAAGCCCAGAGTCTCACTTAAAACACAAAATTTCAATAGGTGACAATTAAAACATAAGAAGGCCAGCAACACGTGTGGTGTTGTTGTGGCGGATTTCACTGGGAGACTGAAAACCTGTAGATTTGTCCGGAGGTCTACAGTGCTAGTAGACAGGCGGGTACCAAAACAACAAAATTGTACAGGGCTAAAAACACAAGACACAACAAAAATAAAATCAAAATGTCTACAACACGTGGTCTACCATCTAAGTAGTAACCGTGCCCGACGTTACTTGACTTCGGTGATCGGACGAGAACCGGTATTTTCAACGTGGTATGACCGTAGACGATGACTGGTGCCGCTTTGTTGTTTATATACCTGATTAGGGGAGAAGGGGCTGAACGACTACTTGGACACTTCTCTCTGAGGTCCGCGCAATACTATAAACGCATCGTGGGGATGCCAATAAAATGGTGGTCAAAAGTGGCCACAGAGAGAAGGAACACTCCTTTACATAAAAGCAGTCCATGGTGTCAGCATGTCAGTAAGGTACACACTGGTGAAAACCTATTTATTTAGTGAATGCACAAGAGATAAGGCGAGAGGCGATTGGCTGTCGGGAAGCAGTAAGCGCCCAACCCAATTCTAGTACTTTTGTGCACTGCACGAGGGCTATGCGTGATCGCCACTCCCAACGGACAGACGGGAGCGGGTTAAACTCCGGATCTGGCCGTTTCGGAGGCAGGGGAAGTTTCTGAGAGTACAAATATTTTTGGAGATTCTTGGAGAATCCCTTTATAAATAAAAGTAGGTCGTGACCTTCGGACTTAAAAAAAAAAAAAAAACTGGGGTGCTTGCCCATGTGTGGGGCCTGTATCGGTTGGGTTGATGGGTCTTGGAGTAGTTGTGACTTGAGTACTGGTACTGGAATACAGGAGGAAAATTATCAAGCTGTGAATTGCGCACCATATACCCGAAACACCGACTTCATATCCCTGAGACGGCCCAAATGCCGGCGGAATGAGGAGGAAAAGAACCAGTGCCTAAAAATCGCGTTTTCTGTGTCTGGGCGCGACAGGAGGAATGGTGGCAGTGTCTAGTATGCAACAAAAGTATGACAGGGGGAGGACTGATAGGTACTCAATTTCTCACCGAGAGACCCTGTAAAACAAGCTCAGTTGAAAAAGCCCCGTAAAGCCAGGCCAGTTTGTCTAGCCAGCCAGATTCCCCGACTTGTAATATTTGTAATAGAATAGTGTGAGTGCTGTTTGTGCGTGTAGAGACCAGAACTCAGGCGGTCAACCATCATCAGATGCTAACCGGGGTTTGTTGGTGTGGTCCTCTTGAAGCACAAGAGTTCGCTATCTGTCTTGTCTGTCTTTTTGTGTGTGAGACTGAACACTTGCGGGTTTTTCCGGAGGGCTATGGTTTTTAGAAACCCAGGGTCTCACTTAAAACACAAAATTTCAAGGGGTGACAATTAAAACATAAGGAGGCCAGCAACATGTGTTTTGTTGTTGTGGCGGGTTTCACTGGGAGACTAAAAACCTGTAGATTTGCCCTGAGGTCTACAGTGCTAGTAGACAGGCGGGTACCAAAACAACAAAATTGTACAGGGCTAAAAACACAAGACACAACAAAAATAAAATAAAAATGTCTACAACACGTGGTGTTCCCAAGCGGTCACACATCTACGTAGTAACCACGCCCGACGTTACTTGACTTCGGTGAACGGACGAGAACCGGTATTTTCAACGTGGTATGGCCGTAGACGATGACTGGTGCCGCTTTGTTTTTATATACCTGATTAGGGGAGAAGGGGCTGAACGACTACTTGGACACTTCTCTCTGAGGTCCGCGCAATACTATAAAGGCATCGTGGGGATGCCAATAAAATGGTTGTCAAAAGTGGCCACAGAGAGAAGGAACACTCCTTCACATAAAAGCAATCCATGGTGTCAGCATGTCAGTAAGATACACACTGGTGACAACCTATTTATTTACTGAATGCACAAGAGATAAGGCGAGAGGCGATTGGTTGTCGGGAAGCAGTAAGCGCCTAACACAATTCTAGTACTGTTGTGCACTGCACGAGGGCTATGCGTGATCGCCACTCCCAACGGACAGAAGAGAGCGTGTTAAACTCCGGATCTGGGCGTTTCGGAGGCAGGGGAAGTTTCTGAGAGTACAAATATTTTTGGAGAATCTTGGAGAATCCCTTTATAAATGAATGTAGGTCGTGGCCTTCGGAATTAAAAAAAAAAAAAAAGCTGGGATGATTGCTCATGTGTGGGGCCTGTATCGGTTGGGTTGATGGGTCTTGGAGTGGGTGTGACTTGAGTACTGGTACTGGAATACAGGAGGAGAGTTATCAAGCTGTGAATTGCGCACCATATACCCGAAACACCGACTCCATAACCCGGAGACGGCCCAATTGCCGGCGGAATGAGGAGGAAAAGAACCAGTGCCTAACAACCGCGTGTTCTGTGTCTGGGCGCGACTGGAGGAATGGTGGCAGTGTCCAGTATGCAACAAAAGTATGACAGGGGGAGGACTGTTAGGTACTCAATTTCTCACCGAGAGACCCAGTAAAACAAGCTCAGTTAAAAAAGCCCCGTAAAGCAAGGCCAGTTTGTCTAGCCAGCCCAATTCCTCGACTTGGAATATTTGTAATAGAATAGTGTGAGTGCTGTTTGTTCGTGTAGAGACCAGAACTAGGGCGGTCAAACATCATCAGATGCTAACCGGGGTTTGTTGGTGTGGACTTCTTGATGCACAAGAGTTCGCTATCTGTCTTGTCTGTCTTTTTGTGCGTGAGACTGAACACTTGCGGGTTTGTCCGGAGGGCTACGGTTCTTAGACACCCAGGGTCTCACTTAAAACACAACATTTCAAGGGGCGACAATTAAAACATAAGAAGGCCAGTAAACGTGTTGTGTTGTTGTGGCGGGTTTCACTGGGAGACTGAAAACCTGTAGATTTGTCCGGAGGTCTACAGTGCTAGTAGACAGGCGGGTACCAAAACAACAAAATTGTACAGGGCTAAAAACACAAGACACAACAAAAATAAAATCAAAATGTCTACAACACGTGGTCTACCATCTAAGTAGTAACCGTGCCCGACGTTACTTGACTTCGGTGATCGGACGAGAACCGGTATTTTCAACGTGGTATGGCCGTAGACGATGACTGGTGCCGCTTTGTTGTTTATATACCTGATTAGGGGAGAAGGGGCTGAACGACTACTTGGACACTTCTCTCTGAGGTCCGCGCAATACTATAAAGGCATCGTGGGGATGCCAATAAAATGGTGGTCAAAAGTGGCCACAGAGAGAAGGAACACTCCTTTACATAAAAGCAGTCCATGGTGTCAGCATGTCAGTAAGGTACACACTGTTGACAACCTATTTATTTACTGAATGCACAAGAGATAAGGCGAGAGGCGATGGGTTGTCGGGAAGCAGTAAGCGACCAACCAAATTCTAGTACTGTTGTGTACTGCACGAGGGCTATGCGTGATCGCCACTCCCAACAAACAGAAGGGAGCGCGTTAAACTCCAGATCTGGGCGTTTCGGAGGCAGGGGAAATTTCTGAGAGTACAAATATTATTGGAGAATCTTGGAGAATCCCTTTATAAATTAAAGTAGGTCGTGACCTTCGGACTTAAAAAAAAACAAAAACAAAAAAAAAAAAAAAAGCTGGGGTGATTGCCCATGTGTGGGGCCTGTATCGATTGGGTTGATGGGTCTTGGAGTGGGTGTGACTTGAGTACTTGTACTGGAATACAGGAGGAGAGTTATTAAGCTATGAATTGCGCACCATATACCCAAAACACCGACTCCATAACCCGGAGACGGCCCAATTGCCGGCGGAATGAGGAGGAAAAGAACCAGTGCCTAAAAACCGCGTGTTCTGTGTCTGGGCGCGACAGGAGAAATGGTGGCAGTGTCTAGTATGCAACAAAAGTATGACAGGGGGAGGACTGATAGGTACTCAATTTCTCACCGAGAGACCCGGTAAAACAAGCTCAGTTGAAAAAGCCCCGTAAAGCCAGGCCAGTTTGTCTAGCCAGCCAGATTCCCCGACTTGTAATATTTGTAATAGAATAGTGTGAGTGCTGTTTGTGCGTGTAGAGACCAGAACTCAGGCGGTCAACCATCATCAGATGCTAACCGGGGTTTGTTGGTGTGGTCCTCTTGAAGCACAAGAGTTCGCTATCTGTCTTGTCTGTCTTTTTGTGTGTGAGACTGAACACTTGCGGGTTTTTCCGGAGGGCTATGGTTCTTAGAAACCCAGGGTCTCACTTAAAACACAAAATTTCAAGGGGTGACAATTAAAACATAAGAAGGCCAGCAACATGTGTTTTGTTGTTGTGGCGGGTTTCACTGGGAGACTAAAAACCTGTAGATTTGTCCGGAGGTCTACAGTGCTAGTAGACAGGCGGGTTCCAAAACAACAAAATTGTACAGGGCTAAAAACACAAGACACAACAAAAATAAAATAAAAATGTCTACAACACGTGGTGTTCCCAAGCGGTCACACATCTACGTAGTAACCACACCCGACGTTACTTGACTTCGGTGATCGGACGAGAACCGGTATTTTCAACGTGGTATGGCCGTAGACGATGACTGGTGCCGCTTTGTTTTTATATACCTGATTAAGGGAGAAGGGGCTGAACGACTACTTGGACACTTCTCTCTGAGGTCCGCGCAATACTATAAAGGCATCGTGGGGATGCCAATAAAATGGTTGTCAAAAGTGGCCACAGAGAGAAGGAACACTCCTTCACATAAAAGCAATCCATGGTGTCAGCATGTCAGTAAGATACACACTGGTGACAACCTATTTATTTACTGAATGCACAAGAGATAAGGCGAGAGGCGATTGGTTGTCGGGAAGCAGTAAGCGCCTAACCCAATTCTAGTACTGTTGTGCACTGCACGAGGGCTATGCGTGATCGCCACTCCCAACGGACAGTAGAGAGCGTGTTAAACTCCGGATCTGAGCGTTTCGGAGGCAGGGGAAGTTTCTGAGAGTACAAATATTTTTGGAGAATCTTGGAGAATCCCTTTATAAATGAAAGTAGGTCGTGACCTTCGGAATTTAAAAAAAAAAAAGCTGGGGTGATTGCCCATGTGTGGGGCCTGTATCGGTTGGGTTGATGGGTCTTGAAGTGGGTTTGACTTGAGTACTGGTACTGGAATACAGGAGGAGAGTTATCAAGCTGTGAATTGCGCACCATATACCCGAAACACCGACTCCATAACCCGGAGACGGCTCAATTGCCGGCGGAATGAGGAGGAAAAGAACCAGTGCCTAACAACCGCGTGTTCTGTGTCTGGGCGCGACTGGAGGAATGGTGGCAGTGTCCAGTATGCAACAAAAGTATGACAGGGGGAGGACTGTTAGGTACTCAATTTCTCACCGAGAGACCCAGTAAAACAAGCTCAGTTAAAAAAGCCCCGTAAAGCCAGGTCAGTTTGTCTAGCCAGCCCAATTCCCCGACTTGTAATATTTGTAATAGAATAGTGTGAGTGCTGTTTGTGCGTGTAGAGACCAGAACTAGGGCGGTCAAACATCATCAGATGCTAACCGGGGTTTGTTGGTGTGGACTTCTTGATACACAAGAGTTCGCTATCTGTCTTGTCTGTCTTTTTGTGCGTGAGACTGAACACTTGCGGGTTTGTCCGGAGGGCTACGGTTCTTAGACACCCAGGGTCTCACTTAAAACACAAAATTTCAAGGGGTGACAATTAAAACATAAGAAGGCCAGTAAACGTGTTGTGTTGTTGTGGCGGGTTTCACTGGGAGACTGAAAACCTGTAGATTTGTCCGGAGGTCTACAGTGCTAGTAGACAGGCGGGTACCAAAACAACAAAATTGTACAGGGCTAAAAACACAAGACACAACAAAAATAAAATAAAAATGTCTACAACACGTAGTCTACCATCTAAGTAGTAACCGTGCCCGACGTTACTTGACTTCGGTGATCGGACGAGAACCGGTATTTTCAACGTGGTATGGCCGTAGACGATGACTGGTGCCGCTTTGTTGTTTATATACCTGATTAGGGGAGAAGGGGCTGAACGACTACTTGGACACTTCTCTCTGAGGTCCGCGCAATACTATAAAGGCATCGTGGGGATGCCAATAAAATGGTGGTCAAAAGTGGCCACAGAGAGAAGGAACACTCCTTCACATAAAAGCAATCCATGGTGTCAGCATGTCAGTAAGGTACACACTGGTGACAACCTATTTATTTATTGAATGCACAAGAGATAAGGCGAGAGGCGATTGGTTGTCGGGAAGCAGTAAGCGCTCAACCCAATTCTAGTACTGTTGTGCACTGCACGAGGGCTATGCGTGATCGCCACTCCCAACGGACAGAAGGGAGCACGTTAAACTCCGGATCTGGGCGTTTCGGAGGCAGGGGAAGTTTCTGAGAGTACAAATATTTTTGGAGATTCTTGGAGAATCCCTTTATAAATGAAAGTAGGTCGTGACCTTCGGACTTAAAAAAAAAAAAAAAAAAAAACAACCTGGGGTGCTTGCCCATGTGTGGGGCCTGTATCGGTTGGGTTGATGGGTCTTGGAGTGGGTGTGACTTGAGTACTGGTACTGGAATACAGGAGGAGAGTTATCAAGCTGTGAATTGCGCACCATATACCCGAAACACCGACATCATAACCCGGAGACGGCCCAATTGCCGGCGGAATGAGGAGGAATAGAAGGGTATAGAAAACCGCGTGTTCTGTGTCAGGGCGCGACTGGAGGAATGATGGCAGTGTCCAGTATGCAACAAAAGTATGACAGGGGGAGGGCTGTTAGGTACTCAATTTCTCACCAAGAGACCCAGTAAAACAAACTCAGTTGAAAAAGCCCCGTAAAGCCAGGCCAGTTTGTCTAGCCAGCCCAATTCCCCGACTTGTAATATTTGTAATAGAATAGTGTGAGTGCTGTTTGTGCGTGTAGAGACCAGAACTCGGGCGGTTAACCATCATCAGATGCTAACCGGGGTTTGTTGGTGTGGTCCTCTTGAAGCACTGTCACAAAATGAAACCGTGCGTTTACCCAGCTAATTGTTAGGGAGGATTTTTTGATTAACCGGACTATCTGCTAAGCAACAAGGGTTTCAACGAATACAGAGAAAACATTCATAGTTGTGGCTACACGTGTTTCCAAAACAGGTCGGGCAGAAATAACAGTTGTACTTGTACATCTGGTTGACGGATTGGCCACTGTCGGAAGTGCGGGAGCCGAATCTCGACATCGCCTTGACAGGTTTGTCAACATTTGAATACAAATGGAAGCCGTGGGGTCAGCCCATATACACATTTGGTGGTGAGTGAGGAGGAAGTGAGTGCGCTGAATCATACATCGTTTTGACAAGTCAGATGGAAAACGGAAGTACTCAGCAAGGAAGTAAACAGTCCATATGTCATATAGTTTCCGGACATCACTCAGAGGGGCAGATTGCTACTGACAGCTTGTTGAGGAAAACTCTTTGTTGGAACTCGACAGCAACTCGCTGGCTTGTTTTGAGAATCTAAACTATTACTGACAACTTTGACAGGACTTAAGCCAGGAAAATAGTTTCCTGACAATGGATGATATGCGCAAATAACACCTGCAGGACGTCACCCATATCACGTGACCAATTTTAGGAGTTTGCCATATAAACCCGAGTTGGGATCAACTAGGGGGGAGTTGACCAAGAACCGTGGATTATGATGGACGTGTTTGTGGGAGAGCTCTACAGTGTTAGATTAATTTAACATTAACTAGCATGTGCCGTTATGGCAAAGTGTAGTAGCCATCCCGGGAATGAGGCGGTTTTTACATAAGGTAGTCAATATAGTCTATTAGTTCTAATTAATATAGACTGTAGCCTTGTTAAACTATAGTGTGATGATTAGCACTGTTAGTGGAAACTAGTTAGAGTAGAATAGTGATATTAACTCTGCTAGTTAAGAATAGATTAGTGAAGTGTTGATAAGCTTTACTAGTTGAGAATTGAGTAATGAAGGATAATTGGGATCTTCCCGTAGGTGTCCCTAGTGGGCGGGGTTCCGCATTCTGTTTGCTGATATTTTTCCTTTGTCATAGCCTGATTCGACTCTAGGTGGGTAGCTAATCTGCTCTATGACTAATTCTAGTTAGCTAAAGATCATTAAGCAAGGTGATAGGCTTACACTCAGCCGAAAGGATCAGTGACTAGTACTATCACCAGATGTGTTGTTTCTATCCTAGGTTCCCCACCAGATCCAAGGAAACTCTACAAGTTTTGGGAAAGAATTAAAAAACCCATTCTGAAGAACACCAGTTCAAGAGTCAATAAAGTTGCATACAGAAACATAACTTACGCTAGAAGGAAATTGATTCATCAAAGAGAGTGATGCATACTGATGCACCACACAGCATTAAACAGTAGTAACGAACCGAGAACCGGCTAAGAGTACCTAGTGTTAGTACAGTAACAATTAACATTAGTAATTAGCACTTATGGACTGAATGGTTCGATGTGCAACGAGGATGATCTGTCGACTAACTAACTAACTAACTAACTGCGTACACCCTGCAAAAGACTTGTGCAGTTTGTTTAGGAACATTAGGAACGGACATTGTGTAGAGGACAACCGGTCCCTGATTAACTCTTAATACCACCGGTGTCTATTTCGGATGTTCATGAAATTGGATTACCAGAGGTCTACAGAGGCAAAGCATTATCCGGCAAGATGGTTCCGGCAACGGGTGAGACGTACTTGTTCTGACGTAACGTGCTGTGGTCTATCTTTGCTGTGATCAGCTGACTGAGTTGATGTCTGAGAGACAGAGTCTACACACTTTATAGAACACGTCACACATTTTCTTCGCATACACGTCTCATACACGTTACACTTTTATTTTAATAAATTAATCTTTATTAATTTCTAGAAGCAAGAGTTGTTGAGTATGTTGCGTTGGGGAAGTATGAGAAGGGGGCATAGTACGACAGTGTGAGAGTGATAGGAAAAGGTGTCCATAGGCTGATGGAGTGTGTTGGACGGAAGCGGGTGGATTCTCCAGAATATTGAGAGGGAAAAAAAATATTATAATGTGGGTGTCGACTCTCTTCACTCCAGGGACGACACTGTAAAGGAGGACACGACATTATTGGGGGCTCGATAACGGGATCTTAGGACAGCGGGATCTCTCGTAAACGGGATCTTTGGACAGCGGGATCTCTCGTAAACGGGATCTTTGGACAGCGGGATCTCCCGTAAACGGAATCCTTGGACAGCGAGATCTCCTGCAAGCAGGAACCTTTGACAGTGGGATCCTCTGACAACGGGGTCTATTGACACGGGATCCGTAGTTATAAGAGGGAGATATCATTTTGGAGAATCCAGCTAGAGTGAATGTGGATAGGGGTTAGGACTAATATCTTACCTGTTCACACTTCACACGTCTGCATAGGTCTGTGGTCCTGATTCTACTCTTGTCACTGAGTGAATGTGCTGTGTGTGGTAATATCTAGATTTATAGTACTTGTTCATATATCTGTATAGTAATTTGCAGTTATTGTACTAGACCTGCTAGCTTACCTCTCTGTATAATGGCCACCCCTAAACTTAGCACGTTAGAATTAAAGGCCAGGGGGGAAGAAATGGGATTGGCTGGGTCTTCTCTAACGGATTACATACAGGAAGTGGAGAGAGAGTATCGTCAAGCGGAACGGGAAGAGCGAAAGGCCGAGTTGGAATTGAGAAGGGAAGCTGAGCAAGCAGCTAGGAAATTTGAAGCTGAGCAAGCAGCTAGGAAATTAGAAGCTGAACAGGAAGCACAGAAAAGGGAGCACGAGTACCGGATGAGGGAACTCGAGTTGAAGAGTCAATCTAATGGAGAAACTGAGGGAGCAGTTGGAGGTTCCTCCATCCCAGGATCAACACCAGTAGGTGGACATGGGTACCATGCTATGAAGTTTCCTTTAGCGGTCTACGAGGAGGACAAAGAGAAGATTGACCAATACCTTCAACGCTTCGAGGCTATGTCAGTTGCTATGGGTCTGGAGCGTAACAAATGGAATCTTAAGCTATCCCAGGGATTACGCGGGACCGGTTACGAGGTTTATACTCGCCTGCCACCAGGACATGAAAACAATTATGACGAGTTAAAGACGGCTCTGCTGAAACGATTCGAGGTTACGTCACATACCTACCGGAAAAAATTTCGAGCAGCGAAACGAGAACCGGGGGAGTTGTTTGCCGCCTACAGTTTGCGTCTAAAATCTTATCTCCACAAGTGGATGGATTTGGCTGGGTTCGCACATGACTATGAGAGTCTGGAAGAGCTCATGGTGGTCGACCAGCTGAAGAAGCAAATGTCTAAACCTCTCAGGACGTTCCTGGGAGAACAAGGAGCGGAACGTATTGACCTCGTGACTAAATTAGCAGAACGGTTCGTCGAGGTACATGGGGAGGCAGGGGAGAACCTTTCCACCAACTCCAAAAGTCAAGAGAAACATGACAAGAAGAAAACCAAAAACTCAGGAACAAAAAAGTGGGAACCTTATGTGCAAAAATCAGAGGATAGTTCAGAGAAGAAGAAGGAGGGAAGCAAGAGCACTTCAAGCTCTATACCTAAACGACCATGGTCGGAGAAGTGGTGTTCAATTTGTAAGTCACCCTCTCACAATACGAGGGACTGCAAATCGAAGGCTAAGAACCCTCACTTTGCAGCATGTCAAGTGACTTCCAAGGAGGTTGTCACGGAAAATGCCAAGGTCATCAAGGAAGCTCGCCACCAGGAGAGCTCATTCAAGTCCGACAATAGAAAATCTAGGACAGGGAAATGGTGCAACCAATGTCAGTCAAACACGCACAATGCTATTGACTGCAGGGGAAAGTCAGGAGACACTCAATTCGTCGTGTGCTCAGGAAAACCTAAGGTGGAGCCCACCGAACAGGTCGAGGCCGAGGAAGAGACTCCAGACCAGGAAAAACCACCTGTAGTGGAATTGGTAGAGGTTAACGGTCGTCAAGTGGAGTGTTTATACGACACAGGACTGGACGGGGAGGCCGTGATTTCTGCGGATCTGGTACATCCAGAACAATTCACAGGTGAGACATTGGATATACAGCCTGCACAGAAGAGTGCTGTAGTCATGAAGTTGCCTATTGCTAATGTGGAGATTCGCTCAAGGTACGTCACCGGCACCATCAAGGCCGCTGTATTGACCGATCCCATTTTTCCAGTCATCCTAGGTTGCCGGTATGTCTTTCTGGGAATGCCCAGGGAGCCAATCCATATGGGAGCACTGCAGACTCGCTCTCAGACGAAAACGGAAGAGGCAGACGCAATTGTGACTAACCCAATGCCGAGGGAGCTACGAACTGCCCAGAGTGAGGATGATACTTTACGTCCTTGCTACAAAAAGCTGCAGAAAAGTGCTGATCCACCAGGACGGGGGCAGTACTACATGAAGAATAGGATACTCTACAGGAGAGCAGGAAGGGGAGACAACCTATACGGTCAGTTGGTCGTCCCGAAAGCTCACCGGTCCCAGATTCTTCATATGGGGCATACCATCTCCTTTAGTGGACACATGGGTATTGCCGCCACCATGCAGCGGATTTCCTGCCATTACTATTGGCCGGGAATGACAGATGATGTGCGTCGGTATGTGAAGTCATGCCCTGAGTGCCAGAGGGTGGCACCGAAACACTGGACAGCACCGGTGATGTTGGGTGAGATGCCCATCATGAACTCTCCTTTCGAGAGGGTAGCCATCGATATCGTGGGTCCACTTCCCAGGACTAGGAAGAGGAACATGTATATACTCACAATGGTGGATTGCTGTACAATGTGGGGTGAAGCCATACCGTTGACCACGATTGACTCGAAAAGAGTGGCGGACGCACTGATGGAGGCCTTTACCAGATTAGGCTTTCCGGATCAAATTCTGACGGACAATGGATCTCAGTTTTGTGGAAAACTCATGGAGGAGGTATTTAGGGTGTTTCACTCTAACCACATACATACCAGCCCTTACCACCCTCAAGCCAATGGACAAGTAGAGCGTTTCAACGGCACGTTGATGACAATGCTCAGGAAACTAGCGCAGGAAAAACCTGATAGGTGGGATGAATATATCCCAGCAGCACTCTTTGCCTATCGGGAAGTTCCTCATGGCTCAACAGGACTACCACCCGCTACGTTGCTGTTTGGTCGTCCAATCAAAGGACCGTTGGAAGCCATGTTGAGGAGTTGGACTGAAGAGGGGACGTCAGAAGAAGTGATCTCATCCTATCAATACGTGGAGGAACTGAAAGAAAAACTCCACAAGGGATGGACTCTGGCAAATCAAAACTTGAAAAAGGCCAGGAAAAGACATGCGGCTTACTACAACCGTAGGTCTAAAGAAAGATCTCTAGAGGTGGGAGACAAAGTCTTGTTGCTACTCCCAACGGGAAACAACAAACTGGAGATAGGTTGGCAAGGACCATTTCCCGTGGAAAGGGTGATATCCAGAACCAACTATCAGATCCGGATCCGGGGAAAGTCGAAGATTTTCCATATCAATCTCTTGCGGAAATACGAAGAGAGACCCGGAGACAAGGCAGCGCACCTCATGGCAATGGCAGTTGCAATGGAGACGGAAGTGGGAACCAGCGAGGGCAGGGAATATCCCTTGGTACACCAGGAAACCTATAGGGATGTGAAAGTGAACCCTGATCTGACCTCCCAGGAGAGGGAAAGGATAACCCAGGTTCTCAAGTCTCATAAGGAGATACTGACTGATAAACCAGGACGAACGAGGTTGGTTGAGTTCGAGATGACTTTGACCACACAGGAGCCTGTTCGCCAAAAGGTTTACCCAGTGCCATTCTCTAAAGAAAAGGCCCTGGGGGAGGAAATACAAAAACTGCTGGAGGATGACGTGATTGCACCATCCACATCCCCATACAATGCGGGGGTAGTTTTGTTACGCAAACCAAGTGGAGAACACAGGTTGTGTATAGATTACCGACTTCTGAACAGTCATACACAGTTTCAGGTGGAACCTTTGCCGAATCCAACTCAGTTATTCGCTAGGCTCCATAAGGCTCGGTACTTTTCAAAGGTGGATCTGAGTCGGGGGTACTATCAGATACCAGTCAAACCGGAGATTCGACCACTGTTAGCTTTCAGTACACCCAGTGGACACTACGAATTCAAGGTCATGCCCTTTGGACTCAGCAATGCACCTAGTGTGTTTACACGCATGATGAGGACTTTACTAGATCCGTTACAGGATCCGTCCATCATCTCATTCATGGATGATATTCTGATTTCCAGTGACAGCTTGGATGACCACTTACAATCCTTGGAGAGAGTGTTTAATAGGCTCAAGGAAGCAGGGCTTACCGCTCGTCCAACCAAGTGCATGATTGGTTACCAGACTCTGGAATTTCTAGGTCACACCATCACTCCAGGACACATTGTTCCAGAAGAGAAGAACCTGGAGAAAATCAGAAATGCACCAAGGCCAAAAACGAAGAAGGATGTGCGATCTTTTCTCTCGTTGTGTGGGTTCTACCACAAATTTATCCCACATTTCACTGAACTGGGAGCTCCGTTGACGGAAACCTTGAAAAAGGGATTCCCGGACCAAATCATTTGGACACCAGAATGTGAGAATGCCTATAGTCAGTTAAAGGAGGCCTTGGTCAGCAAACCTGTATTACAGCTCCCTGACCTTTCCAAACAATTTGTGTTGAGAACAGATGCGAGTGCGATTGGAATTGGAGCCGCTTTGTTACAGGAAGGAAAAGAAGATGCTTCGGTTTTGAAACCTGTGGCATACGCAAGTAAGAAACTTCTACAGGCGGAAAGGAATTATTCAACCGTCGAGAGAGAGTGCTTGTCCCTAGTATGGGCAGTGCAAAAATTTCAGCCATATTTGTATGGAGTTAAGTTTCGGGTCCAGTCGGATCATCAGCCTCTGATGTTCCTGGCTACTTCTCAGAAGCTCAACGCACGTTTGATGCGGTGGTCGTTGTTACTTCAACCCTATAACTTCACAGTGGAGTACATTCCTGGGAAGGAAAATGTTGGAGCGGATTTCTTATCAAGACACCCAGCTCCTGAAGAAGAAGAATGAATCATCTGGATTAAACTCACGGTGGAGAAGAGTGAGATGGACTACTCTCTTAAGAGGGGGCCTATGTCACAAAATGAAACCGTGCGTTTACCCAGCTAATTGTTAGGGAGGATTTTTTGATTAACCGGACTATCTGCTAAGCAACAAGGGTTTCAACGAATACAGAGAAAACATTCATAGTTGTGGCTACACGTGTTTCCAAAACAGGTCGGGCAGAAATAACAGTTGTACTTGTACATCTGGTTGACGGATTGGCCACTGTCGGAAGTGCGGGAGCCGAATCTCGACATCGCCTTGACAGGTTTGTCAACATTTGAATACAAATGGAAGCCGTGGGGTCAGCCCATATACACATTTGGTGGTGAGTGAGGAGGAAGTGAGTGCGCTGAATCATACATCGTTTTGACAAGTCAGATGGAAAACGGAAGTACTCAGCAAGGAAGTAAACAGTCCATATGTCATATAGTTTCCGGACATCACTCAGAGGGGCAGATTGCTACTGACAGCTTGTTGAGGAAAACTCTTTGTTGGAACTCGACAGCAACTCGCTGGCTTGTTTTGAGAATCTAAACTATTACTGACAACTTTGACAGGACTTAAGCCAGGAAAATAGTTTCCTGACAATGGATGATATGCGCAAATAACACCTGCAGGACGTCACCCATATCACGTGACCAATTTTAGGAGTTTGCCATATAAACCCGAGTTGGGATCAACTAGGGGGGAGTTGACCAAGAACCGTGGATTATGATGGACGTGTTTGTGGGAGAGCTCTACAGTGTTAGATTAATTTAACATTAACTAGCATGTGCCGTTATGGCAAAGTGTAGTAGCCATCCCGGGAATGAGGCGGTTTTTACATAAGGTAGTCAATATAGTCTATTAGTTCTAATTAATATAGACTGTAGCCTTGTTAAACTATAGTGTGATGATTAGCACTGTTAGTGGAAACTAGTTAGAGTAGAATAGTGATATTAACTCTGCTAGTTAAGAATAGATTAGTGAAGTGTTGATAAGCTTTACTAGTTGAGAATTGAGTAATGAAGGATAATTGGGATCTTCCCGTAGGTGTCCCTAGTGGGCGGGGTTCCGCATTCTGTTTGCTGATATTTTTCCTTTGTCATAGCCTGATTCGACTCTAGGTGGGTAGCTAATCTGCTCTATGACTAATTCTAGTTAGCTAAAGATCATTAAGCAAGGTGATAGGCTTACACTCAGCCGAAAGGATCAGTGACTAGTACTATCACCAGATGTGTTGTTTCTATCCTAGGTTCCCCACCAGATCCAAGGAAACTCTACAAGTTTTGGGAAAGAATTAAAAAACCCATTCTGAAGAACACCAGTTCAAGAGTCAATAAAGTTGCATACAGAAACATAACTTACGCTAGAAGGAAATTGATTCATCAAAGAGAGTGATGCATACTGATGCACCACACAGCATTAAACAGTAGTAACGAACCGAGAACCGGCTAAGAGTACCTAGTGTTAGTACAGTAACAATTAACATTAGTAATTAGCACTTATGGACTGAATGGTTCGATGTGCAACGAGGATGATCTGTCGACTAACTAACTAACTAACTAACTGCGTACACCCTGCAAAAGACTTGTGCAGTTTGTTTAGGAACATTAGGAACGGACATTGTGTAGAGGACAACCGGTCCCTGATTAACTCTTAATACCACCGGTGTCTATTTCGGATGTTCATGAAATTGGATTACCAGAGGTCTACAGAGGCAAAGCATTATCCGGCAAGATGGTTCCGGCAACGGGTGAGACGTACTTGTTCTGACGTAACGTGCTGTGGTCTATCTTTGCTGTGATCAGCTGACTGAGTTGATGTCTGAGAGACAGAGTCTACACACTTTATAGAACACGTCACACATTTTCTTCGCATACACGTCTCATACACGTTACACTTTTATTTTAATAAATTAATCTTTATTAATTTCTAGAAGCAAGAGTTGTTGAGTATGTTGCGTTGGGGAAGTATGAGAAGGGGGCATAGTACGACAGTGTGAGAGTGATAGGAAAAGGTGTCCATAGGCTGATGGAGTGTGTTGGACGGAAGCGGGTGGATTCTCCAGAATATTGAGAGGGAAAAAAAATATTATAATGTGGGTGTCGACTCTCTTCACTCCAGGGACGACACTGTAAAGGAGGACACGACAAGCACAAGAGTTCGCTATCTGTTTTGTCTGTCTTTTTGTGTGTGAGACTGAACACTTGCGGGTTTGTCCGGAGGGCTATAGTTCTTAGAAACCCAGGGTCTCTCTTAAAACACAAAATTTCAAAGGGTGACAATTAAAACATAAGAAGGCCAGCAACACGTGTTGTGTTGATGTGGCGGGTTTCACTGGGAGACTGAAAACCTGTAGATTTGTGCGGAGGTCTACAGTGCTAGTAGACAGGCGGGTACGAAAACAACAAAATTGTACAGGGATAAAAACACAAGACAACAAAAATAAAATAAAAATGTCCACAACACGTGGTGTTCCCAAGCGGTCACCCATCTAAGTAGTAACCACGCCCGACGTTACTTGACTTCGGTGATCGGACGAGAACCGGTATTTTCAACGTGGTATGGCCGTAGAAGATGACTGGTGCCGCTTTGTTTTTATATACCTGATTAGCGGAGAAGGGGCTGAACGACTACTTGGACACTTCTCTGAGGTCCGCGCAATACTATAAAGGCATCGTGGGGATGCCAATAAAATGGTGGTCAAAAGTGGCCACAGAGAGAAGGAACACTCCTTCACATAAAAGCAATCCATGGTGTCAGCATGTCAGTAAGGTACACACTGGTGACAACCTATTTATTTACTGAATGCACAAGAGATAAGGCGAGAGGCGATTGGTTGTCGGGAAGCAGTAAGCGCCCAACCCAATTCTAGTACTGTTGTGCACTGCACGAGGGCTATGCGTGATCGCCACTCCCAACAAACAGAAGGGAGCGCGTTAAACTCCGGATCTCGGCGTTTCGGAGGCAGGGGAAGTTTCTGAGAGTACAAATATTTTTGGAGAATCTTGGAGAATCCCTTTATAAATGAAAGTACGTCGTGACCTTCGGACTTAAAAAAAAAAAAAAAACAACAAACAAAAATAAAACCTGGGGTGCTTGCCCATGTGTGGGGCCTGTATCGGTTGGGTTGATGGGTCTTGGAGTGGGTATGACTTGAGTACTGGTACTGGAATACAGGAGGAGAGTTATCAAGCTGTGAATTGCACACCATATACTCGAAACACCGACTCCATAACCCGGAGATGGTCCAATTGCCGGTGGAATGAGGAGGAAAAGAACCAGTGCCTAAGAACCGCGTGTTCTGTGTCTGGACGCGACTGGAGGAATGGTGGCAGTGTCCATTATGCAACAATACTATGACAGGGGGAGGACTGTTAGGTACTCAATTTCTCACCGAGAGACCCAATAAAACAAGCTCAGTTGAAAAAGCCCCGTAAAGCCAGGCCAGTTTGTCTAGCAAGCCCAATTCCCCGACTTGTAATATTTGTAATAGAATAGTGTGAGTGCTGTCTGTGCGTGTAGAGACCAGAACTCGGGCGGTCAACCATCATCAGATGCTAACCGGGATTTGTTGGTGTGGGCCTCTTGATGCACAAGAGTTCGCTATCTGTCTTGTCTGTCTTTTTGTGCGTGAGTCTGAACACTTGCGGCTTTGTCCAGAGGGATACGGTTCTTAGAATCCCAGGGTCTCACTTAAAACACAAAATTTCAAGGGGTGACAATTAAAACATAAGAAGGCCAGCAACACGTGTTGTGTTGTTGTGGCGGATTTCACTGGGAGACTGAAAACCTGTAGATTTGTCCGGAGGTCTACAGTGATCGTAGACAGGCGGGTACCAAAACAACAAAATTGTACAGGGCTAAAAACACAAGACACAACAAAAATAAAATAAAAATATCTACAACACGTGGTGTTCCCAAGCGGTCACCCATCTAAGTAGTAACCACGCCCGACGTTACTTGACTTCGGTGATCGGACGAGAACCGGTATTTTCAACGTGGTATGGCCGTAGACGATGACTGGTGCCGCTTTGTTGTTTATATACCTGATTAGGGGAGAAGGGGCTGAACGACTACTTGGACACTTCTCTCTGAGGTCCGCGCAATACTATAAAGGCATCGTGGGGATGCCAATAAAATGGTTGTCAAAAGTGGCCACAGATAGAAGGAACAATCCTTCACATAAAAGCAATCCATGGTGTCAGCATGTCAGTAAGGTACACACTGGTGACAACCTATTTATTTATTGAATGCCCAAGAGATAAGGCGAGAGGCGATTGGTTGTCGGGAAGCAGTAAGCGCCCAACCCAATTCTAGTACTGTTGTGCACTGCACGAGGGCTATGCGTGATGGCCACTCCAAACGGACAGAAGGGAGCACGTTAAACTCCGGATCTGGGCGTTTCGGAGGCAGGGGAAGTTTCTGAGAGTACAAATATTTTTGGAGATTCTTGGAGAATCCCTTTATAAATGAAAGTAGGTCGTGACCTTCGGACTTTAATAAAAACAACAACAACAAACAAAAATAAAACCTGGGGTGCTTGCCCATGTGTGGGGCCTGTATCGGTTGGGTTGATGGGTCTTGGAGTGGGTATGACTTGAGTACTGGTACTGGAATACAGGAGGAGAGTTATCAAGCTGTGAATTGCACACCATATACCCGAAACACCGACTCCATAACCCGGAGACGGTTCAATTGCCGGTGGAATGAGAAGGAAAAGAACCAGTGCCTAAAAACCGCGTGTTCTGTGTCTGGACGCGACTGGAGGAATGGTGGCAGTGTCCATTATGCAACAATACTATGACAGGGGGAGGACTGTTAGGTACTCAATTTCTCACCGAGAGACTCATATAAAACAAGCTCAGTTGAAAAAGCCCCGTAAAGCCAGGCCAGTTTGTCTAGCCAGCCCAATTCCCCGACTTGTAATATTTGTAATAGAATAGTGTGAGTGCTGTCTGTGCGTGTAGAGACCAGAACTCGGGCGGTCAACCATCATCAGATGCTAACCGGGGTTTGTTGGTGTGGACCTCTTTTTGCACAAGAGTTCGCTATCTGTCTTGTCTGTCTTTTTGTGCGTGAGTCTGAACACTTGCGGCTTTGTCCAGAGGGATACGGTTCTTAGAAACCCAGGGTCTCACTTAAAACACAAAATTTCAATAGGTGACAATTAAATCATAAGAAGGCCAGCAACACGTGTTGTGTTGTTGTGGCGGATTTCACTGGGAGACTGAAAACCTGTAGATTTGTCCGGAGGTCTACAGTGATCGTAAACAGGCGGGTACCAAAACAACAAAATTGTACAGGGCTAAAAACACAAGACACAACAAAAATAAAATAAAAATGTCTACAACACGTGGTGTTCCCAAGCGGTCACCCATCTAAGTAGTACCCACGCCCGACGTTACTTGACTTCGGTGATCGGACGAGAACCGGTATTTTCAACGTGGTATGGCCGTAGACGATGACTGGTGCCGCTTTGTTGTTTATATACCTGATTAGGGGAGAAGGGGCTGAACGACTACTTGGACACTTCTCTCTGAGGTCCGCGCAATACTATAAAGGCATCGTGGGGATGCCAATAAAATGGTTGTCAAAAGTGGCCACAGAGAGAAGGAACAATCCTTCACATAAAAGCAATCCATGGTGTCAGCATGTCAGTAAGGTGAACACTGGTGACAACCTATTTATTTACCGAATGCACAAGAGATAAGGCGAGAGGCGATTGGTTGTCGGGAAGCAGTAAGCGCCCAAACCAATTCTAGTACTTTTGTGCACTGCACGAAAGCTATGTGTGATCGCCACTCCCAACGGACAGAAGGGAGCGGGTTAAACTCTGGATCTGGGCGTTTCGGAGGCAGGGGAAGTTTCTGAGAGTACAAATATTTTTGGAGATTTTTGGAGAATCCCTTCATAAATGAAAGTAGGTCGTGACCTTCGGACTTTAAAAAAAAAAACCTGGGGTGCTTGCCCATGTGTGGGGCCTGTATCGGTTGGGTTGATGGGTCTTGGAGTGGGTATGACTTGAGTACTGGTACTGGAATACAGGAGGAGAGTTATCAAGCTGTGAAATGCACACCATATACCCGAAACACCGACTCCATAACCCGGAGACGGTCCAATTTCCGGTGGAATGAGGAGGAAAAGAACCAGTGCCTAAAAATCGCGTGTTCTGTGTCTGGACGCGACTGGAGGAATGGTGGCAGTGTCCATTATGCAACAATACTATGACAGGGGGAGGACTGTTAGGTACTCAATTTCTCACCGAGAGACCCAATAAAACAAGCTCAGTTGAAAAAGCCCCGTAAAGCCAGGCCAGTTTGTCTAGCCAGCCCAATTCCCCGACTTGTAATATTTGTAATAGAATAGTGTGAGTGCTGTTTGTGCGTGTAGAGACCAGAACTCGGGCGGTCAACCATCATCAGATGCTAACCGGGGTTTGTTGGTGTGGACCTCTTGATGCACAAGAGTTCGCTATCTGTCTTGTCTGTCTTTTTGTGCGTGAGTCTGAACACTTGCGGCTTTGTCCAGAGGGATACGGTTCTTAGAAGCCCAGAGTCTCACTTAAAACACAAAATTTCAATAGGTGACAATTAAAACATAAGAAGGCCAGCAACACGTGTGGTGTTGTTGTGGCGGATTTCACTGGGAGACTGAAAACCTGTAGATTTGTCCGGAGGTCTACAGTGCTAGTAGACAGGCGGGTACCAAAACAACAAAATTGTACAGGGCTAAAAACACAAGACACAACAAAAATAAAATCAAAATGTCTACAACACGTGGTCTACCATCTAAGTAGTAACCGTGCCCGACGTTACTTGACTTCGGTGATCGGACGAGAACCGGTATTTTCAACGTGGTATGACCGTAGACGATGACTGGTGCCGCTTTGTTGTTTATATACCTGATTAGGGGAGAAGGGGCTGAACGACTACTTGGACACTTCTCTCTGAGGTCCGCGCAATACTATAAAGGCATCGTGGGGATGCCAATAAAATGGTGGTCAAAAGTGGCCACAGAGAGAAGGAACACTCCTTTACATAAAAGCAGTCCATGGTGTCAGCATGTCAGTAAGGTACACACTGGTGAAAACCTATTTATTTAGTGAATGCACAAGAGATAAGGCGAGAGGCGATTGGCTGTCGGGAAGCAGTAAGCGCCCAACCCAATTCTAGTACTTTTGTGCACTGCACGAGGGCTATGCGTGATCGCCACTCCCAACGGACAGACGGGAGCGGGTTAAACTCCGGATCTGGCCGTTTCGGAGGCAGGGGAAGTTTCTGAGAGTACAAATATTTTTGGAGATTCTTGGAGAATCCCTTTATAAATAAAAGTAGGTCGTGACCTTCGGACTTAAAAAAAAAAAAAAAAAACTGGGGTGCTTGCCCATGTGTGGGGCCTGTATCGGTTGGGTTGATGGGTCTTGGAGTAGTTGTGACTTGAGTACTGGTACTGGAATACAGGAGGAAAATTATCAAGCTGTGAATTGCGCACCATATACCCGAAACACCGACTTCATATCCCTGAGACGGCCCAAATGCCGGCGGAATGAGGAGGAAAAGAACCAGTGCCTAAAAATCGCGTTTTCTGTGTCTGGGCGCGACAGGAGGAATGGTGGCAGTGTCTAGTATGCAACAAAAGTATGACAGGGGGAGGACTGATAGGTACTCAATTTCTCACCGAGAGACCCTGTAAAACAAGCTCAGTTGAAAAAGCCCCGTAAATCCAGGCCAGTTTGTCTAGCCAGCCAGATTCCCCGACTTGTAATATTTGTAATAGAATAGTGTGAGTGCTGTTTGTGCGTGTAGAGACCAGAACTCAGGCGGTCAACCATCATCAGATGCTAACCGGGGTTTGTTGGTGTGGTCCTCTTGAAGCACAAGAGTTCGCTATCTGTCTTGTCTGTCTTTTTGTGTGTGAGACTGAACACTTGCGGGTTTTTCCGGAGGGCTATGGTTTTTAGAAACCCAGGGTCTCACTTAAAACACAAAATTTCAAGGGGTGACAATTAAAACATAAGGAGGCCAGCAACATGTGTTTTGTTGTTGTGGCGGGTTTCACTGGGAGACTAAAAACCTGTAGATTTGCCCTGAGGTCTACAGTGCTAGTAGACAGGCGGGTACCAAAACAACAAAATTGTACAGGGCTAAAAACACAAGACACAACAAAAATAAAATCAAAATGTCTACAACACGTGGTCTACCATCTAAGTAGTAACCGTGCCCGACGTTACTTGACTTCGGTGATCGGACGAGAACCGGTATTTTCAACGTGGTATGGCCGTAGACGATGACTGGTGCCGCTTTGTTGTTTATATACCTGATTAGGGGAGAAGGGGCTGAACGACTACTTGGACACTTCTCTCTGAGGTCCGCGCAATACTATAAAGGCATCGTGGGGATGCCAATAAAATGGTGGTCAAAAGTGGCCACAGAGAGAAGGAACACTCCTTTACATAAAAGCAGTCCATGGTGTCAGCATGTCAGTAAGGTACACACTGTTGACAACCTATTTATTTACTGAATGCACAAGAGATAAGGCGAGAGGCGATGGGTTGTCGGGAAGCAGTAAGCGACCAACCAAATTCTAGTACTGTTGTGTACTGCACGAGGGCTATGCGTGATCGCCACTCCCAACAAACAGAAGGGAGCGCGTTAAACTCCAGATCTGGGCGTTTCGGAGGCAGGGGAAATTTCTGAGAGTACAAATATTATTGGAGAATCTTGGAGAATCCCTTTATAAATTAAAGTAGGTCGTGACCTTCGGACTTAAAAAAAAAACCTGGGGTGTTTGCCCATGTGTGGGGCCTGTATCGGTTGGGTTGATGGGTCTTGGAGTGGGTGTGACTTGAGTACTTGTACTGTAATACAGGAGGAGAGTTATTAAGCTATGAATTGCGCACCATATACCCAAAACACCGACTCCATAACCCGGAGACGGCCCAATTGCCGGCGGAATGAGGAGGAAAAGAACCAGTGCCTAAAAACCGCGTGTTCTGTGTCTGGGCGCGACAGGAGAAATGGTGGCAGTGTCTAGTATGCAACAAAAGTATGACAGGGGGAGGACTGATAGGTACTCAATTTCTCACCGAGAGACCCGGTAAAACAAGCTCAGTTGAAAAAGCCCCGTAAAGCCAGGCCAGTTTGTCTAGCCAGCCAGATTCCCCGACTTGTAATATTTGTAATAGAATAGTGTGAGTGCTGTTTGTGCGTGTAGAGACCAGAACTCAGGCGGTCAACCATCATCAGATGCTAACCGGGGTTTGTTGGTGTGGTCCTCTTGAAGCACAAGAGTTCGCTATCTGTCTTGTCTGTCTTTTTGTGTGTGAGACTGAACACTTGCGGGTTTTTCCGGAGGGCTATGGTTCTTAGAAACCCAGGGTCTCACTTAAAACACAAAATTTCAAGGGGTGACAATTAAAACATAAGAAGGCCAGCAACATGTGTTTTGTTGTTGTGGCGGGTTTCACTGGGAGACTAAAAACCTGTAGATTTGTCCGGAGGTCTACAGTGCTAGTAGACAGGCGGGTACCAAAACAACAAAATTGTACAGGGCTAAAAACACAAGACACAACAAAAATAAAATAAAAATGTCTACAACACGTGGTGTTCCGAAGCGGTCACACATCTACGTAGTAACCACACCCGACGTTACTTGACTTCGGTGATCGGACGAGAACCGGTATTTTCAACGTGGTATGGCCGTAGACGATGACTGGTGCCGCTTTGTTTTTATATACCTGATTAAGGGAGAAGGGGCTGAACGACTACTTGGACACTTCTCTCTGAGGTCCGCGCAATACTATAAAGGCATCGTGGGGATGCCAATAAAATGGTTGTCAAAAGTGGCCACAGAGAGAAGGAACACTCCTTCACATAAAAGCAATCCATGGTGTCAGCATGTCAGTAAGATACACACTGGTGACAACCTATTTATTTACTGAATGCACAAGAGATAAGGCGAGAGGCGATTGGTTGTCGGGAAGCAGTAAGCGCCTAACCCAATTCTAGTACTGTTGTGCACTGCACGAGGGCTATGCGTGATCGCCACTCCCAACGGACAGTAGAGAGCGTGTTAAACTCCGGATCTGGGCGTTTCGGAGGCAGGGGAAGTTTCTGAGAGTACAAATATTTTTGGAGAATCTTGGAGAATCCCTTTATAAATGAAAGTAGGTCGTGACCTTCGGAATTTAAAAAAAAAAAAAGCTGGGGTGATTGCCCATGTGTGGGGCCTGTATCGGTTGGGTTGATGGGTCTTGAAGTGGGTTTGACTTGAGTACTGGTACTGGAATACAGGAGGAGAGTTATCAAGCTGTGAATTGCGCACCATATACCCGAAACACCGACTCCATAACCCGGAGACGGCCCAATTTCCGGCGGAATGAGGAGGAAAAGAACCAGTGCCTAACAACCGCGTGTTCTGTGTCTGGGCGCGACTGGAGGAATGGTGGCAGTGTCCAGTATGCAACAAAAGTATGACAGGGGGAGGACTGTTAGGTACTCAATTTCTCACCGAGAGACCCAGTAAAACAAGCTCAGTTAAAAAAGCCCCGTAAAGCCAGGCCAGTTTGTCTAGCCAGCCCAATTCCCCGACTTGTAATATTTGTAATAGAATAGTGTGAGTGCTGTTTGTGCGTGTAGAGACCAGAACTAGGGCGGTCAAACATCATCAGATGCTAACCGGGGTTTGTTGGTGTGGACTTCTTGATACACAAGAGTTCGCTATCTGTCTTGTCTGTCTTTTTGTGCGTGAGACTGAACACTTGCGGGTTTGTCCGGAGGGCTACGGTTCTTAGACACCCAGGGTCTCACTTAAAACACAAAATTTCAAGGGGTGACAATTAAAACATAAGAAGGCCAGTAAACGTGTTGTGTTGTTGTGGCGGGTTTCACTGGGAGACTGAACACCTGTAGATTTGTCCGGAGGTCTACAGTGCTAGTAGACAGGCGGGTACCAAAACAACAAAATTGTACAGGGCTAAAAACACAAGACACAACAAAAATAAAATAAAAATGTCTACAACACGTAGTCTACCATCTAAGTAGTAACCGTGCCCGACGTTACTTGACTTCGGTGATCGGACGAGAACCGGTATTTTCAACGTGGTATGGCCGTAGACGATGACTGGTGCCGCTTTGATGTTTATATACCTGATATGGGGAGAAGGGGCTGAACGACTACTTGGACACTTCTCTCTGAGGTCCGCGCAATACTATAAAGGCATCGTGGGGATGCCAATAAAATGGTGGTCAAAAGTGGCCACAGAGAGAAGGAACACTCCTTCACATAAAAGCAATCCATGGTGTCAGCATGTCAGTAAGGTACACACTGGTGACAACCTATTTATTTATTGAATGCACAAGAGATAAGGCGAGAGGCGATTGGTTGTCGGGAAGCAGTAAGCGCCCAACCCAATTCTAGTACTGTTGTGCACTGCACGAGGGCTATGCGTGATCGCCACTCCCAACGGACAGAAGGGAGCACATTAAACTCCGGATCTGGGCGTTTCGGAGGCAGGGGAAGTTTCTGAGAGTACAAATATTTTTGGAGATTCTTGGAGAATCCCTCATCTCATCATCTCATCTCATCATGTTCCTCTTGTACCTTGCGGTGTCGAGGTGAAGTATAAACTTCGTGAGAGTGCCCGGTTATGGGCTTCGTATATCGACATTCCCATGGATTCTGTTATTCCCTCCGTCCAGCGTTTACGTGGTCGGCCTCTTCCTCTGTTTCCATCTGGTCTGTACGTCATTGCCTGTTGTGGCATGCTGTTGACTGGTAGCCTACTTGCATGGCCAAACCATTTGACTTGCTGCTTTCTAATAAAATCTAGAGCAGCTTTAACCCCCACTTTAGTCCTGATTTCTTCATTTCTGATCTTATCTCTTCTTGATACGTTGAGTATTCTTCTCAGGAACCTCATTTCTGTTGTTGTGATTTTTCTTTTCTCTTTTTCTGTCATTGTCCAGGTTTGGCATTGGTAGCACAGAGTTGGTAGGAAGATTGTGTTGTAAAGTGCTTTCTTAGTAGTTATTGATACATGTTTGTTCTTTAGTATTGGTGCCATTTGTCCAATGAGTTGATTTGCCTTATTGCACCTATTTTCGATCTCGTCTTCTGATCTGCCATTTGATGATATTATACTTCCTAGGTACTTGAAGCTCTTTACTTGTTTCAAGGGATGTTCGTTTAGGTGAATTGTTGCTGTTTGTTCTTCTTTAGTTATAGTCATTACCTCTGTTTTGCTTGTGCTAATTTTCATGTTATGTTCCCTTTATAAATCCCTTTATAAATGAAAGTAGGTCGTGACCTTCGGACTTTAAAAAAAAAAAAAAAAACAAACCTGGGGTGCTTGCCCATGTGTGGGGCCTGTATCGGTTGGGTTGATGGGTCTTGGAGTGGGTGTGACTTGAGTACTGGTACTGGAATACAGGAGGAGAGTTATCAAGCTGTGAATTGCGCACCATATACCCGAAACACCGACATCATAACCCGGAGACGGCCCAATTGCCGGCGGAATGAGGAGGAAAAGAACCAGTGCCTAAAAACCGCGTGTTCTGTGTCAGGGCGCGACTGGAGGAATGATGGCAGTGTCCAGTATGCAACAAAAGTATGACAGGGGGAGGACTGTTAGGTACTCAATTTCTCACCAAGAAACCCAGTAAAACAAACTCAGTTGAAAAAGCCCCGTAAAGCCAGGCCAGTTTGTCTAGCCAGCCCAATTCCCCGACTTGTAATATTTGTAATAGAATAGTGTGAGTGCTGTTTGTGCGTGTAGAGACCAGAACTCGGGCGGTTAACCATCATCAGATGCTAACCGGGGTTTGTTGGTGTGGTCCTCTTGAAGCACAAGAGTTCGCTATCTGTCTTGTCTGTCTTTTTGTGTGTGAGACTGAACACTTGCGGGTTTGTCCGGAGGGCTATAGTTCTTAGAAACCCAGAGTCTCTCTTAAAACACAAAATTACAAGGGGTGACAATTAAAACATAAGAAGGCCAGCAACACGTGTTGTGTTGATGTGGCGGGTTTCACTGGGAGACTGAAAACCTGTAGATTTGTGCGGAGGTCTACAGTGCTAGTAGACAGGCGGGTACGAAAACAACAAAATTGTACAGGGATAAAAACACAAGACACAACAAAAATAAAATAAAAATGTCCACAACACGTGGTGTTCCCAAGCGGTCACCCCTCTAAGTAGTAACCACGCCCGACGTTACTTGACTTCGGTGATCGGACGAGAACCGGTATTTTCAACGTGGTATGGCCGTAGACGATGACTGGTGCCGCTTTGTTTTTATATACCTGATTAGGGGAGAAGGGGCTGAACGACTACTTGGACACTTCTCTCTGAGGTCCGCGCAATAATATAAAGGCATCGTGGGGATGCCAATAAAATGGTGGTCAAAAGTGGCCACAGAGAGAAGGAACACTCCTTCACATAAAAGCAATCCATGGTGTCAGCATGTCAGTAAGGTACACACTGGTGACAACCTATTTATTTATTGAATGCCCAAGAGATAAGGCGAGAGGCGATTGGTTGTCGGGAAGCAGTAAGCGCCCAACCCAATTCTAGTACTGTTGTGCACTGCACGAGGGCTATGCGTGATCGCCACTCCCAACGGACAGAAGGGAGCACGTTAAACTCCGGATCTGGGCGTTTCGGAGGCAGGGGAAGTTTCTGAGAGTACAAATATTTTTGGAGATTCTTGGAGAATCCCTTTATAAATGAAAGTAGGTCGTGACCTTCGGACGTAAAAAAAACAAAAACAACAACAAACAAAAATAAAACCTGGGGTGCTTGCCCATGTGTGGGCCTGTATCGGTTGGGTTGATGGGTCTTGGAGTGGGTTTGACTTGAGTACTGGTACTGGAATACAGGAGGAGAGTTATCAAGCTGTGAATTGCGCACCATATACCCGAAACACCGACTCCATTACCCGGAGACGGCCCAATTGCCGGCGGAATGAGGAGGAAAAGAACCAGTGCCTAAAAACCGCGTGTTCTGTGTCTGGGCGCGACTGGAGGAATGGTGGCAGTGTCCAGTATGCAACAAAGGTATGACAGGGGGAGGACTGTTAGGTACTCAATTTCTCACCGAGAGACCCAGTAAAACAAGCTCAGTTGAAAAAGCCCCGTAAAGCCAGGCCAGTTTGTCTAGCCAGCTCAATTCTTCGACTTGTAATATTTGTAATAGAATAGTGTGAGTGCTGTTTGTGCGTGTAGAGACCAGAACTCGGGCGGTTAACCATCATGAGATGCTAAACGGGGTTTGTTGGTGTGGTCCTCTTGAAGCACAAGAGTTCGCTAACTGTCTTGTCTGTCTTTTTGTGTGTGAGACTGAACACTTGCGGGTTTGTCCGGAGGGCTATGGTTCTTAGAAACCCAGGGTCTCACTTAAAACACAAAATTTCAAGGGGTGACAATTAAAACATAAGAAGGCCAGCAACACGTGTTGTGTTGTTGTGGCGGGTTTCACTGGGAGACCGAAAACCTGTAGATTTGTCCGGAGGTCTACAGTGCTAGTAGACAGGCGGGTACCAAAACAACAAAATTGTACAGGGCTAAAAACACAAGACACAACAAAAATAAAATAAAAATGTCTATAACACGTGGTGTTCCCAAGCGGTCACCCATCTAAGTAGTAACCACGCCCGACGTTACTTGACTTCGGTGATCGGACGAGAACCGGTATTTTCAACGTGGTATTGCCGTAGACGATGACTGGTGCCGCTTTGTTTTTATATACCTGATTAGGGGAGAAGGGGCTGAACGACTACTTGGACACTTCTCTCTGTGGTCCGCGCAATACTATAAAGGCATCGTGGGGATGCCAATAAAATGGTGGTCAAAAGTGGCCACAGAAAGAAGGAACACTACTTCGCATAAAAGCAATCCATGGTGTCAGCATGTCAGTAAGGTACACACTGGTGACAACCTATTTATTTATTGAATGCCCAAGAGATAAGGCGAGAGGCGATTGGTTTTCGGGAAGCAGTAAGCGCCCAACCCAATTCTAGAACTTTTGTGCACTGCACGAGGGCTATGCGTGATCGCCACACCCAACGGACAGAAGGGAGCACGTTAAACTCCGGATCTGGGCGTTTCAGAGGCAGGGGAAGTTTCTGAGAGTACAAATATTTTTGGAGATTCTTGGATAATCCCTTTATAAATGAAAGTAGGTCGTGACCTTCGGACTTTAAAAACAAACCTGGGGTGCTTGCCCATGTGTGGGGCCTGTATCGGTTGGGTTGATGCGTCTTGGAGTGGGTGTGACTTGAGTACTGGTACTGGAATACAGGAGGAGAGTTATCAAGCTGTGAATTGCGCACCATATTCCCGAAACACCGACTCCATAACCCGGAGACGGCCCAATTGCCGGCGGAATGAGGAGGAAAAGAACCAGTGCCTAAAAACCGCATGTTCTGTGTCTGGGCGCGACTGGAGGAATGGTGGCAGTGTCCAGTATGCAACAAAAGTATGACAGGGGGAGGACTGTTAGATACTAAATTTCTCACCGAGAGAACCAGTAAAACAAGCTCAGTTGAAAAAGCCTTGTAAAGCCAGGCCAGTTTGTCTAGCCAGCCCAATTCCCCGACTTGTAATATTTGTAATAGAATAGTGTGAGTGCTGTTTGTGCGTGTAGAGACCAGAACTCGGGCGGTCAACCATCATCAGATGCTAACCGGGGTTTGTTGGTGTGGTCCTCTTGAAGCACAAGAGTTCGCTATCTGTCTTGTCTGTCTTTTTTTGTGTGAGACTGAACACTTGCGGGTTTGTCCGGAGGGCTATGGTTCTTAGAAACCCAGGGTCTCACTTAAAATACAAAATTTCAAGGGGTGACAATTAAAACATAAGAAGGCCAGCAACACGTGTTGTGTTGTTGTGGCGGGTTTCACTGGGAGACTGAAAACCTGTAGATTTGTCCGGAGGTCTACAGTGCTAGTAGACAGGCGGGTACCAAAATAACAAAATTGTACAGGGCTAAAAACACAAGACACAACAAAATTAAAATAAAAATGTCTACAACACGTGGTGTTCCCAAGCGGTCACCCATCTAAGTAGTAACCACGCCTGACGTTACTTGACTTCGGTGATCGGACGAAAACCGGTATTTTCAACGTGGTATGGCCGTAGACGATGACTGGTGCCGCTTTGTTTTTATATACCTGATTAGGGGAGAAGGGGCTGAACGACTACTTGGACACTTCTCTCTGAGGTCCGCGCAATACTATAAAGGCATCGTGGGGATGCCAATAAAATGGTGGTCAAAAGTGGCCACAGAGAGAAGGAACACTCCTTCACATAAAAGCAATACATTTTGTCAGCATGTCAGTAAGGTACACACTGGTGACAACCTATTTATTTACTGAATGCACAAGAGATAAGGCGAGAGGCGATTTGTTGTCGTGAAGGAGTAAGCGCCCAACCCAATTCTAGTACTTTTGTGCACTGCACGAGGGCTATGCGTAATCGCCACTCCCAACGGACAGAAGGGAGCGGGTTAGACTCCGGAAATGGGCGTTTCGGAGGCAGGGGAAGTTTCTGAGAGTACAAATATTTTTGGAGATTCTTGGAGAATCCCTTTATAAATGAAAGTAGGTCGTGACCTTCGGACTTAAAACAAAAAAAAACAAAAAAAACAAAAAAAAACAAAACCTGGGGTGCTTGCCCATGTGTGGGGCCTGTATCGTTTGGGTTGATGGGTCTTGGAGTGGGTGTGACTTGATTACTGGTACTGGAATACAGGAGGAGAGTTATCAAGCTGTGAATTGCGCACCATATACCCGAAACACCGACTCCATAACCCTGAGACGGCCCAAATGCCGGCGGAATGAGGAGGAAAAGAACCAGTGCCTAAAAACCGCGTGTTCTGTGTCTGGGCGCGACTGAAGGAATGGTGGCAGTTTCCAGTATGCAACAAAAGTATGACAGGGGGAGGACTGTTAGATACTAAATTTCTCACCGAGAGAACCAGTAAAACAAGCTCAGTTGAAAAAGCCTTGTAAAGCCAGGCCAGTTTGTCTAGCCAGCCCAATTCCCCGACTTGTAATATTTGTAATAGAATAGTGTGAGTGCTGTTTGTGCGTGTAGAGACCAGAACTCGGGCGGTCAACCATCATCAGATGCTAACCGGGGTTTGTTGGTGTGGTCCTCTTGAAGCACAAGAGTTCGCTATCTGTCTTGTCTGTCTTTTTTTGTGTGAGACTGAACACTTGCGGGTTTGTCCGGAGGGCTATGGTTCTTAGAAACCCAGGGTCTCACTTAAAATACAAAATTTCAAGGGGTGACAATTAAAACATAAGAAGGCCAGCAACACGTGTTGTGTTGTTGTGGCGGGTTTCACTGGGAGACTGAAAACCTGTAGATTTGTCCGGAGGTCTACAGTGCTAGTAGACAGGCGGGTACCAAAATAACAAAATTGTACAGGGCTAAAAACACAAGACACAACAAAATTAAAATAAAAATGTCTACAACACGTGGTGTTCCCAAGCGGTCACCCATCTAAGTAGTAACCACGCCTGACGTTACTTGACTTCGGTGATCGGACGAAAACCGGTATTTTCAACGTGGTATGGCCGTAGACGATGACTGGTGCCGCTTTGTTTTTATATACCTGATTAGGGGAGAAGGGGCTGAACGACTACTTGGACACTTCTCTCTGAGGTCCGCGCAATACTATAAAGGCATCGTGGGGATGCCAATAAAATGGTGGTCAAAAGTGGCCACAGAGAGAAGGAACACTCCTTCACATAAAAGCAATACATTTTGTCAGCATGTCAGTAAGGTACACACTGGTGACAACCTATTTATTTACTGAATGCACAAGAGATAAGGCGAGAGGCGATTTGTTGTCGTGAAGGAGTAAGCGCCCAACCCAATTCTAGTACTTTTGTGCACTGCACGAGGGCTATGCGTAATCGCCACTCCCAACGGACAGAAGGGAGCGGGTTAGACTCCGGAAATGGGCGTTTCGGAGGCAGGGGAAGTTTCTGAGAGTACAAATATTTTTGGAGATTCTTGGAGAATCCCTTTATAAATGAAAGTAGGTCGTGACCTTCGGACTTAAAACAAAAAAAAACAAAAAAAACAAAAAAAAAACAAAACCTGGGGTGCTTGCCCATGTGTGGGGCCTGTATCGTTTGGGTTGATGGGTCTTGGAGTGGGTGTGACTTGATTACTGGTACTGGAATACAGGAGGAGAGTTATCAAGCTGTGAATTGCGCACCATATACCCGAAACACCGACTCCATAACCCTGAGACGGCCCAAATGCCGGCGGAATGAGGAGGAAAAGAACCAGTGCCTAAAAACCGCGTGTTCTGTGTCTGGGCGCGACTGAAGGAATGGTGGCAGTTTCCAGTATGCAACAAAAGTATGACAGGGGGAGGACTGTTAGATACTCAATTTCTCACCGAGAGACCCAGTAAAACAAGCTCAGTTGAAAAAGCCCCGTAAAGCAAGGCCAGTTTGTCTAGCCAGCCCAATTCCCCGACTTGTAATATTTGTAATAGAATAGTGTGAGTGCTGTTTGTGCGTGTAGAGACCAGAACTCGGGCGGTCAACCATCATCAGATGTTAACCGGGGTTTGTTGGTATGGTCCTCTTGATGCACAAGAGTTCGCTATCTGTCTTGTCTGTCTTTTTGTACGTGAGACTGAACACTTGCGGGTTTGTCCGGAGGGCTACGGTTCTTAGAAACCCAGGGTCTCACTTAAAACACAAAATTTCAAGGGGTGACAATTAAAACATAAGACGGCCAGCAACACGTGTTGTTTTGTTGTGGCGGGTTTCACTGGGAGACTGAAAACCTGTAGATTTGTCCGGAGGTCTACAGTGCTAGTAGACAGGCGGGTACCAAAACAACAAAATTGTACAGGGCTAACAACACAAGACACAACAAAAATAAAATAAAAATGTCTACAACACGTGGTGTTCCCAAGCGGTTAACCATCTAAGTAGTAACCACGCCCGACGATACTTGACTTCGGTGATCGGACGAGAACCGTTATTTTCAACGTTGTATGGCCGTAGACGATGACTGGTGCCGCTTTGTTGTTTATATACCTGATTAGGGGAGAAAGGGGCTGAACGACTACTTGGACACTTCTCTCTGAGGTCCGCGCAATACTATAAAGGCATCGTGGGGATGCCAATAAAATGGTGGTCAACAGTGGCCACAGAGAGAAGGAACACTCCTTCACATAAAAGCAGTCCATGGTGTCAGCATGTCAGTAAGGTACACACTGGTGACAACCTATTTATTTACTGAATGCACAAGAGATAAGGCGAGAGGCGATTGGTTGTCGGGAAGCAGTAAGCGGCCAACCGAATTCTAGTACTGTTGTGCACTGCACGAGGGCTATGCGTGATCGCCACTCCCAACGGACTGAAGGGAGCGCGTTAAACTCCGGATCTGGGCGTTTCGGAGGCAGGGGAAGTTTCTGAGAGTACAAATATTTTTGGAGATTCTTGGAGAATCCCTTTATAAATGAAAGTAGGTCGTGACCTTCGGACTTAAAAAAAAAAAAAAACCTGGAGTGCTTGCCCATGTGTGGGGCCTGTATCGGTTGGGTTGATGGGTCTTGGAGTGGGTGTGACTTGAGTACTGGTACTGGAATACAGGAGGAGAGTTATCAAGATGTGATTTGCGCACCATATACCCGAAACACCAACTCCATAACCCTGAGACGGCCCAAATGCCTGCGGAATGAGGAGGAAAAGAACCAGTGCCTAAAAACCGCGTGTTCTGTGTCTGGGCGCGACTGGAGGAATGGTGGCAGTTTCCAGTATGCAACAAAAGTATGACAGGGGGAGGACTGTTAGGTACTCAATTTCTCACCGAGAGACCCAGTAAAACAAGCTCAGTTGAAAAAGCCCCGTAAAGCCAGGCCAGTTTGTCTAGCCAGCCCGATTCCCCGACTTGTAATATTTGTAATAGAATAGTATGAGTGCTGTTTGTGCGTGTAGAGACCAGAACTCTGGCGGTCAACCATCATCAGATGTTAACCGGGGTTTGTTGGTGTGGTCCTCTTGATGCACAAGAGTTCGCTATCTGTCTTGTCTGTCTTTTTGTGCGTGAGACTGAACACTTGCGGGTTTGTCCGGAGGGCTACGGTTCTTAGAAACCCAGGGTCTCACTTAAAACACAAAATTTCAAGGGGTGACAATTAAAACATCAGACGGCCAGCAACACGTGTTGTGTTGTTGTGGCGGGTTTCACTGGGAGACTGAAAACCTGTAGATTTGTCCGGAGGTCTACAGTGCTAGTAGACAGGCGCGTACCAAAACAACAAAATTGTACAGGGCTAAAAACACAAGACACAACAAAAATAAAATAAAAATGTCTACAACACGTGGTGTTCCCAAGCGGTTAACCATCTAAGTAGTAACCACGCCCGACGTTACTTGACTTCGGTGATCGGACGAGAACCGGTATTTTCAACGTGGTATGGCCGTAGACGATGACTGGTGCCGCTTTGTTGTTTATATACCTGATTAGGGGAGAAAGGGGCTGAACGACTACTTGGACACTTCTCTCTGAGGTCCGCGCAATACTATAAAGGCATCGTGGGGATGCCAATAAAATGGTGGTCAACAGTGGCCACAGAGAGAAGGAACACTCCTTCACATAAAAGCAGTCCATGGTGTCAGCATGTCAGTAAGGTACACACTGGTGACAACCTATTTATTTACTGAATGCACAAGAGATAAGGCGAGAGGCGATTGGTTGTCGGGAAGCAGTAAGCGCCCAACCGAATTCTAGTACTGTTGTGCACTGCACGAGGGCTATGCGTGATCGCCACTCCCAACGGACTGAAGGGAGCGCGTTAAACTCCGGATCAAGGCGTTTCGGAGGCAGGGGAAGTTTCTGAGAGTACAAATATTTTTGGAGATTCTTGGAGAATCCCTTTATAAATGAAAGTAGGTCGTGACCTTCGGACTTTAAAAAAAAAAACTGGAGTGCTTGCCCATGTGTGGGGCCTGTATCAGTTGGGTTGATGGGTCTTGGAGTGGGTGTGACTTGAGTACTGGTACTGGAATACAGGAGGAGAGTTATCAAGCTGTGAATATCGCACCATATACCCGAAACACCGACTTCATAACCCTGAGACGGCCCAAATGCCGGCGAAATGAGGAGGAAAAGAACTAGTGCCTAAAAACCGCGTATTCTGTGTCTGGGCGCGACTGGAGGAATGGTGGCAGTTTCCAGTATGCAACAAAAGTATGACAGGGGGAGGACTGTTAGGTACTCAGTTTCTCACCGAGAGACCCAGTAAAACAAGCTCAGTTGAAAAAGCCCCGTAAAGCCAGGCCAGTTTGTCTAGCCAGCCCAATTACCCGACTTGTAATATTTGTAATAGAATAGTATGAGTGCTGTTTGTGCGTGTAGAGACCAGAACTCGGGCGGTCAACCATCATCAGATGTTAACCGGGGTTTGTTGGTGTGGTCCTCTTGATGCACAAGAGTTCGCTATCTGTCTTGTCTGTCTTTTTGTGCGTGATACTGAACACTTGCGGGTTTGTCCGGAGGGCTACGGTTCTTAGAAACCCAGGGTCTCACTTAAAACACAAAATTTCAAGGGGTGACAATTAAAACATAAGACGGCCAGCAACACGTGTTGTGTTGTTGTGGCGGGTTTCACTGGGAGACTGAAAACCTGTAGATTTGTCCGGAGGTCTACAGTGCTAGTAGACAGGCGGGTACCAAAACAACAAAATTGTACAGGGCTAAAAACACAAGACACAACAAAAATAAAATAAAAATGTCTACAACACGTGGTGTTCCCAAGCGGTTAACCATCTAAGTAGTAACCACGCCCGACGTTACTTGACTTCGGTGATCGGACGAGAACCGGTATTTTCAACGTTGTATGGCCGTAGACGATGACTGGTGCCGCTTTGTTGTTTATATACCTGATTAGGGGAGAAAAGGGCTGAACGACTACTTGGACACTTCTCTCTGAGGTCCGCGCAATACTATAAAGGCATCGCGGGGATGCCAATAAAATGGTGGTCAACAGTGGCCACAGAGAGAAGGAACACTCCTTCACATAAAAGCAGTCCATGGTGTCAGCATGTCAGTAAGGTACACACTGGTGACAACCTATTTATTTACTGAATGCACAAGAGATAAGGCGAGAGGCGATTGGTTGTCGGGAAGCAGTAAGCGCCCAACCGAATTCTAGTACTGTTGTGCACTGCACGAGGGCTATGCGTGATCGCCACTCCCAACGGACTGAAGGGAGCACGTTAAACTCCGGATCTGGGCGTTTCGGAGTCAGGGGAAGTTTCTGAGAGTACAAATATTTTTGGAGATTCTTGGAGAATCCCTTTATAAATGAAAGTAGGTCGTGACCTTCGGACTTTAAAAAAAAAATTAAAAAAACATTGAAAAAACCTGGGGTGCTTGCCCATGTGTGGGGCCTGTATCGGTTGGGTTGATGGGTCTTGGAGTGGGTGTGACTTGAGTACTGCTACTGGAATACAGGAGGAGAGTTATCAAGCTGTGAATATCGCACCATATACCCGAACCACCGACTCCATAACCCTGAGACTGCCCAAATGTCGGCGGAATGAGGAGGAAAAGAACCAGTACCTAAAAACCGCGTGTTCTGTGTCTGGGCGCGACTGGAGGAATGGTGGCAGTGTCCAGTATGCAACAAAATTATGACAGCGGGAGGACTGTTAGGTACTCAATTTCTCACCGAGAGACCCAGTAAAACAAGCTCAGTTTAAAAAAGCCCCGTAAAGCCAGGCCAGTTTGTCTAGCCAGCCCAATTCTCCGACTTGTAATATTTGTAATAGAATAGTGTGAGTGCTGTTTGTGCGTGTAGAGACCAGAACTCGGGTGGTCAACCATCATCAGATGCTAAACGGGGTTTGTTGGTGTGGTCCTCTTGATGAACAAGAGTTCGCTATCTGTCTTGTCTGTCTTTTTGTGTGTGAGACTGAACACTTGCGGGTT